>CM042078.1:54660098-55260098 GCA_023509865.1 Trypoxylus dichotomus
CACGATCTTCTCCAAGCAAATTTAGCTCATTCCTTAGGTCTAGCACTTTTAAACGATCCCTTACTCTTAGAATCCCTGTCACAAGGATATGCCTTAGAGAATATGCTAGAGTACTCTCATGAAACACCAATCCAAAATCCTGACTAGGAAAGCAAAGACCAAAGAAATACAGAAGTGCCCACACTGTGAAGTCGGATTCTCGAACAACAGCCAATTCAAGGGACACATTAGGATCCATACGGGTGAAAGACCCAGCACCTTTTAAATGTGACGAGAAAGACTGTGGAAAGACCTTCCACGAGAAACAGAAGAACTCACAAGGCACAAAAAAAAGAATACCCCACAGTGGGCTAAGGCCCTTTCCTTGTAGCCAATGCGGAAAACAGTTTTGGAAGAAAGAGATCACCTCAAGAAACATACAAGGACTCATATGCAACCTGAGAGATTGTACGCTGTTCCAGTGATGTTTACCTTACGAAGCTTGGAAGCTCTGCTGTTTCATATCATATATACCAATGTACGGGTTTTTAGGATGAAAGTTAGATGGAATTATGATCACTAAAGTAAGTTTTAATTTATTTTCTTTTAAGTAAGAAAAATTGTAAATAAATTTGAAGAAGTGCAATTGCCATTATAAAGCGTTTGATATTTTCAAAAAGAAATAATAAAGGAGTGGATTTTGTAAATAAATACTTGTAAATTAGATTCTGTAAATATAAAGTAGATAATCTATCTTTTGTATGTACGTTTTGTAAATTTTAAATTTTAAGATATAGATTAAATATATTTTGAAAGATAAATTTAATATCTCTGTGTTTTTTTTTTTGTTTTCAAAGCTACAACCAAGTTTAATTTTCTAAAAAAAATGTCAAAAATCGAGTACGAAACCTGTTATCGAATCAATAACAAATGAATTGGTTCATTCTTACCAACGTATTCTGAAAAAGAATTCACGAAATTCACTGAATGCATTACGTGGGTCTTACATTTCAAAATTATCCAAAATTTCGACCAAGCCTTGTTCGTTAGATTGACTTCCTATTTGGAATATACGGATATTAATTATTATAAAGCATTAACATGGACGCCGAGTTGACCTCTCAAAAATAACAGCGATTCACTTCCTTTAGAAAGATACTGTTTATAGCCTGAACTCTAAACAAGTTTCTATTGGAATTTCCTGTAATTTAGTGCGAATATTTGACTGTGATTATGGTTTTTGATATGGCGACTGTGTTACTGATTGATTTGGTATATATAGCAATGGCTTATACAAATTTAAGGAAAGTAATTAAATTAAAAAATTATGATTTTCATTGTTTCAAATTATAAGCTTTATTATTGATAGATGTTGCTAATACAATAAACAATTTTTTGAGTTGTATTAATTAATCTCCCGGTCTTGAGTTTCTACTATCAAAAACTTGTAATACAGAAGAATTTAATATACCAACACAAATTATTATTTACCATTGCTTTATTATCCCAACTTATAAATCTCAAAAAGAAGATAACTTTAGATCTATATATGAATTTCTCTATCTGGGAAATAAATGATGATTCAGTTTATTATACCATGCGACAAAAAAACTATTTTGTTTATGTTATTACAATGTCAGTCCAGGTCAGGATAAATAAAGGTAAATACCTAACAACTGTGAAGAAATTGTCAGCAAATAAAAACATATACATTTCATCTCTAGATGAATATGTACAACATATTGTGATTCCACTCCATTAAAAGATTGGAAATCGTTACTATAGCAAAGTACTCATACACTAGAAGAATTATGTACAGTAATTTTCTTCTGTAATTCAAAGCTTCCACTACTATTTCACACTGCTTTACAAATTTACCGTTTCCATTACTCCCGAAGAAAGGTTTGACGCGTGCATTGAAAATATAGCCAGAAATAAACTAACTAACCTTTCAACTTTTACTGACGATGTTATGCTATCCACACTTACTGCAGTAGTAAAAGCATTTCTTCTACTTATCAGAACTACAATTTCATATTTGAAAGACACATTAGTTTATGTACAAGTTTCAATTTAAAATTTGTATTTTACCCGCTCCTTATTACAAGGAAGTCAGTAAGACAGAATGCGAATTTTACAGTTAGACGTCCAGAGAGGGGATAGTATGGTAATACTGTAGTTACCAGAGTAAGACATAGTATGTAGCAGAGCATAGCAAGAGTAGGTCTAAGATAGTCACGTGTTAGAAGTAAACTTTGAAACATTAAAAGTTATTTTTATTAATTTTGTCCTTCGAACATATTCCAGACTGAACACACAACAGTTTACTTTATAAAATTCTGCCTCTGTTGAAGAAGGGAATTAAATAATAGCTACATGAACTACACTTTTTAACTACCTAGTAGGAGTTTACCTGGACCAAGTTAGATGCTACATTTAAAACCTCAGATATCTGCCTGCATTTGGTTACATTTCTATATGAAAAAGTTACATGACGCTCAAATGTATATTATCTTATCTACTGCACCTTTTTTATTATTTGGAGCATATATACCGCATATCACAAAATATTAAGAATTTATAAGTTAATAACGGGGAATTAGTAAGTGAAACTGTAATAAGATTTCATATCAAACTGCAATTATCGTGCTATTTTAGCCCGAAGGCGTACATTCCGTTAATTTAAGTTTTCATATCAGCACACCTATATTTTTAATACGGCAACATGTAAACGTCTCGAACCTAAATATGTAATTCCGAGATCATCTCGACCGTTACTTTTTAACCGCAACATTCGCGCGGAGTATTCGTACCAGGAAAACTTTCTTTAATGAATTCGACAATTCTCCTTACAGGTTTAATAGCGGACACCTCTTTTCCGTGTTATTTGATGCTTAGAATGTATTCTCATTTCCTAGAAAAGTATAAATTCTTGTTTTACCACCTCCGTTATGTACGTTTTATTACCAATAACAAAAATTCCTATCATCAAATGAAATGATATTCCAAGACCCATATGTCAACATATTTAACTTTTTCTTGGCTGCTTAATGAAATTCATTCCAAATAATTTTCACAGTATTTTTTTCAGAAAAATATGCATAGTATATACATACCTATGTATATATAATTTACATGCTCCCAATGTGCCATAATTTCATTCAATTAGTACATCGTTAGAGGTATGAAAGAATATTAGGTATTGTAGCAATTCTTATGTTTGCCGTGATAATCTCTGATAAATGCTACTTCACTTCAATCTCCCTTTATTATGCAGTACTTGCTTAATTTCAATCATCTATACCGAGTTATTGTAAGAAGAACCAGTATTTGAAAAATAATTCTTGATCTTGGATATAAAAGATTTTCCCTAGGTTTAAAAGGTTCAGCAAACCAAAAAATAATGCCATCTTGAAAACGTAAAAATTACCAAGATTTCTATAACAACGCTATTACAAAATTTACTGTATCTCATATCTCTTCACGAATTATTGAAACCAAAACCAAAATCCATCATAACAAAAATGTGGAAGTGGAGACAAATCTAATTCAAAATGATATTGAGACCAAATTGAGACCAAAGCAAAAACCTTTGAAATCCTGCGAGGAATTATCAGATTCTCCACACCTCCTTATAACACCTCTGGTTTCATTGGAAGTTGACAGTAGATATTAACGATGAAGTGTGTTTTTGGTAAAATTATAATTTTCACCGACTAACTATTGCAGAGCTTGAGCGCTTCCACGTCGAACGAGAAACTCGTAAATTAATTAAAGCCAAAATATATCGAGATTAATGAAACACTCCACGATGGTATAGTTGCCCCTTGTAAACGCTCAATAACTGTGCACGGTACCATTTTTACTATGATAGATGGAATAGTTTGCCCTTCTTGTAATCGAAGAACTTCTTCCAACAAGCATTTGTACGATTTGTAGGAAGCAAGGCCTACACAGCTAAATAGCTTGACAAAACTTGTGGCAGGACCATCAAATTAAAAGGCCCTCTAAGTTCGTGTGTCTCTCTTACAAGCCCACAGGAGTTCATTTCTTCATTTCAAACCTTGAGAGAACTTCATCAGCGACAATTGAAGAGAGAAGGCAAAAAACTTGAAAATTAGAGTGGATTTCAAGGTAAACTGGGATTGATAGTCGACGTGGATTAAGCAAGCAACCTGTCAGTACCCATATAGTCCTACTATATAGCTAAAATGAATTTTTATTTCAAAGAAGTTACTGATGGAGTGTCACTGCTAATGAAGTACTTACTGAAGTAAATGTGCCTATGCATTTCAGGCTTGTCCTCTATCTACTATCGATTATTTGTAGGAGATAATTCATAACTTGGAAAAATTAAGAAACAAGATGCGAGGAGCGACCTGAAATGTTTCCGGAATCGACAAGATATGGCGCACGAAAGGTTGAAGTGAGATTTATTGGTCGGCAGGGCAGAAGCTTTCTTATGGCAACTGTCAGGAAATCTCAGACGTCTACTGTCAATAGTTGTTGTTTAAAGGTGTGTTTTGTGTAGGAAGTCAGGCGGTTTCGCAAAAATGGATAAAATCGCGTCGTTCACGTTATTTGAAAACATACCAAACGCTGGAGGTGTATAGCCGAGGCCATTGGGTTTGATAATTTCGTATAGAAGCTAAGCGTCTTGGAATATGTGTTACTACATACAACCTATTATTTATATAGAAGATTGGATGTCTATGGTACCCCACAGCTATAGATATAAACGAAACTATGATGAGTAATTGTTTTTCATTACATCAGCGGAACTAATACAGAAATCTGCATCGCTTTGTGGTTGGTTTCGCAAATCCATTTACAATAAGTTAATGACTTTGAACAAGCTATTACAATTACATTTTATAATAAGTAGCACGTGACCTGCAAACAATATTCTGGACATTAATTCTTTCTCGACAAATGCATTGTTTTGCTCTTTTCTTTAAAATATTTGATTTTTAACGTAGATAGCAACACAATTTGCAAATGCCGGAAATGCCAGTCGTTTCTCATATTAATAAATAGAGACGTAGAAAAAACGACATTATTCAAGAGAAAACCGATAATTTATCGACTACTAAAAATCATCTGACCTTGTCGATATTATTCGATTTCAGATAAGAAAAAAAGAGGTGGAAATAAACGAACGTTACGTTCTGTTTCTACTACAAAGCGTATACGTAAAAGAAAAAGTATCGAATTTTAATGTTTCTAAAACTACTACAAATCAAAGCAAACAAATGCCAGCGAAAGTATGTGAATTATGGCGTAGCTTTGGGATCGATGAAAAGTTCCAGACTCGCCTATATACAAATCATATTAATGTCCAGATGAGGAAGTTTCGGACCTTTTTTTGTGCGTTCTTTTCCGGGGAGCTCTGGAATTTGTGAATCGGAAAGATCATTTTCTTTTTCTTTTTTTGGACATTACGAATGTTCTGCCTTTCTTCTTCTGGAAAGTGAAGTGAAAAACAGCTCCTAAATTTTTCCTTAGTATATGTATATTAAAAATTACGATTGTAAAGTTGGTTATTTTCGTTAGTATCCTATAAGATTTCTTAAGAAAGCATAAAAAGACACGAGAAAATAATTTTAGATGAAATGTTATACGTTTCCTTAGCAAAACAAAAACTATATTTACATAATAAAATTGGTATACAGTATGAGTTTTATTAGAGTAAAAGAACGGTTAAATGGGGAAAAGTATGCAATCTCTAAGCTTAATTTAGAGCTGCTTTCGTTTAGCAGTCCATATTCGCTTCGGCGTTGCATATATTAAAATTGTAACGATACAGAAAAGATTAGCATGGCCCTTGCTCAAAGATGACACACGAAATCGTGAAGCATTAAACTTTTCTGATTAAACATGAGCGATTCAATTTCTTTTCGTGGAATCTATAGCCATTTTAGAAACTTGACTTCGTTACAATGAGCACATAATTATAATATCGGATTCTACCAGTGTCTTATAAAGTCTTTCTTCCTTTAAATTCATCAATAAAATCAATAATATATTGTGAGACAGACATAGAAGGTGTATTATTCCTAGAATTCAGAGATATGTATACAAAATTTTATTCGGATCTTGGATAATGAAATTCTTGACAATATGGCTAAAGCTGGTTGTACTGACGAAATTATTTACAACCCCATCCTTTCGTTGGGAGAATGCTTTGCAATTTGCAAACGAAATCTGCTGAATAGAGAATAGGAATATTTGTGGCAAACATACACCAACAGGATGACACAGTATGCCTATATTCGTCGATGTACAAACATTAAACCGAGATCGGATACAAATAACAATATACTTCGGTACTAATTGTGGAATTAGCGCCAAGATTCTTTTTAAGTGGTCCAAATAGATGATAGTCGCCGGATGTTCAAGAAGTTCCCACTCTAATTCTGCAAAAGTCCTTGAGAATCTCAGAACACGGTATGCATAACCTTATCAACTGACGGTACAACGCTGAATTTCTTTATTGGCGGTGAAAAAAAATGACAATCCTGTTAAGCATATTCTCCCCTTCCTCTGAGTACGAAGAGAGGTGTTGCAAGGACAACCCCATTCGAATCCTTCTATGCTCCTCGATCAGTTGTCTAATTACCCACCATCAGCAAACTTTTCGAAAATTCAAACGATCGTGCACGAGAATACCCTATTACAGTTGCTACGCTATCTATTATTACCTCTCTGTCAATTCGAATCATATCTTCCACCCGTCGAAGTGGTGAATCTGTCGCAATCTGAACGAGGCGACCACTTTGCTGATTGTCAACAACTTTCGACCACCCTTAAGACAATTTCTCCACCCAGTTATACACCGCTTTACGAGTCAAGTACTTTTCAACGTAAACAGAAGACATTTCCGTATGAATATCCTTTGTAAGAAGTCCTCTTACCCAGAAAAAAAACATACAACACCACGCTGCTGTTCCACAGTACACTCTTCGAGCACGGTTACCATTTTAACACTGCCTGCGTACGCGCACGGCAACTGTCACTTGTGTATCATAAAGCTGGATTGTATTGACATCTAGTGACAGAAAAATAGCTCACTGGTATTTTCAGCATTCCCACAACAGTTTGTGACTTATTTAATAACTTTTCCTCGTAGTTTCATTAAAGTTCCAATGGCCTAGATCTGTAGTTACTCTTTTGTATTCAAATATACGACAGGTTTACAATCTAATCAAAGAAACGCTTATGAAGACGAAAATTAGGATTTCGGATCCAATGGAAGTAACAAGAATCCATGTTTTACCTGAGTCGGTTAATTTGTTTTTCGGTGACCATTTTCTTATGGTGTAGTCAGTGTCAGTCATTCCGATAGGGCTAGGGCTGTGAGATATGTGTGTCCCTGCTTGTATCAGCGTGGCTGCTTTCATCGGAGATCAATGATTATAATGGTCCTCAACGTAATATATTCCCCTTACCACTAATTGTTTTTCCTTTATCTTTGAGGTGAATGGGCTATGATACCGAAACACCATATAGAGAAAAAATAGAAAGAGTCAAGTATACTTGAACTTGTAACTATTTGTAAAGAACTTCAAAATATCCATATACTAATAATTCATTGGGAACGCAGCGTTTCAAAAGCACGCAGACTCCCACTGTCTACGGAGTTACCGATCTGGAATATACTGCGATACCTGTGAATGTGTTATCTGTAGTCTCGGCAAAGTAGGATAAGTTACAGTGCAGTCCGGAGAACAACGTGGAGGGGTGCATGCTTGTGCAGTATTGTTCGACTAGTCGTACCTGTCAGTCACTACTAAATCGGACATCGTTTGTGACTAAATTCTGATTTAAATCGTCCTAACCCCGACAATACGAGAGTAATAATTTGATTCAAACTTTTTGTGATTCCCATAGACTAATCAGGCTATCAATATCAATCAAACCTATTTATTTTTTTTGCGCAACACCTCTTTCGATTTCAAGTTAAAAATCTTCGTGATTGGGGAATTACGTCAATTTCACCTTGACGTGTCGTTACGGTTTCTTTTTTATTCCCGCGGACCTACAAAAATATAACCGACGAACCGAAAATCGAAAACTCGGATTTTATCCGCTCTTTTACGATTTTATTCCAATGAAAACCGCCGAGATCGGCCCGAAAAGTGCGTAACATCGGAGAATAGGTGCGTTACTAAACCATTTATTCAACCGAAAAGAACGCATAGGTTAGTATTATGCTTATGTGGCGACCGTGCACGACTTAGGTGGTAAAATCGAAAATAATGGTATTGTGGTCAATGTAATCACATAAATTATCAGACGGTATACATCTTTATGCCACCCACAGTCGCCTGAGAAATGTTCTCTTTCGTGTTCGTCGATAGAATGGATTCTATTGAAATTAAAGAATAAGCTTGAGGGAGGCGAATGAACTGCGAAGGTACATGAAAATCGCGTAAATTATGTAATATCGACAGGCTCTTTTTTATTTCGTTATTGTACGTATGTTGCGGTTTCGTAAACTATAGTGTGGGAAAAATAATACTCGCTCTGTCCCAAATTATGGTGTACATTTCTTTGGAAATTTACAGATTAAGGAAAGCTTGGGGATTTAACGAGTTTCTATCCGTTTAATACAATCTACATGCGGTGTTTCTAATAAAGTATTAAGCGGTTATGTTTAAAAAATAGTTTAGTTGTTACGCATGGGCTGAAAAGTCCCGGGCCTAACACATAGATGACACTAGTTTTATTGCAGTCACCTTTCTCTCAGTTTGTACTAACCTTCAAAAGACAGCTGTTAAAATTTCATGAATTCTATTCATTAGTTTGAGTTATTGTGCTAAGAGTCACCCTACTTTTGTTATTTTCAAAACAATGGATCAAAAACAATTTCGTGTTTTAATTTTACACTGCTGCTTGATGGGAAAAAATACCGTTCAAGCGAAGCATTGGCTTGAAAAGTGTTATGGGGCCCCGCTCCATCAGAAACAAACAATAAAACGTTGGTTTCCTGATTTCAAACGCTGTCGTAGAGACACCGCTGATGCAGAACGCAGTGGACGTCCAAATGAGGCGGTAACACCAGAAAACATCAAAAAATCCACAAAATCGTTTTAAATGATCGAAAAGTGAAGTTGCGTGAGTTAGCTGACATCGTAAAGGTTATCAAAAGAACGTATTGGCTTTATATTGCATGGACATTTGACTATGAGAAAGCTCTGTTCAAAGTGGGTGCCGCGTTTGCTCATTGTTGATCAAAAACAAGAACGTGTTGATGATTCTGAGCAGTGTTTGGCCATGTTTAAACGTAACAAACTGGAATTTTTGCGTCGATATGTGACAATGGATGAAACATGCGTGGTGTAATATTCATCGACTATCTTGAGAAAGGAAATACCATCAACAGTGAATATTATATAGCGTTATTGGAGCGTTTGAAGGCCGAAATTGCAAAGAAACGAGCGCATATGGCAAAAAAAAATTTTGTTTCATCAAGACAACGCACCGTGTCTCAAGTCAATCAAAACAATGGCAAAACTACATGAATTGAACTTCTAATTGCTCCCACGTCCACCGTATTCGCCAGATTTGGCTCCCAGCGACTACTGGCTGTTCGCAGACCTTAAGAAAATGCTCGCCGGTAAGAAATTTCGCACGAATGAAGAGGTTATCGCTGAAACTGAGACCTATTTTGAGGCAAAAGATAAATCGTTCTACAAAAGTGGTATTGAAATGTTAGAGCGGCGCTGGAATGATTGCGTTGCTCTTGATGGAGATTACGTTGATGAATAAAGCTAATTTTGAACCAAAAGAACCGTGTTTTCTTTGTTAGGCCCGGGACTTTTCAGCCCATGTGTTACGTTAGTCGCGAAATGGCAATTTGTCCGGCAATCACAAGATACCCGTTGTGTCAAAACTATAGGAGATATTTGTCACGAAATGTACAATAGAGACGTAAAGACGAAGCAACTAACACAGTGTGCTGGAATTTTACAGTTCTTGTTACAGCACAAAACCCACAGCAAATTGAGGCGCGATGTTATTGGTCAAGCTGTAAAGAAGTTTGATACTTCCCGACTAACTGTTGCGCGTATTTGGAATAGGGCGAGGGAAATATTTGTGCCAATGTGGCTTTTAGAAAAAGGAATTGTGGTTGAAAACCCAAGAATTACTCGGAGAATTTGGATAAAATTTTTCGCGTTTTCAAAGAAGGACGACGAGAATACGCTCAACAGTGAAGCCACTACTAATGGACTGTAACAAAAGAACGAGACCAGAGTTCTGTTTGTCGAAGGTTAATTCAAATCGATGTTTTGAGGATATGTACGAGTACGTATATATCAAAAAGTGATTTTACTTATCGCAAGTTAAAGGTCATACTACATCACGTTGGGTGAAACAGAACTATGAAGGCACTGTAAAAGCAAACGGTTCATAACTAAAGCTATGTTTATGGCTACAGTGCCCAGATCATGCTATGACAGTACCAAAAAACAATATTTTAACAGCAATAAAAGTCTTTGGCCTTTTGTTTATAAAGACCCTGCAAAAAGTAACAAGGATCGGGCAAGAGGAACAATGGTGACAAAAAAAAAACATCGAGTCTATAACGTTTTACCAGCTACTAGATCCAAATTTTCAAAAGCGCATAAAGCCAAGGCAATTTACGTTCAACAACACAATGCAAAACGGCATTCTTGTGACAACGAAGCAGAATTGCTGAAACTTAATGGCTCTTTCGACGCATCTTCCCAAATTTGTCTTAGTATCCTTAGTGTCCTTATCAATAACACTTTCAAATTTTTGTATTACATTTTCATTTTTTTCGTCATTATTCACAATTTGAACAGAATCCACAAAGAACATCGAATCATTTTTCAATTCCCTCCGCTAGTCAATAGCACTTCTTTCTTAGTCGCATTTTACTTGACTATCTTGAAACATTTGCTGGCCTTTCTTGGCAGCTTTTGTGGGTCTCGGATCGAATTGTAAAACTACTTTCTTTACATTATCAAAATGTACACCACCTTTAAAATGTCATCGCTAGTACATGTTGACGGTGCAAACTCTTCCATTGTACGTATCAGCACTCATCCTGTGGTGAATACAGAATCTTTTTGCCGATTGGTTGTTTCGTCCACGCATAGCCAGAATTTTTTATCTTTCAATTCTGCTTTAATTTTTCTTTCAACATAGTCACGAACAGATAGCATAAAGTTTCTTAATGATGTCCGACGTGGTAATGTATAATCCGAATACTTGCTCCAGAAGGAGACAAATACTTGTTGGTCTAGCATTGTGAACGGTACATTACATAGAATAAAACAAACATCTATATCAAATATTAATCTGTAGAACACAATTCTTTGTGATCTACAGATTAATATTTCTTAATACAACTGATATTCAGCAATATAGCCGTATACAAACAAATTATCCATGCTGATTTATTTCTAAAACAGGTTCATTATGTAATTTTACATAAGGCTATTAGACCTTCTATTAAAATTCATTGCGCTTATATTGACAATACAGAGAGATGCATTCTCATAGCTTGAAAAAGACCATTTCTATTCAATTCCTGACATTACTTCGCCTTCTTAACGATCCAAACAACAAATTATCTTTCCTTCGATGCGAGAGTCGTTAGTGTTACTATTTCGTAATAAATTTCCTAAGAATCGCCTCTTACCCGCGCCGTATTTGCCAGAAATTGCATCAGTTTGCTTACAATTCGTACTTGTACCGTAAAATCCTAGCGGACGATCTGTTGTCGTAATAATAAAGGTAAAGACCTCCCGCCGTCACGATGCGGATGTTTTGACAATTCCGTGCGAAACGGAAGTTTCTTTTACTCGATTATTGTCGTCACCCCGGCGTCCCGCAGGGTCGTAACGATACAACCACCGATACGATACGCTACGGGCAATCGCTGCCTTCCAGCTCTAGCAGTGTCCGATCGTTAGATCATACACAATGGACGTCGTTCATTCGAAATGACTTCGATTCTACCGTCTGTCGTATTTATAAGTTTAAAGTGTTACGGTTTGAATACGCTGTCGATATTGTGGACTTTCATATTAGACCGATATTAGGGGACAACTATAAGAGAAGTGATAAATTTTTACCTAACAATATAAAGTAGAAACGTGTAGTTCAATTACGTTAGTAGTTAAGTACGAAACTAGGTTTTTATTTATCGAAGATGTTCTTGTTAACGCACTGAGACAAGTGACGAATGTATTCCAGCTGTCTTCGCAGCGTTAAGAAATAAGACATTGGTTCAATCAAATCTCAATTAAACAGATAATAATGCTATTTTTAAACCAAGCACCTTTTTATTGTTCTTCATTTAAGGTTAATTCAACAAAAGGAGGTTATCAATACTACGTAGCAAATCATACGCTATATGAGCCAATGCGAATTAACAGCTACAGCCTGAGCGAAATCCTGACTGCTGGCCAAGTAGATAGATAGATAACAACCAAGTTACTACCTTGATTTTATTAGATTACCCAGAGGCTTTTGATACCATAAATCATTCTCTTTTACTTACTATTTTGAAGCATATCGGTTTTAGTGCCAATTCCGTATTATTCTTCACTTTACACTTGTTCAATAGAACTCAATTAGTTTCATATAATGGTTCATTGTAGCGACACGAGAAAACGTCGAAAGATGTCGCTTTCGGGTTCGATTTTTTCACGTTTTTTCGATTTTTCAGTTGCAGTTTCTATCGGAAACCGTCCGAACGGCGTCGTTAACGCGCAACACGAAGTTCGGTGCTCATTTGAAAGATCTCGACGCGTACTTTCGAACCGCGCAAACCGGGATCCTCTATCTATAACCGTTTAGGAGCTACGACGCTTCAAAGTTTCGGAGTTAAGCATTTTTGGAAATTTCGAAACTTCAAACGCGATTTTCTCCTTAACGGTTAGAGATAGAGAGGCAAACTTTTTTATCGTAATCTACGCGAAAATACGCGTCTTTTGATATATCACTCGACCCCATTCGAGCTCCGTTAAGGAGTTGAGTTTTGCACCCCTCAACTTTCAAACGTCCATATCTCCTAAACGGTTAGGGCTAGGGGCTGAAATTTCTCAGGCGTAATACACCCATATATGGCCACGTTCCGGTAGGGTCAAAACCCCGAAATTCCGACCTCGATTTTTCGGGTCGAAAAAATTTCATCGTTTTGGTCAGAAAAAAATGCGACGTTTCTGCTGCGCGTTAACGGGAAGAGTTAGACGTTCGCTTATCGGCGCGTCGTAAGGACCCCTACGAGGGTTCTAAACAGGCGAAAGAAGGACGCCCTAGCTCAACGCGTTCCGACGCTACAGCGCTTCAAAGTTGGAATTTTTTTCTCTCTTTCAACTTTGACGGGCCGTAGCCGCTAAACGGTTAGAGATAGGGCGTCCGGAGCGGTCGCAATCGATTCCGCGGACATTTTTCTATCGGAAACCGTCTAACTCGTCCGTCCGAACGTCGTCGTTAACGCGCGACACGAGAAAACGTCGAAAGATGTCGTTTTCGGGGTCGATTTTTTCGCGTTTTTTCGAAGGCCCGAAACTTCAAACGCCCGTATCTCTTAAACGGTTAGAGATATCGAAGCGTGCTAAAAAAATTCTTGTTCGGCGCGTATATATCTACCGGATAGGATGATAAAAACGGTAATTTTCGGACTTCGATATTTTACCGAAATTTCTCGACCGAATCTCCGTATCTCGGTTATGCGTGGTCGTAGCGCGACCGTTCGGTGCTCATTCGAAAGATCTCGACGCGTACTTTCGAACTGCGCAAACCGGGATCCTCTATCTATAACCGTTTACGAGCTACGACGCTTCAAAGTTTCGGAGTTAAGCATTTTTGGAAATTTCGAAACTTCAAACGCGATTTTCTCCTTAACGGTTAGAGATAGAGAGGCAAACTTTTTTATCGTAATCTACGCGAAAATACGCGTCTTTTGATATATCACTCGACCCCATTCGGAGCTCCGTTAAGGAGTTGAGTTTTGCACCCTCAACTTTCAAACGTCCATATCTCCTAAACGGTTAGGGCTAGGGGCTGAAATTTCTCAGGCGTAATACACCCATATATGGCCACGTTCCGGTAGGGTCAAAACCCCGAAATTCCGACCCTCGATTTTTCGGGTCGAAAAAATTTCATCGTTTTGGTCAGAAAAAAATGCGACGTTTCTGCTGCGCGTTAACGGGAAGAGTTAGACGTTCGCTTATCGGCGCCTCGTAAGGACCTCTACGAGGGTTCTAAACAGGCGAAAGAAGGACGCAATAGCTCAACGCGTTCCGACGCTACAGCGCTTCAAAGTTGGAATTTTTTTACTCACAATTTCAACTTTGACGGGCCGTAGCCGCTAAACGGTTAGAGATAGGGCGTCCGGAGCGGTCGCAATCGATTCCGCGGACATTTTTCTATCGGAAACCGTCTAACTCGTCCGTCCGAACGTCGTCGTTAACGCGCGACACGAGAAAACGTCGAAAGATGTCGTTTTCGGGGTCGATTTTTTCGCGTTTTTTCGAAGGCCCGAAACTTCAAACGCCCGTATCTCTTAAACGGTTAGAGATATCGAAGCGTGCTAAAAAAATTCTTGTTCGGCGCGTAAAAATCTACCGGATAGGATGATAAAAACGGTAATTTTCGGACTTCGATATTTTACCGAAATTTCTCGACCGAATCTCCGTATCTCGGTTATGCGTGGTCGTAGCGCGACCGTTCGGTGCTCATTCGAAAGATCTCGACGCGTACTTTCGAACTGCGCAAACCGGGATCCTCTATCTATAACCGTTTACGAGCTACGACGCTTCAAAGTTTCGGAGTTAAGCATTTTTGGAAATTTCGAAACTTCAAACGCGATTTTCTCCTTAACGGTTAGAGATAGAGAGGCAAACTTTTTTATCGTAATCTACGCGAAAATACGCGTCTTTTGATATATCACTCGACCCCATTCGGAGCTCCGTTAAGGAGTTGAGTTTTGCACCCTCAACTTTCAAACGTCCATATCTCCTAAACGGTTAGGGCTAGGGGCTGAAATTTCTCAGGCGTAATACACCCATATATGGCCACGTTCCGGTAGGGTCAAAACCCCGAAATTCCGACCCTCGATTTTTCGGGTCGAAAAAATTTCATCGTTTTGGTCAGAAAAATGCGACGTTTCTGCTGCGCGTTAACGGGAAGAGTTAGACGTTCGCTTATCGGCGCGTCGTAAGGACCCTACGAGGGTTCTAAACAGGCGAAAGAAGGACGCCCTAGCTCAACGCGTTCCGACGCTACAGCGCTTCAAAGTTGGAATTTTTCTCTCTCTTTCAACTTTGACGGGCCGTAGCCGCTAAACGGTTAGAGATAGGGCGTCCGGAGCGGTCGCAATCGATTCCGCGGACATTTTTCTATCGGAAACCGTCTAACTCGTCCGTCCGAACGTCGTCGTTAACGCGCGACACGAGAAAACGTCGAAAGATGTCGTTTTCGGGGTCGATTTTTCGCGTTTTTTCGAAGGCCCGAAACTTCAAACGCCCG
Source organism: Trypoxylus dichotomus (assembly GCA_023509865.1). Classification (NCBI taxonomy): domain Eukaryota; kingdom Metazoa; phylum Arthropoda; class Insecta; order Coleoptera; family Scarabaeidae; genus Trypoxylus; species Trypoxylus dichotomus. The sequence continues at coordinate 54,675,588 of CM042078.1, forward strand.
TATCTCTTAAACGGTTAGAGATATCGAAGCGTGCTAAAAAAATTCTTGTTCGGCGCGTAAAAATCTACCGGATAGGATGATAAAAACGGTAATTTTCGGACTTCGATATTTTACCGAAATTTCTCGACCGAATCTCCGTATCTCGGTTATGCGTGGTCGTAGCGCGACCGTTCGGTGCTCATTCGAAAGATCTCGACGCGTACTTTCGAACTGCGCAAACCGGGATCCTCTATCTATAACCGTTTACGAGCTACGACGCTTCAAAGTTTCGGAGTTAAGCATTTTTGGAAATTTCGAAACTTCAAACGCGATTTTCTCCTTAACGGTTAGAGATAGAGAGGTAAACTTTTTTTTTATCGTAATCTACGCGAAAATACGCGTCTTTTGATATATCACTCGACCCCATTCGAGCTCCGTTAAGGAGTTGAGTTTTGCACCTCAACTTTCAAACGTCCATATCTCCTAAACGGTTAGGGCTAGGGGCTGAAATTTCTCAGGCGTAATACACCCATATATGGCCACGTTCCGGTAGGGTCAAAACCCCGAAATTCCGACCCTCGATTTTTCGGGTCGAAAAAATTTCATCGTTTTGGTCAGAAAAAATGCGACGTTTCTGCTGCGCGTTAACGGGAAGAGTTAGACGTTCGCTTATCGGCGCGTCGTAAGGACCCTACGAGGGTTCTAAACAGGCGAAAGAAGGACGCCCTAGCTCAACGCGTTCCGACGCTACAGCGCTTCAAAGTTGGAATTTTTTTCTCTCTTTCAACTTTGACGGGCCGTAGCCGCTAAACGGTTAGAGATAGGGCGTCCGGAGCGGTCGCAATCGATTCCGCGGACATTTTTCTATCGGAAACCGTCTAACTCGTCCGTCCGAACGTCGTCGTTAACGCGCGACACGAGAAAACGTCGAAAGATGTCGTTTTCGGGTCGATTTTTTCGCGTTTTTTCGAAGGCCCGAAACTTCAAACGCCCGTATCTCTTAAACGGTTAGAGATATCGAAGCGTGCTAAAAATTCTTGTTCGGCGCGTAAAAATCTACCGGATAGGATGATAAAAACGGTAATTTTCGGACTTCGATATTTTACCGAAATTTCTCGACCGAATCTCCGTATCTCGGTTATGCGTGGTCGTAGCGCGACCGTTCGGTGCTCATTCGAAAGATCTCGACGCGTACTTTCGAACTGCGCACACCGGGATCCTCTCTCTCTACCCGTTTACGAGCTACGACGCTTCAAAGTTTCGGAGTTAAGCATTTTTGGAAAGTTCGAAACTTCAAACGCGATTTTCTCCTTAACGGTTAGAGATAGAGAGGCAAACTTTTTTATCGTAATCTACGCGAAAATACGCGTCTTTTGATATATCACTCGACCCCATTCGGAGCTCCGTTAAGGAGTTGAGTTTTGCACCCCTCAACTTTCAAACGTCCATATCTCCTAAACGGTTAGGGCTAGGGGCTGAAATTTCTCAGGCGTAATACACCCATATATGGCCACGTTCCGGTAGGGTCAAAACCCCGAAATTCCGACCCTCGATTTTTCGGGTCGAAAAAATTTCATCGTTTTGGTCAGAAAAAATGCGACGTTTCTGCTGCGCGTTAACGGGAAGAGTTAGACGTTCGCTTATCGGCGCGTCGTAAGGACCCTACGAGGGTTCTAAACAGGCGAAAGAAGGACGCCCTAGCTCAACGCGTTCCGACGCTACAGCGCTTCAAAGTTGGAATTTTTTCTCTCTCTTTCAACTTTGACGGGCCGTATCCGCTAAACGGTTAGAGATAGGGCGTCCGGAGCGGTCGCAATCGATTCCGCGGACATTTTTCTATCGGAAACCGTGTAACTCGTCCGTCCGAACGTCGTCGTTAACGCGCGACACGAGAAAACGTCGAAAGATGTCGTTTTCGGGGTCGATTTTTCGCGTTTTTCGAAGGCCCGAAACTTCAAACGCCCGTATCTCTTAAACGGTTAGAGATATCGAAGCGTGCTAACAAAATTCTTGTTCGGCGCGTAAAAATCTACCGGATAGGATGATAAAAACGGTAATTTTCGGACTTCGATATTTTACCGAAATTTCTCGACCGAATCTCCGTATCTCGGTTATGCGTGGTCGTAGCGCGACCGTTCGGTGCTCATTCGAAAGATCTCGACGCGTACTTTCGAACTGCGCAAACCGGGATCCTCTATCTATAACCGTTTACGAGCTACGACGCTTCAAAGTTTCGGAGTTAAGCATTTTTGGAAATTTCGAAACTTCAAACGCGATTTTCTCCTTAACGGTTAGAGATAGAGAGGCAAACTTTTTTATCGTAATCTACGCGAAAATACGCGTCTTTTGATATATCACTCGACCCCATTCGGAGCTCCGTTAAGGAGTTGAGTTTTGCACCCTCAACTTTCAAACGTCCATATCTCCTAAACGGTTAGGGCTAGGGGCTGAAATTTCTCAGGCGTAATACACCCATATATGGCCACGTTCCGGTAGGGTCAAAACCCCGAAATTCCGACCCTCGATTTTTCGGGTCGAAAAAATTTCATCGTTTTGGTCAGAAAAAATGCGACGTTTCTGCTGCGCGTTAACGGGAAGAGTTAGACGTTCGCTTATCGGCGCGTCGTAAGGACCCTACGAGGGTTCTAAACAGGCGAAAGAAGGACGCCCTAGCTCAACGCGTTCCGACGCTACAGCGCTTCAAAGTTGGAATTTTTTCTCTCTCTTTCAACTTTGACGGGCCGTAGCCGCTAAACGGTTAGAGATAGGGCGTCCGGAGCGGTCGCAATCGATTCCGCGGACATTTTTCTATCGGAAACCGTCTAACTCGTCCGTCCGAACGTCGTCGTTAACGCGCGACACGAGAAAACGTCGAAAGATGTCGTTTTCGGGGTCGATTTTTTCGCGTTTTTTCGAAGGCCCGAAACTTCAAACGCCCGTATCTCTTAAACGGTTAGAGATATCGAAGCGTGCTAAAAAAATTCTTGTTCGGCGCGTAAAAATCTACCGGATAGGATGATAAAAACGGTAATTTTCGGACTTCGATATTTTACCGAAATTTCTCGACCGAATCTCCGTATCTCGGTTATGCGTGGTCGTAGCGCGACCGTTCGGTGCTCATTCGAAAGATCTCGACGCGTACTTTCGAACTGCGCAAACCGGGATCCTCTATCTATAACCGTTTACGAGCTACGACGCTTCAAAGTTTCGGAGTTAAGCATTTTTGGAAATTTCGAAACTTCAAACGCGATTTTCTCCTTAACGGTTAGAGATAGAGAGGCAAACTTTTTTTTATCGTAATCTACGCGAAAATACGCGTCTTTTGATATATCACTCGACCCCATTCGGAGCTCCGTTAAGGAGTTGAGTTTTGCACCCCCTCAACTTTCAAACGTCCATATCTCCTAAACGGTTAGGGCTAGGGGGCTGAAATTTCTCAGGCGTAATACACCCATATATGGCCACGTTCCGGTAGGGTCAAAACCCCGAAATTCCGACCCTCGATTTTTCGGGTCGAAAAAATTTCATCGTTTTGGTCAGAAAAAAATGCGACGTTTCTGCTGCGCGTTAACGGGAAGAGTTAGACGTTCGCTTATCGGCGCGTCGTAAGGACCCCTACGAGGGTTCTAAACAGGCGAAAGAAGGACGCCCTAGCTCAACGCGTTCCGACGCTACAGCGCTTCAAAGTTGGAATTTTTTTTCTCTCTCTTTCAACTTTGACGGGCCGTAGCCGCTAAACGGTTAGAGATAGGGCGTCCGGAGCGGTCGCAATCGATTCCGCGGACATTTTTCTATCGGAAACCGTCTAACTCGTCCGTCCGAACGTCGTCGTTAACGCGCGACACGAGAAAACGTCGAAAGATGTCGTTTTCGGGGTCGATTTTTCGCGTTTTTCGAAGGCCCGAAACTTCAAACGCCCGTATCTCTTAAACGGTTAGAGATATCGAAGCGTGCTAAAAAATTCTTGTTCGGCGCGTAAAAATCTACCGGATAGGATGATAAAAACGGTAATTTTCGGACTTCGATATTTTACCGAAATTTCTCGACCGAATCTCCGTATCTCGGTTATGCGTGGTCGTAGCGCGACCGTTCGGTGCTCATTCGAAAGATCTCGACGCGTACTTTCGAACTGCGCAAACCGGGATCCTCTATCTATAACCGTTTACGAGCTACGACGCTTCAAAGTTTCGGAGTTAAGCATTTTTGGAAATTTCGAAACTTCAAACGCGATTTTCTCCTTAACGGTTAGAGATAGAGAGGCAAACTTTTTTATCGTAATCTACGCGAAAATACGCGTCTTTTGATATATCACTCGACCCCATTCGGAGCTCCGTTAAGGAGTTGAGTTTTGCACCCCTCAACTTTCAAACGTCCATATCTCCTAAACGGTTAGGGCTAGGGGCTGAAATTTCTCAGGCGTAATACACCCATATATGGCCACGTTCCGGTAGGGTCAAAACCCCGAAATTCCGACCCTCGATTTTTCGGGTCGAAAAAATTTCATCGTTTTGGTCAGAAAAAATGCGACGTTTCTGCTGCGCGTTAACGGGAAGAGTTAGACGTTCGCTTATCGGCGCGTCGTAAGGACCCTACGAGGGTTCTAAACAGGCGAAAGAAGGACGCCCTAGCTCAACGCGTTCCGACGCTACAGCGCTTCAAAGTTGGAATTTTTTTTCTCTCTCTTTCAACTTTGACGGGCCGTAGCCGCTAAACGGTTAGAGATAGGGCGTCCGGAGCGGTCGCAATCGATTCCGCGGACATTTTTCTATCGGAAACCGTCTAACTCGTCCGTCCGAACGTCGTCGTTAACGCGCGACACGAGAAAACGTCGAAAGATGTCGTTTTCGGGGTCGATTTTTTCGCGTTTTTTCGAAGGCCCGAAACTTCAAACGCCCGTATCTCTTAAACGGTTAGAGATATCGAAGCGTGCTAAAAATTCTTGTTCGGCGCGTAAAAATCTACCGGATAGGATGATAAAAACGGTAATTTTCGGACTTCGATATTTTACCGAAATTTCTCGACCGAATCTCCGTATCTCGGTTATGCGTGGTCGTAGCGCGACCGTTCGGTGCTCATTCGAAAGATCTCGACGCGTACTTTCGAACTGCGCAAACCGGGATCCTCTATCTATAACCGTTTACGAGCTACGACGCTTCAAAGTTTCGGAGTTAAGCATTTTTGGAAATTTCGAAACTTCAAACGCGATTTTCTCCTTAACGGTTAGAGATAGAGAGGCAAACTTTTTTATCGTAATCTACGCGAAAATACGCGTCTTTTGATATATCACTCGACCCCATTCGGAGCTCCGTTAAGGAGTTGAGTTTTGCACCCCCTCAACTTTCAAACGTCCATATCTCCTAAACGGTTAGGGCTAGGGGCTGAAATTTCTCAGGCGTAATACACCCATATATGGCCACGTTCCGGTAGGGTCAAAACCCCGAAATTCCGACCCTCGATTTTTCGGGTCGAAAAAATTTCATCGTTTTGGTCAGAAAAAATGCGACGTTTCTGCTGCGCGTTAACGGGAAGAGTTAGACGTTCGCTTATCGGCGCGTCGTAAGGACCCTACGAGGGTTCTAAACAGGCGAAAGAAGGACGCCCTAGCTCAACGCGTTCCGACGCTACAGCGCTTCAAAGTTGGAATTTTTTTCTCTCTTTCAACTTTGACGGGCCGTAGCCGCTAAACGGTTAGAGATAGGGCGTCCGGAGCGGTCGCAATCGATTCCGCGGACATTTTTCTATCGGAAACCGTCTAACTCGTCCGTCCGAACGTCGTCGTTAACGCGCGACACGAGAAAACGTCGAAAGATGTCGTTTTCGGGGTCGATTTTTCGCGTTTTTCGAAGGCCCGAAACTTCAAACGCCCGTATCTCTTAAACGGTTAGAGATATCGAAGCGTGCTAAAAAATTCTTGTTCGCCGCGTAAAAATATACCGGATAGGATGATAAAAACGGTAATTTTCGGACTTCGATATTTTACCGAAATTTCTCGACTGAATCTCCGTATCTCGGTTATGCGTGGTCGTAGCGCGACCGTTCGGTGCTCATTCGAAAGATCTCGACGCGTACTTTCGAACTGCGCAAACCGGGATCCTCTATCTATAACCGTTTACGAGCTACGACGCTTCAAAGTTTCGGAGTTAAGCATTTTTGGAAATTTCGAAACTTCAAACGCGATTTTCTCCTTAACGGTTAGAGATAGAGAGGCAAACTTTTTTATCGTAATCTACGCGAAAATACGCGTCTTTTGATATATCACTCGACCCCATTCGGAGCTCCGTTAAGGAGTTGAGTTTTGCACCCTCAACTTTCAAACGTCCATATCTCCTAAACGGTTAGGGCTAGGGGCTGAAATTTCTCAGGCGTAATACACCCATATATGGCCACGTTCCGGTAGGGTCAAAACCCCGAAATTCCGACCCTCGATTTTTCGGGTCGAAAAATTTCATCGTTTTGGTCAGAAAAAATGCGACGTTTCTGCTGCGCGTTAACGGGAAGAGTTAGACGTTCGCTTATCGGCGCGTCGTAAGGACCCCTACGAGGGTTCTAAACAGGCGAAAGAAGGACGCCCTAGCTCAACGCGTTCCGACGCTACAGCGCTTCAAAGTTGGAATTTTTTTTCTCTCTCTTTCAACTTTGACGGGCCGTAGCCGCTAAACGGTTAGAGATAGGGCGTCCGGAGCGGTCGCAATCGATTCCGCGGACATTTTTCTATCGGAAACCGTCTAACTCGTCCCTCCGAACGTCGTCGTTAACGCGCGACACGAGAAAACGTCGAAAGATGTCGTTTTCGGGGTCGATTTTGTCGCGTTTTTTCGAAGTCCCGAAACTTCAAACGCCCGTATCTCTTAAACGGTTAGAGATATCGAAGCGTGCTAAAAAAATTCTTGTTCGGCGCGTAAAAATCTACCGGATAGGATGATAAAAGCGGTAATTTTCGGACTTCGATATTTTACCGAAATTTCTCGACCGAATCTCCGTATCTCGGTTATGCGTGGTCGTAGCGCGACCGTTCGGTGCTCATTCGAAAGATCTCGACGCGTACTTTCGAACTGCTCAAACCGGGATCCTCTATCTGTAACCGTTTGCGAGCTACGACGCTTCAAAGATTCGGAGTTAAGCATTTTTGGAAATTTCGAAACTTCAAACGCGATTTTCTCCTTAACGGTTAGAGATAGAGAGGCAAACTTTTTTTTATCGTAATCTACGCGAAAATACGCGTCTTTTGATATATCACTCGACCCCATTCGGAGCTCCGTTAAGGAGTTGAGTTTTGCACCCCTCAACTTTCAAACGTCCATATCTCCTAAACGGTTAGGGCTAGGGGCTGAAATTTCTCAGGCGTAATACACCCATATATGGCCACGTTCCGGTAGGGTCAAAACCCCGAAATTCCGACCCTCGATTTTTCGGGTCGAAAAAATTTCATCGTTTTGGTCAGAAAAATGCGACGTTTCTGCTGCGCGTTAACGGGAAGAGTTAGACGTTCGCTTATCGGCGCCTCGTAAGGACCTCTACGAGGGTTCTAAACAGGCGAAAGAAGGACGCCCTAGCTCAACGCGTTCCGACGCTACAGCGCTTCAAAGTTGGAATTTTTTTTCTCTCTCTTTCAACTTTGACGGGCCGTAGCCGCTAAACGGTTAGAGATAGGGCGTCCGGAGCGGTCGCAATCGATTCCGCGGACATTTTTCTATCGGAAACCGTCTAACTCGTCCGTCCGAACGTCGTCGTTAACGCGCGACACGAGAAAACGTCGAAAGATGTCGTTTTCGGGGTCGATTTTTTCGCGTTTTTTCGAAGGCCCGAAACTTCAAACGCCCGTATCTCTTAAACGGTTAGAGATATCGAAGCGTGCTAAAAAAATTCTTGTTCGGCGCGTAAAAATCTACCGGATAGGATGATAAAAACGGTAATTTTCGGACTTCGATATTTTACCGAAATTTCTCGACCGAATCTCCGTATCTCGGTTATGCGTGGTCGTAGCGCGACCGTTCGGTGCTCATTCGAAAGATCTCGACGCGTACTTTCGAACTGCGCAAACCGGGATCCTCTATCTATAACCGTTTACGAGCTACGACGCTTCAAAGTTTCGGAGTTAAGCATTTTTGGAAATTTCGAAACTTCAAACGCGATTTTCTCCTTAACGGTTAGAGATAGAGAGGCAAACTTTTTTATCGTAATCTACGCGAAAATACGCGTCTTTTGATATATCACTCGACCCCATTCGGAGCTCCGTTAAGGAGTTGAGTTTTGCACCCCCTCAACTTTCAAACGTCCATATCTCCTAAACGGTTAGGGCTAGGGGCTGAAATTTCTCAGGCGTAATACACCCATATATGGCCACGTTCCGGTAGGGTCAAAACCCCGAAATTCCGACCCTCGATTTTTCGGGTCGAAAAAATTTCATCGTTTTGGTCAGAAAAAATGCGACGTTTCTGCTGCGCGTTAACGGGAAGAGTTAGACGTTCGCTTATCGGCGCGTCGTAAGGACCCTACGAGGGTTCTAAACAGGCGAAAGAAGGACGCCCTAGCTCAACGCGTTCCGACGCTACAGCGCTTCAAAGTTGGAATTTTTTCTCTCTTTCAACTTTGACGGGCCGTAGCCGCTAAACGGTTAGAGATAGGGCGTCCGGAGCAGTCGCAATCGATTCCGCGGACATTTTTCTATCGGAAACCGTCTAACTCGTCCGTCCGAACGGCGTCGTTAACGCGCGACACGAGAAAACGTCGAAAGATGTCGTTTTCGGGGTCGATTTTTCGCGTTTTTCGAAGGCCCGAAACTTCAAACGCCCGTATCTCTTAAACGGTTAGAGATATCGAAGCGTGCTAAAAAATTCTTGTTCGGCGCGTAAAAATCTACCGGATAGGATGATAAAACGGTAATTTTCGAACTTCGATATTTTACCGAAATTTCTCGACCGAATCTCCGTATCTCGGTTATGCGTGGTCGTAGCGCGACCGTTCGGTGCTCATTCGAAAGATCTCGACGCGTACTTTCGAACTGCGCAAACCGGGATCCTCTATCTATAACCGTTTACGAGCTACGACGCTTCAAAGTTTCGGAGTTAAGCATTTTTGGAAATTTCGAAACTTCAAACGCGATTTTCTCCTTAACGGTTAGAGATAGAGAGGCAAACTTTTTTATCGTAATCTACGCGAAAATACGCGTCTTTTGATATATCACTCGACCCCATTCGGAGCTCCGTTAAGGAGTTGAGTTTTGCACCCCTCAACTTTCAAACGTCCATATCTCCTAAACGGTTAGGGCTAGGGGCTGAAATTTCTCAGGCGTAATACACCCATATATGGCCACGTTCCGGTAGGGTCAAAACCCCGAAATTCCGACCCTCGATTTTTCGGGTCGAAAAAATTTCATCGTTTTGGTCAGAAAAAATGCGACGTTTCTGCTGCGCGTTAACGGGAAGAGTTAGACGTTCGCTTATCGGCGCGTCGTAAGGACCCTACGAGGGTTCTAAACAGGCGAAAGAAGGACGCCCTAGCTCAACGCGTTCCGACGCTACAGCGCTTCAAAGTTGGAATTTTTCTCTCTCTTTCAACTTTGACGGGCCGTAGCCGCTAAACGGTTAGAGATAGGGCGTCCGGAGCGGTCGCAATCGATTCCGCGGACATTTTTCTATCGGAAACCGTCTAACTCGTCCGTCCGAACGTCGTCGTTAACGCGCGACACGAGAAAACGTCGAAAGATGTCGTTTTCGGGGTCGATTTTTCGCGTTTTTTCGAAGGCCCGAAACTTCAAACGCCCGTATCTCTTAAACGGTTAGAGATATCGAAGCGTGCTAAAAAATTCTTGTTCGGCGCGTAAAAATCTACCGGATAGGATGATAAAAACGGTAATTTTCGGACTTCGATATTTTACCGAAATTTCTCGACCGAATCTCCGTATCTCGGTTATGCGTGGTCGTAGCGCGACCGTTCGGTGCTCATTCGAAAGATCTCGACGCGTACTTTCGAACTGCGCAAACCGGGATCCTCTATCTATAACCGTTTACGAGCTACGACGCTTCAAAGTTTCGGAGTTAAGCATTTTTGGAAATTTCGAAACTTCAAACGCGATTTTCTCCTTAACGGTTAGAGATAGAGAGGCAAACTTTTTTTATCGTAATCTACGCGAAAATACGCGTCTTTTGATATATCACTCGACCCCATTCGGAGCTCCGTTAAGGAGTTGAGTTTTGCACCCCCTCAACTTTCAAACGTCCATATCTCCTAAACGGTTAGGGCTAGGGGCTGAAATTTCTCAGGCGTAATACACCCATATATGGCCACGTTCCGGTAGGGTCAAAACCCCGAAATTCCGACCCTCGATTTTTCGGGTCGAAAAAATTTCATCGTTTTGGTCAGAAAAAAATGCGACGTTTCTGCTGCGCGTTAACGGGAAGAGTTAGACGTTCGCTTATCGGCGCGTCGTAAGGACCCTACGAGGGTTCTAAACAGGCGAAAGAAGGACGCCCTAGCTCAACGCGTTCCGACGCTACAGCGCTTCAAAGTTGGAATTTTTCTCTCTCTTTCAACTTTGACGGGCCGTAGCCGCTAAACGGTTAGAGATAGGGCGTCCGGAGCGGTCGCAATCGATTCCGCGGACATTTTTCTATCGGAAACCGTCTAACTCGTCCGTCCGAACGTCGTCGTTAACGCGCGACACGAGAAAACGTCGAAAGATGTCGTTTTCGGGGTCGATTTTTCGCGTTTTTCGAAGGCCCGAAACTTCAAACGCCCGTATCTCTTAAACGGTTAGAGATATCGAAGCGTGCTAAAAAATTCTTGTTCGGCGCGTAAAAATCTACCGGATAGGATGATAAAAACGGTAATTTTCGGACTTCGATATTTTACCGAAATTTCTCGACCGAATCTCCGTATCTCGGTTATGCGTGGTCGTAGCGCGACCGTTCGGTGCTCATTCGAAAGATCTCGACGCGTACTTTCGAACTGCGCAAACCGGGATCCTCTATCTATAACCGTTTACGAGCTACGACGCTTCAAAGTTTCGGAGTTAAGCATTTTTGGAAATTTCGAAACTTCAAACGCGATTTTCTCCTTAACGGTTAGAGATAGAGAGGCAAACTTTTTTATCGTAATCTACGCGAAAATACGCGTCTTTTGATATATCACTCGACCCCATTCGGAGCTCCGTTAAGGAGTTGAGTTTTGCACCCCTCAACTTTCAAACGTCCATATCTCCTAAACGGTTAGGGCTAGGGGCTGAAATTTCTCAGGCGTAATACACCCATATATGGCCACGTTCCGGTAGGGTCAAAACCCCGAAATTCCGACCCTCGATTTTTCGGGTCGAAAAAATTTCATCGTTTTGGTCAGAAAAAATGCGACGTTTCTGCTGCGCGTTAACGGGAAGAGTTAGACGTTCGCTTATCGGCGCGTCGTAAGGACCCTACGAGGGTTCTAAACAGGCGAAAGAAGGACGCCCTAGCTCAACGCGTTCCGACGCTACAGCGCTTCAAAGTTGGAATTTTTTTCTCTCTTTCAACTTTGACGGGCCGTAGCCGCTAAACGGTTAGAGATAGGGCGTCCGGAGCGGTCGCAATCGATTCCGCGGACATTTTTCTATCGGAAACCGTCTAACTCGTCCGTCCGAACGTCGTCGTTAACGCGCGACACGAGAAAACGTCGAAAGATGTCGTTTTCGGGGTCGATTTTTCGCGTTTTTCGAAGGCCCGAAACTTCAAACGCCCGTATCTCTTAAACGGTTAGAGATATCGAAGCGTGCTAAAAAATTCTTGTTCGGCGCGTAAAAATCTACCGGATAGGATGATAAAAACGGTAATTTTCGGACTTCGATATTTTACAGAAATTTCTCGACCGAATCTCCGTATCTCGGTTATGCGTGGTCGTAGCGCGACCGTTCGGTGCTCATTCGAAAGATCTCGACGCGTACTTTCGAACTGCGCCAACCGGGATCCTATATCTATAACCGTTTACGAGCTACGACGCTTCAAAGTTTCGGAGTTAAGCATTTTTGGAAATTTCGAAACTTCAAACGCGATTTTCTCCTTAACGGTTAGAGATAGAGAGGCAAACTTTTTTATCGTAATCTACGCGAAAATACGCGTCTTTTGATATATCACTCGACCCCATTCGGAGCTCCGTTAAGGAGTTGAGTTTTGCACCCCTCAACTTTCAAACGTCCATATCTCCTAAACGGTTAGGGCTAGGGGCTGAAATTTCTCAGGCGTAATACACCCATATATGGCCACGTTCCGGTAGGGTCAAAACCCCGAAATTCCGACCCTCGATTTTTCGGGTCGAAAAAATTTCATCGTTTTGGTCAGAAAAATGCGACGTTTCTGCTGCGCGTTAACGGGAAGAGTTAGACGTTCGCTTATCGGCGCGTCGTAAGGACCCTACGAGGGTTCTAAACAGGCGAAAGAAGGACGCCCTAGCTCAACGCGTTCCGACGCTACAGCGCTTCAAAGTTGGAATTTTTTCTCTCTCTTTCAACTTTGACGGGCCGTAGCCGCTAAACGGTTAGAGATAGGGCGTCCGGAGCGGTCGCAATCGATTCCGCGGACATTTTTCTATCGGAAACCGTCTAACTCGTCCGTCCGAACGTCGTCGTTAACGCGCGACACGAGAAAACGTCGAAAGATGTCGTTTTCGGGGTCGATTTTTCGCGTTTTTCGAAGGCCCGAAACTTCAAACGCCCGTATCTCTTAAACGGTTAGAGATATCGAAGCGTGCTAAAAAAATTCTTGTTCGGCGCGTAAAAATCTACCGGATAGGATGATAAAAACGGTAATTTTCGGACTTCGATATTTTACCGAAATTTCTCGACCGAATCTCCGTATCTCGGTTATGCGTGGTCGTAGCGCGACCGTTCGGTGCTCATTCGAAAGATCTCGACGCGTACTTTCGAACTGCGCCAACCGGGATCCTCTATCTATAACCGTTTACGAGCTACGACGCTTCAAAGTTTCGGAGTTAAGCATTTTTGGAAATTTCGAAACTTCAAACGCGATTTTCTCCTTAACGGTTAGAGATAGAGAGGCAAACTTTTTTTTTATCGTAATCTACGCGAAAATACGCGTCTTTTGATATATCACTCGACCCCATTCGGAGCTCCGTTAAGGAGTTGAGTTTTGCACCCCCTCAACTTTCAAACGTCCATATCTCCTAAACGGTTAGGGCTAGGGGCTGAAATTTCTCAGGCGTAATACACCCATATATGGCCACGTTCCGGTAGGGTCAAAACCCCGAAATTCCGACCCTCGATTTTTCGGGTCGAAAAAATTTCATCGTTTTGGTCAGAAAAAAATGCGACGTTTCTGCTGCGCGTTAACGGGAAGAGTTAGACGTTCGCTTATCGGCGCGTCGTAAGGACCCTACGAGGGTTCTAAACAGGCGAAAGAAGGACGCCCTAGCTCAACGCGTTCCGACGCTACAGCGCTTCAAAGTTGGAATTTTTTCTCTCTTTCAACTTTGACGGGCCGTAGCCGCTAAACGGTTAGAGATAGGGCGTCCGGAGCGGTCGCAATCGATTCCGCGGACATTTTTCTATCGGAAACCGTCTAACTCGTCCGTCCGAACGTCGTCGTTAACGCGCGACACGAGAAAACGTCGAAAGATGTCGTTTTCGGGGTCGATTTTTCGCGTTTTTCGAAGTCCCGAAACTTCAAACGCCCGTATCTCTTAAACGGTTAGAGATATCGAAGCGTGCTAAAAAAATTCTTGTTCGGCGCGTAAAAATCTACCGGATAGGATGATAAAAACGGTAATTTTCGGACTTCGATATTTTACCGAAATTTCTCGACCGAATCTCCGTATCTCGGTTATGCGTGGTCGTAGCGCGACCGTTCGGTGCTCATTCGAAAGATCTCGACGCGTACTTTCGAACTGCGCAAACCGGGATCCTCTATCTATAACCGTTTGCGAGCTACGATGCTTCAAAGTTTCGGAGTTAAGCATTTTTGGAAATTTCGAAACTTCAAACGCGATTTTCTCCTTAACGGTTAGAGATAGAGAGGCAAACTTTTTTTATCGTAATCTACGCGAAAATACGCGTCTTTTGATATATCACTCGACCCCATTCGGAGCTCCGTTAAGGAGTTGAGTTTTGCACCTCAACTTTCAAACGTCCATATCTCCTAAACGGTTAGGGCTAGGGGGCTGAAATTTCTCAGGCGTAATACACCCATATATGGCCACGTTCCGGTAGGGTCAAAACCCCGAAATTCCGACCCTCGATTTTTCGGGTCGAAAAAATTTCATCGTTTTGGTCAGAAAAAATGCGACGTTTCTGCTGCGCGTTAACGGGAAGAGTTAGACGTTCGCTTATCGGCGCGTCGTAAGGACCCTACGAGGGTTCTAAACAGGCGAAAGAAGGACGCCCTAGCTCAACGCGTTCCGACGCTACAGCGCTTCAAAGTTGGAATTTTTTCTCTCTCTTTCAACTTTGACGGGCAGTAGCCGCTAAACGGTTAGAGATAGGGCGTCCGGAGCGGTCGCAATCGATTCCGCGGACATTTTTCTATCGGAAACCGTCTAACTCGTCCGTCCGAACGTCGTCGTTAACGCGCGACACGAGAAAACGTCGAAAGATGTCGTTTTCGGGGTCGATTTTTCGCGTTTTTCGAAGTCCCGAAACTTCAAACGCCCGTATCTCTTAAACGGTTAGAGATATCGAAGCGTGCTAAAAAATTCTTGTTCGGCGCGTAAAAATCTACCGGATAGGATGATAAAAACGGTAATTTTCGGACTTCGATATTTTACCGAAATTTCTCGACCGAATCTCCGTATCTCGGTTATGCGTGGTCGTAGCGCGACCGTTCGGTGCTCATTCGAAAGATCTCGACGCGTACTTTCGAACTGCGCAAACCGGGATCCTCTATCTATAACCGTTTACGAGCTACGACGCTTCAAAGTTTCGGAGTTAAGCATTTTTGGAAATTTCGAAACTTCAAACGCGATTTTCTCCTTAACGGTTAGAGATAGAGAGGCAAACTTTTTTATCGTAATCTACGCGAAAATACGCGTCTTTTGATATATCACTCGACCCCATTCGGAGCTCCGTTAAGGAGTTGAGTTTTGCACCCTCAACTTTCAAACGTCCATATCTCCTAAACGGTTAGGGCTAGGGGCTGAAATTTCTCAGGCGTAATACACCCATATATGGCCACGTTCCGGTAGGGTCAAAACCCCGAAATTCCGACCCTCGATTTTTCGGGTCGAAAAAATTTCATCGTTTTGGTCAGAAAAAATGCGACGTTTCTGCTGCGCGTTAACGGGAAGAGTTAGACGTTCGCTTATCGGCGCGTCGTAAGGACCCTACGAGGGTTCTAAACAGGCGAAAGAAGGACGCCCTAGCTCAACGCGTTCCGACGCTACAGCGCTTCAAAGTTGGAATTTTTTCTCTCTCTTTCAACTTTGACGGGCCGTAGCCGCTAAACGGTTAGAGATAGGGCGTCCGGAGCGGTCGCAATCGATTCCGCGGACATTTTTCTATCGGAAACCGTGTAACTCGTCCGTCCGAACGTCGTCGTTAACGCGCGACACGAGAAAACGTCGAAAGATGTCGTTTTCGGGGTCGATTTTTCGCGTTTTTCGAAGTCCCGAAACTTCAAACGCCCGTATCTCTTAAACGGTTAGAGATATCGAAGCGTGCTAAAAAATTCTTGTTCGGCGCGTATATATCTACCGGATAGGATGATAAAAACGGTAATTTTCGGACTTCGATATTTTACCGAAATTTCTCGACCGAATCTCCGTATCTCGGTTATGCGTGGTCGTAGCGCGACCGTTCGGTGTTCATTCGAAAGATCTCGACGCGTACTTTCGAACTGCGCAAACCGGGATCCTCTATCTATAACCGTTTACGAGCTACGACGCTTCAAAGTTTCGGAGTTAAGCATTTTTGGAAATTTCGAAACTTCAAACGCGATTTTCTCCTTAACGGTTAGAGATAGAGAGGCAAACTTTTTTTATCGTAATCTACGCGAAAATACGCGTCTTTTGATATATCACTCGACCCCATTCGGAGCTCCGTTAAGGAGTTGAGTTTTGCACCCCCTCAACTTTCAAACGTCCATATCTCCTAAACGGTTAGGGCTAGGGGGCTGAAATTTCTCAGGCGTAATACACCCATATATGGCCACGTTCCGGTAGGGTCAAAACCCCGAAATTCCGACCCTCGATTTTTCGGGTCGAAAAAATTTCATCGTTTTGGTCAGAAAAAAATGCGACGTTTCTGCTGCGCGTTAACGGGAAGAGTTAGACGTTCGCTTATCGGCGCGTCGTAAGGACCCCTACGAGGGTTCTAAACAGGCGAAAGAAGGACGCCCTAGCTCAACGCGTTCCGACGCTACAGCGCTTCAAAGTTGGAATTTTTCTCTCTCTTTCAACTTTGACGGGCCGTAGCCGCTAAACGGTTAGAGATAGGGCGTCCGGAGCGGTCGCAATCGATTCCGCGGACATTTTTCTATCGGAAACCGTCTAACTCGTCCGTCCGAACGTCGTCGTTAACGCGCGACACGAGAAAACGTCGAAAGATGTCGTTTTCGGGGTCGATTTTTTCGCGTTTTTTCGAAGTCCCGAAACTTCAAACGCCCGTATCTCTTAAACGGTTAGAGATATCGAAGCGTGCTAAAAAAATTCTTGTTCGGCGCGTAAAAATCTACCGGATAGGATGATAAAAACGGTAATTTTCGGACTTCGATATTTTACCGAAATTTCTCGACCGAATCTCCGTATCTCGGTTATGCGTGGTCGTAGCGCGACCGTTCGGTGCTCATTCGAAAGATCTCGACGCGTACTTTCGAACTGCGCAAACCGGGATCCTCTATCTATAACCGTTTACGAGCTACGACGCTTCAAAGTTTCGGAGTTAAGCATTTTTGGAAATTTCGAAACTTCAAACGCGATTTTCTCCTTAACGGTTAGAGATAGAGAGGCAAACTTTTTTTATCGTAATCTACGCGAAAATACGCGTCTTTTGATATATCACTCGACCCCATTCGGAGCTCCGTTAAGGAGTTGAGTTTTGCACCCCTCAACTTTCAAACGTCCATATCTCCTAAACGGTTAGGGCTAGGGGCTGAAATTTCTCAGGCGTAATACACCCATATATGGCCACGTTCCGGTAGGGTCAAAACCCCGAAATTCCGACCCTCGATTTTTCGGGTCGAAAAAATTTCATCGTTTTGGTCAGAAAAAAATGCGACGTTTCTGCTGCGCGTTAACGGGAAGAGTTAGACGTTCGCTTATCGGCGCGTCGTAAGGACCCTACGAGGGTTCTAAACAGGCGAAAGAAGGACGCCCTAGCTCAACGCGTTCCGACGCTACAGCGCTTCAAAGTTGGAATTTTTTTTCTCTCTCTTTCAACTTTGACGGGCCGTAGCCGCTAAACGGTTAGAGATAGGGCGTCCGGAGCGGTCGCAATCGATTCCGCGGACATTTTTCTATCGGAAACCGTCTAACTCGTCCGTCCGAACGTCGTCGTTAACGCGCGACACGAGAAAACGTCGAAAGATGTCGTTTTCGGGGTCGATTTTTCGCGTTTTTCGAAGTCCCGAAACTTCAAACGCCCGTATCTCTTAAACGGTTAGAGATATCGAAGCGTGCTAAAAAATTCTTGTTCGGCGCGTAAAAATCTACCGGATAGGATGATAAAAACGGTAATTTTCGGACTTCGATATTTTACCGAAATTTCTCGACCGAATCTCCGTATCTCGGTTATGCGTGGTCGTAGCGCGACCGTTCGGCGCTCATTCGAAAGATCTCGACGCGTACTTTCGAACTGCGCAAACCGGGATCCTCTATCTATAACCGTTTACGAGCTACGACGCTTCAAAGTTTCGGAGTTAAGCATTTTTGGAAATTTCGAAACTTCAAACGCGATTTTCTCCTTAACGGTTAGAGATAGAGAGGCAAACTTTTTTATCGTAATCTACGCGAAAATACGCGTCTTTTGATATATCACTCGACCCCATTCGGAGCTCCGTTAAGGAGTTGAGTTTTGCACCCCCTCAACTTTCAAACGTCCATATCTCCTAAACGGTTAGGGCTAGGGGCTGAAATTTCTCAGGCGTAATACACCCATATATGGCCACGTTCCGGTAGGGTCAAAACCCCGAAATTCCGACCCTCGATTTTTCGGGTCGAAAAAATTTCATCGTTTTGGTCAGAAAAAATGCGACGTTTCTGCTGCGCGTTAACGGGAAGAGTTAGACGTTCGCTTATCGGCGCGTCGTAAGGACCCTACGAGGGTTCTAAACAGGCGAAAGAAGGACGCCCTAGCTCAACGCGTTCCGACGCTACAGCGCTTCAAAGTTGGAATTTTTTCTCTCTCTTTCAACTTTGACGGGCCGTAGCCGCTAAACGGTTAGAGATAGGGCGTCCGGAGCGGTCGCAATCGATTACGCGGACATTTTTCTATCGGAAACCGTCTAACTCGTCCGTCCGAACGTAGTCGTTAACGCGCGACACGAGAAAACGTCGAAAGATGTCGTTTTCGGGGTCGATTTTTCGCGTTTTTCGAAGTCCCGAAACTTCAAACGCCCGTATCTCTTAAACGGTTAGAGATATCGATGCGTGCTATTAAAATTCTTGTTCGGCGCGTTAATATCTACCGGATAGGATGATAAAAACGGTAATTTTCGGACTTCGATATTTTACCGAAATTTCTCGACCGAATCTCCGTATCTCGGTTATGCGTGGTCGTAGCGCGACCGTTCGGTGCTCATTCGAAAGATCTCGACGCGTACTTTCGAACTGCGCAAACCGGGATCCTCTATCTATAACCGTTTACGAGCTACGACGCTTCAAAGTTTCGGAGTTAAGCATTTTTGGAAATTTCGAAACTTCAAACGCGATTTTCTCCTTAACGGTTAGAGACAGAGAGGCAAACTTTTTTATCGTAATCTACGCGAAAATACGCGTCTTTTGATATATCACTCGACCCCATTCGGAGCTCCGTTAAGGAGTTGAGTTTTGCACCCCTCAACTTTCAAACGTCCATATCTCCTAAACGGTTAGGGCTAGGGGCTGAAATTTCTCAGGCGTAATACACCCATATATGGCCACGTTCCGGTAGGGTCAAAACCCCGAAATTCCGACCCTCGATTTTTCGGGTCGAAAAAATTTCATCGTTTTGGTCAGAAAAAAATGCGACGTTTCTGCTGCGCGTTAACGGGAAGAGTTAGACGTTCGCTTATCGGCGCGTCGTAAGGACCCTACGAGGGTTCTAAACAGGCGAAAGAAGGACGCCCTAGCTCAACGCGTTCCGACGCTACAGCGCTTCAAAGTTGGAATTTTTTTTCTCTCTCTTTCAACTTTGACGGGCCGTAGCCGCTAAACGGTTAGAGATAGGGCGTCCGGAGCGGTCGCAATCGATTCCGCGGACATTTTTCTATCGGAAACCGTCTAACTCGTCCGTCCGAACGTCGTCGTTAACGCGCGACACGAGAAAACGTCGAAAGATGTCGTTTTCGGGGTCGATTTTTCGCGTTTTTCGAAGTCCCGAAACTTCAAACGCCCGTATCTCTTAAACGGTTAGAGATATCGAAGCGTGCTAAAAAATTCTTGTTCGGCGCGTAAAAATCTACCGGATAGGATGATAAAAACGGTAATTTTCGGACTTCGATATTTTACCGAAATTTCTCGACCGAATCTCCGTATCTCGGTTATGCGTGGTCGTAGCGCGACCGTTCGGTGCTCATTCGAAAGATCTCGACGCGTACTTTCGAACTGCGCAAACCAGGATCCTCTATCTATAACCGTTTACGAGCTACGACGCTTCAAAGTTTCGGAGTTAAGCATTTTTGGAAATTTCGAAACTTCAAACGCGATTTTCTCCTTAACGGTTAGAGATAGAGAGGCAAACTTTTTTATCGTAATCTACGCGAAAATACGCGTCTTTTGATATATCACTCGACCCCATTCGGAGCTCCGTTAAGGAGTTGAGTTTTGCACCCCTCAACTTTCAAACGTCCATATCTCCTAAACGGTTAGGGCTAGGGGCTGAAATTTCTCAGGCGTAATACACCCATATATGGCCACGTTCCGGTAGGGTCAAAACCCCGAAATTCCGACCCTCGATTTTTCGGGTCGAAAAAATTTCATCGTTTTGGTCAGAAAAAATGCGACGTTTCTGCTGCGCGTTAACGGGAAGAGTTAGACGTTCGCTTATCGGCGCGTCGTAAGGACCCTACGAGGGTTCTAAACAGGCGAAAGAAGGACGCCCTAGCTCAACGCGTTCCGACGCTACAGCGCTTCAAAGTTGGAATTTTTTTTCTCTCTCTTTCAACTTTGACGGGCCGTAGCCGCTAAACGGTTAGAGATAGGGCGTCCGGAGCGGTCGCAATCGATTCCGCGGACATTTTTCTATCGGAAACCGTCTAACTCGTCCGTCCGAACGTCGTCGTTAACGCGCGACACGAGAAAACGTCGAAAGATGTCGTTTTCGGGGTCGATTTTTCGCGTTTTTCGAAGTCCCGAAACTTCAAACGCCCGTATCTCTTAAACGGTTAGAGATATCGAAGCGTGCTAAAAAAATTCTTGTTCGGCGCGTAAAAATCTACCGGATAGGATGATAAAAACGGTAATTTTCGGACTTCGATATTTTACCGAAATTTCTCGACCGAATCTCCGTATCTCGGTTATGCGTGGTCGTAGCGCGACCGTTCGGTGCTCATTCGAAAGATCTCGACGCGTACTTTCGAACTGCGCAAACCGGGATCCTCTATCTATAACCGTTTACGAGCTACGACGCTTCAAAGTTTCGGAGTTAAGCATTTTTGGAAATTTCGAAACTTCAAACGCGATTTTCTCCTTAACGGTTAGAGATAGAGAGGCAAACTTTTTTTTATCGTAATCTACGCGAAAATACGCGTCTTTTGATATATCACTCGACCCCATTCGGAGCTCCGTTAAGGAGTTGAGTTTTGCACCCCCTCAACTTTCAAACGTCCATATCTCCTAAACGGTTAGGGCTAGGGGGCTGAAATTTCTCAGGCGTAATACACCCATATATGGCCACGTTCCGGTAGGGTCAAAACCCCGAAATTCCGACCCTCGATTTTTCGGGTCGAAAAAATTTCATCGTTTTGGTCAGAAAAAAATGCGACGTTTCTGCTGCGCGTTAACGGGAAGAGTTAGACGTTCGCTTATCGGCGCGTCGTAAGGACCCCTACGAGGGTTCTAAACAGGCGAAAGAAGGACGCCCTAGCTCAACGCGTTCCGACGCTACAGCGCTTCAAAGTTGGAATTTTTTTTCTCTCTCTTTCAACTTTGACGGGCCGTAGCCGCTAAACGGTTAGAGATAGGGCGTCCGGAGCGGTCGCAATCGATTCCGCGGACATTTTTCTATCGGAAACCGTCTAACTCGTCCGTCCGAACGTCGTCGTTAACGCGCGACACGAGAAAACGTCGAAAGATGTCGTTTTCGGGGTCGATTTTCGCGTTTTTCGAAGTCCCGAAACTTCAAACGCCCGTATCTCTTAAACGGTTAGAGATATCGAAGCGTGCTAAAAAATTCTTGTTCGGCGCGTAAAAATCTACCGGATAGGATGATAAAAACGGTAATTTTCGGACTTCGATATTTTACCGAAATTTCTCGACCGAATCTCCGTATCTCGGTTATGCGTGGTCGTAGCGCGACCGTTCGGTGCTCATTCGAAAAATCTCGACGCGTACTTTCGAACTGCGCAAACCGGGATCCTCTATCTATAACCGTTTACGAGCTACGACGCTTCAAAGTTTCGGAGTTAAGCATTTTTGGAAATTTCGAAACTTCAAACGCGATTTTCTCCTTAACGGTTAGAGACAGAGAGGCAAACTTTTTTATCGTAATCTACGCGAAAATACGCGTCTTTTGATATATCACTCGACCCCATTCGGAGCTCCGTTAAGGAGTTGAGTTTTGCACCCCCTCAACTTTCAAACGTCCATATCTCCTAAACGGTTAGGGCTAGGGGCTGAAATTTCTCAGGCGTAATACACCCATATATGGCCACGTTCCGGTAGGGTCAAAACCCCGAAATTCCGACCCTCGATTTTTCGGGTCGAAAAAATTTCATCGTTTTGGTCAGAAAAAATGCGACGTTTCTGCTGCGCGTTAACGGGAAGAGTTAGACGTTCGCTTATCGGCGCGTCGTAAGGACCCTACGAGGGTTCTAAACAGGCGAAAGAAGGACGCCCTAGCTCAACGCGTTCCGACGCTACAGCGCTTCAAAGTTGGAATTTTTTCTCTCTCTTTCAACTTTGACGGGCCGTAGCCGCTAAACGGTTAGAGATAGGGCGTCCGGAGCGGTCGCAATCGATTCCGCGGACATTTTCTATCGGAAACCGTCTAACTCGTCCGTCCGAACGTCGTCGTTAACGCGCGACACGAGAAAACGTCGAAAGATGTCGTTTTCGGGGTCGATTTTTCGCGTTTTTCGAAGTCCCGAAACTTCAAACGCCCGTATCTCTTAAACGGTTAGAGATATCGAAGCGTGCTAAAAATTCTTGTTCGGCGCGTAAAAATCTACCGGATAGGATGATAAAAACGGTAATTTTCGGACTTCGATATTTTACCGAAATTTCTCGACTGAATCTCCGTATCTCGGTTATGCGTGGTCGTAGCGCGACCGTTCGGTGCTCATTCGAAAGATCTCGACGCGTACTTTCGAACTGCGCAAACCGGGATCCTCTATCTATAACCGTTTACGAGCTACGACGCTTCAAAGTTTCGGAGTTAAGCATTTTTGGAAATTTCGAAACTTCAAACGCGATTTTCTCCTTAACGGTTAGAGATAGAGAGGCAAACTTTTTTATCGTAATCTACGCGAAAATACGCGTCTTTTGATATATCACTCGACCCCATTCGGAGCTCCGTTAAGGAGTTGAGTTTTGCACCCCTCAACTTTCAAACGTCCATATCTCCTAAACGGTTAGGGCTAGGGGCTGAAATTTCTCAGGCGTAATACACCCATATATGGCCACGTTCCGGTAGGGTCAAAACCCCGAAATTCCGACCCTCGATTTTTCGGGTCGAAAAAATTTCATCGTTTTGGTCAGAAAAAAATGCGACGTTTCTGCTGCGCGTTAACGGGAAGAGTTAGACGTTCGCTTATCGGCGCGTCGTAAGGACCCTACGAGGGTTCTAAACAGGCGAAAGAAGGACGCCCTAGCTCAACGCGTTCCGACGCTACAGCGCTTCAAAGTTGGAATTTTTTCTCTCTCTTTCAACTTTGACGGGCCGTAGCCGCTAAACGGTTAGAGATAGGGCGTCCGGAGCGGTCGCAATCGATTCCGCGGACATTTTTCTATCGGAAACCGTCTAACTCGTCCGTCCGAACGTCGTCGTTAACGCGCGACACGAGAAAACGTCGAAAGATGTCGTTTTCGGGGTCGATTTTTCGCGTTTTTCGAAGTCCCGAAACTTCAAACGCCCGTATCTCTTAAACGGTTAGAGATATCGAAGCGTGCTAAAAATTCTTGTTCGGCGCGTAAAAATCTACCGGATAGGATGATAAAAACGGTAATTTTCGGACTTCGATATTTTACCGAAATTTCTCGACCGAATCTCCGTATCTCGGTTATGCGTGGTCGTAGCGCGACCGTTCGGTGCTCATTCGAAAGATCTCGACGCGTACTTTCGAACTGCGCAAACCGGGATCCTCTATCTATAACCGTTTACGAGCTACGACGCTTCAAAGTTTCGGAGTTAAGCATTTTTGGAAATTTCGAAACTTCAAACGCGATTTTCTCCTTAACGGTTAGAGATAGAGAGGCAAACTTTTTTTTATCGTAATCTACGCGAAAATACGCGTCTTTTGATATATCACTCGACCCCATTCGGAGCTCCGTTAAGGAGTTGAGTTTTGCACCCCTCAACTTTCAAACGTCCATATCTCCTAAACGGTTAGGGCTAGGGGCTGAAATTTCTCAGGCGTAATACACCCATATATGGCCACGTTCCGGTAGGGTCAAAACCCCGAAATTCCGACCCTCGATTTTTCGGGTCGAAAAAATTTCATCGTTTTGGTCAGAAAAAAATGCGACGTTTCTGCTGCGCGTTAACGGGAAGAGTTAGACGTTCGCTTATCGGCGCGTCGTAAGGACCCCTACGAGGGTTCTAAACAGGCGAAAGAAGGACGCCCTAGCTCAACGCGTTCCGACGCTACAGCGCTTCAAAGTTGGAATTTTTTTTCTCTCTCTTTCAACTTTGACGGGCCGTAGCCGCTAAACGGTTAGAGATAGGGCGTCCGGAGCGGTCGCAATCGATTCCGCGGACATTTTTCTATCGGAAACCGTCTAACTCGTCCGTCCGAACGTCGTCGTTAACGCGCGACACGAGAAAACGTCGAAAGATGTCGTTTTCGGGGTCGATTTTTCGCGTTTTTTCGAAGTCCCGAAACTTCAAACGCCCGTATCTCTTAAACGGTTAGAGATATCGAAGCGTGCTAAAAAAATTCTTGTTCGGCGCGTAAAAATCTACCGGATAGGATGATAAAAACGGTAATTTTCGGACTTCGATATTTTACCGAAATTTCTCGACCGAATCTCCGTATCTCGGTTATGCGTGGTCGTAGCGCGACCGTTCGGTGCTCATTCGAAAGATCTCGACGCGTACTTTCGAACTGCGCAAACCGGGATCCTCTATCTATAACCGTTTACGAGCTACGACGCTTCAAAGTTTCGGAGTTAAGCATTTTTGGAAATTTCGAAACTTCAAACGCGATTTTCTCCTTAACGGTTAGAGATAGAGAGGCAAACTTTTTTTTATCGTAATCTACGCGAAAATACGCGTCTTTTGATATATCACTCGACCCCATTCGGAGCTCCGTTAAGGAGTTGAGTTTTGCACCCTCAACTTTCAAACGTCCATATCTCCTAAACGGTTAGGGCTAGGGGCTGAAATTTCTCAGGCGTAATACACCCATATATGGCCACGTTCCGGTAGGGTCAAAACCCCGAAATTCCGACCCTCGATTTTTCGGGTCGAAAAAATTTCATCGTTTTGGTCAGAAAAAATGCGACGTTTCTGCTGCGCGTTAACGGGAAGAGTTAGACGTTCGCTTATCGGCGCGTCGTAAGGACCCTACGAGGGTTCTAAACAGGCGAAAGAAGGACGCCCTAGCTCAACGCGTTCCGACGCTACAGCGCTTCAAAGTTGGAATTTTTTCTCTCTCTTTCAACTTTGACGGGCCGTAGCCGCTAAACGGTTAGAGATAGGGCGTCCGGAGCGGTCGCAATCGATTCCGCGGACATTTTTCTATCGGAAACCGTCTAACTCGTCCGTCCGAACGTCGTCGTTAACGCGCGACACGAGAAAACGTCGAAAGATGTCGTTTTCGGGGTCGATTTTTCGCGTTTTTCGAAGTCCCGAAACTTCAAACGCCCGTATCTCTTAAACGGTTAGAGATATCGAAGCGTGCTAAAAAAATTCTGTTCGGCGCGTAAAAATCTACCGGATAGGATGATAAAAACGGTAATTTTCGGACTTCGATATTTTACCGAAATTTCTCGACCGAATCTCCGTATCTCGGTTATGCGTGGTCGTAGCGCGACCGTTCGGTGCTCATTCGAAAGATCTCGACGCGTACTTTCGAACTGCGCAAACCGGGATCCTCTATCTATAACCGTTTGCGAGCTACGACGCTTCAAAGTTTCGGAGTTAAGCATTTTTGGAAATTTCGAAACTTCAAACGCGATTTTCTCCTTAACGGTTAGAGATAGAGAGGCAAACTTTTTTATCGTAATCTACGCGAAAATACGCGTCTTTTGATATATCACTCGACCCCATTCGGAGCTCCGTTAAGGAGTTGAGTTTTGCACCCCCTCAACCTTCAAACGTCCATATCTCCTAAACGGTTAGGGCTAGGGGGCTGAAATTTCTCAGGCGTAATACACCCATATATGGCCACGTTCCGGTAGGGTCAAAACCCCGAAATTCCGACCCTCGATTTTTCGGGTCGAAAAAATTTCATCGTTTTGGTCAGAAAAAAATGCGACGTTTCTGCTGCGCGTTAACGGGAAGAGTTAGACGTTCGCTTATCGGCGCGTCGTAAGGACCCCTACGAGGGTTCTAAACAGGCGAAAGAAGGACGCCCTAGCTCAACGCGTTCCGACGCTACAGCGCTTCAAAGTTGGAATTTTTTCTCTCTCTTTCAACTTTGACGGGCCGTAGCCGCTAAACGGTTAGAGATAGGGCGTCCGGAGCGGTCGCAATCGATTCCGCGGACATTTTCTATCGGAAACCGTCTAACTCGTCCGTCCGAACGTCGTCGTTAACGCGCGACACGAGAAAACGTCGAAAGATGTCGTTTTCGGGGTCGATTTTTTCGCGTTTTTTCGAAGTCCCGAAACTTCAAACGCCCGTATCTCTTAAACGGTTAGAGATATCGAAGCGTGCTAAAAAAATTCTTGTTCGGAGCGTAAAAATCTACCGGATAGGATGATAAAAACGGTAATTTTCGGACTTCGATATTTTACCGAAATTTCTCGACCGAATCTCCGTATCTCGGTTATGCGTGGTCGCAGCGCGACCGTTCGGTGCTCATTCGAAAGATCTCGACGCGTACTTTCGAACTGCGCAAACCGGGATCCTCTATCTATAACCGTTTACTAGCTACGACGCTTCAAAGTTTCGGAGTTAAGCATTTTTTGAAATTTCGAAACTTCAAACGCGATTTTCTCCTTAACGGTTAGAGATAGAGAGGCAAACTTTTTTTATCGTAATCTACGCGAAAATACGCGTCTTTTGATATATCACTCGACCCCATTCGGAGCTCCGTTAAGGAGTTGAGTTTTGCACCCCCTCAACTTTCAAACGTCCATATCTCCTAAACGGTTAGGGCTAGGGGGCTGAAATTTCTCAGGCGTAATACACCCATATATGGCCACGTTCCGGTAGGGTCAAAACCCCGAAATTCCGACCCTCGATTTTTCGGGTCGAAAAAATTTCATCGATTTGGTCAGAAAAAAATGCGACGTTTCTGCTGCGCGTTAACGGGAAGAGTTAGACGTTCGCTTATCGGCGCGTCGTAAGGACCCCTACGAGGGTTCTAAACAGGCGAAAGAAGGACGCCCTAGCTCAACGCGTTCCGACGCTACAGCGCTTCAAAGTTGGAATTATGTTTCTCTCTCTTTCAACTTTGACGGGCCGTAGCCGCTAAACGGTTAGAGATAGGGCGTCCGGAGCGGTCGCAATCGATTCCGCGGACATTTTTCTATCGGAAACCGTCTAACTCGTCCGTCCGAACGTCGTCGTTAACGCGCGACACGAGAAAACGTCGAAAGATGTCGTTTTCGGGGTCGATTTTTCGCGTTTTTTCGAAGGCCCGAAACTTCAAACGCCCGTATCTCTTAAACAGTTAGAGATATCGAAGCGTGCTAAAAAAATTCTTGTTCGGCGCGTAAAAATCTACCGGATAGGATGATAAAAACGGTAATTTTCGGACTTCGATATTTTACCGAAATTTCTCGACCGAATCTCCGTATCTCGGTTATGCGTGGTCATAGCGCGACCGTTCGGTGCTCATTCGAAAGATCTCGACGCGTACTTTCGAACTGCGCAAACCGGGATCCTCTATCTATAACCGTTTACGAGCTACGACGCTTCAAAGTTTCGGAGTTAAGCATTTTTGGAAATTTCGAAACTTCAAACGCGATTTTCTCCTTAACGGTTAGAGATAGAGAGGCAAACTTTTTTTTATCGTAATCTACGCGAAAATACGCGTCTTTTGATATATCACTCGACCCCATTCGGAGCTCCGTTAAGGAGTTGAGTTTTGCAACCCCTCAACTTTCAAACGTCCATATCTCCTAAACGGTTAGGGCTAGGGGGCTGAAATTTCTCAGGCGTAATACACCCATATATGGCCACGTTCCGGTAGGGTCAAAACCCCGAAATTCCGACCCTCGATTTTTCGGGTCGAAAAAATTTCATCGTTTTGGTCAGAAAAAAATGCGACGTTTCTGCTGCGCGTTAACGGGAAGAGTTAGACGTTCGCTTATCGGCGCGTCGTAAGGACCCCTACGAGGGTTCTAAACAGGCGAAAGAAGGACGCCCTAGCTCAACGCGTTCCGACGCTACAGCGCTTCAAAGTTGGAATTTTTTTTCTCTCTCTTTCAACTTTGACGGGCCGTAGCCGCTAAACGGTTAGAGATAGGGCGTCCGGAGCGGTCGCAATCGATTCCGCGGACATTTTTCTATCGGAAACCGTCTAACTCGTCCGTCCGAACGTCGTCGTTAACGCGCGACACGAGAAAACGTCGAAAGATGTCGTTTTCGGGTCGATTTTTCGCGTTTTTCGAAGTCCCGAAACTTCAAACGCCCGTATCTCTTAAACGGTTAGAGATATCGAAGCGTGCTCAAAAAATTCTTGTTCGGCGCGTAAAAATCTACCGGATAGGATGATAAAAACGGTAATTTTCGGACTTCGATATTTTACCGAAATTTCTCGACCGAATCTCCGTATCTCGGTTATGCGTGGTCGTAAGCGCGACCGTTCGGTGCTCATTCGAAAGATCTCGACGCGTACTTTCGAACTGCGCAAACCGGGATCCTCTATCTATACCCGTTTACTAGCTACGTCGCTTCACAGGGTCGGAGGTAAGCATTTTTTGAAATTTCGAAACTTCAAACGCGATTTTCTCCTTAACGGTTAGAGATAGAGAGGCAAACTTTTTTATCGTAATCTACGCGAAAATACGCGTCTTTTGATATATCACTCGACCCCATTCGGAGCTCCGTTAAGGAGTTGAGTTTTGCACCCCCTCAACTTTCAAACGTCCATATCTCCTAAACGGTTAGGGCTAGGGGCTGAAATTTCTCAGGCGTAATACACCCATATATGGCCACGTTCCGGTAGGGTCAAAACCCCGAAATTCCGACCCTCGATTTTTCGGGTCGAAAAAATTTCATCGTTTTGGTCAGAAAAAAATGCGACGTTTCTGCTGCGCGTTGACGGGAAGAGTTAGACGTTCGCTTATCGGCGCGTCGTAAGGACCCTACGAGGGTTCTAAACAGGCGAAAGAAGGACGCCCTAGCTCAACGCGTTCCGACGCTACAGCGCTTCAAAGTTGGAATTTTTTTTCTCTCTCTTTCAACTTTGACGGGCCGTAGCCGCTAAACGGTTAGAGATAGGGCGTCCGGAGCGGTCGCAATCGATTCCGCGGACATTTTTCTATCGGAAACCGTCTAACTCGTCCGTCCGAACGTCGTCGTTAACGCGCGACACGAGAAAACGTCGAAAGATGTCGTTTTCGGGGTCGATTTTTCGCGTTTTTTCGAAGTCCCGAAACTTCAAACGCCCGTATCTCTTAAACGGTTAGAGATATCGAAGCGTGCTAAAAAAATTCTTGTTCGGCGCGTAAAAATCTACCGGATAGGATGATAAAAACGGTAATTTTCGGACTTCGATATTTTACCGAAATTTCTCGACCGAATCTCCGTATCTCGGTTATGCGTGGTCGTAGCGCGACCGTTCGGTGCTCATTCGAAAGATCTCGACGCGTACTTTCGAACTGCGCAAACCGGGATCCTCTATCTATAACCGTTTACGAGCTACGACGCTTCAAAGTTTCGGAGTTAAGCATTTTTGGAAATTTCGAAACTTCAAACGCGATTTTCTCCTTAACGGTTAGAGATAGAGAGGCAAACTTATTATTATCGTAATATACGCGAAAATACGCGTATTTTGATATATCACTCGACAACATTCGGAGCTCAGGTCAGGAGTTGAGTTTTGCACCCTCAACTTTCAAACGTCCATATCTCCTAAACGGTTAGGGCTAGGGGCTGAAATTTCTCAGGCGTAATACACCCATATATGGCCACGTTCCGGTAGGGTCAAAACCCCGAAATTCCGACCCTCGATTTTTCGGGTCGAAAAAATTTCATCGTTTTGGTCAGAAAAAAATGCGACGTTTCTGCTGCGCGTTAACGGGAAGAGTTAGACGTTCGCTTATCGGCGCGTCGTAAGGACCCCTACGAGGGTTCTAAACAGGCGAAAGAAGGACGCCCTAGCTCAACGCGTTCCGACGCTACAGCGCTTCAAAGTTGGAATTTTTTTTCTCTCTCTTTCAACTTTGACGGGCCGTAGCCGCTAAACGGTTAGAGATAGGGCGTCCGGAGCGGTCGCAATCGATTCCGCGGACATTTTTCTATCGGAAACCGTCTAACTCGTCCGTCCGAACGTCGTCGTTAACGCGCGACACGAGAAAACGTCGAAAGATGTCGTTTTCGGGGTCGATTTTTTCGCGTTTTTTCGAAGTCCCGAAACTTCAAACGCCCGTATCTCTTAAACGGTTAGAGAAAGTACGCGTCTTTTGATATATCACTCGACCCCATTCGGAGCTCCTTTAAGGAGTTCAGTTTTGCACCCCCTCAACTTTCAAACGTCAAATTTTAATATCATTTTTAATTCCGGCAGAAGGCCAACCTAATTTAATTCAATTCACAAAGCAAAAATATGCAAAGCGATGAACAATACTATTCCAATTATTCTAATGTACACAGTGCGACATACTTACCGACCAGTATAGCACAAAACTTTTGCAAAAGCAACGCTAATTTACCATTCATTATAAGTGCATCCATTTGTATCAATTAACGGCATCCACTACGGCGCGGAAAATCTAAAGCCAAGTTTAATTGTAATTTTTAACAAGGGGAAAATTAGTTTTAGCGCGCCATGCATCAGAGGCAAGAGAGTATATTGTGGAGAGAAAGAAGCGGTGTGGCCGCCGACGGCGGTCCGAACTTGTTGAAGTTTTAATTAGGCTAACTGCAACGATGGCCAAGCGACCGTGATTCGTTATGTTTTAGCTGAAGAGAGAGAGACAGATGGATCGGGAAGGTCAGAAATTATTCCAGTAATTGAGAGTACTTTTATTTTGCTTATTTTACTGAAAAGGAAAGCAAGCAGTTTCCGGATATTCTTTTTTAATCTTTTAGGAAGAAGGTTAATTTCAACGTGTCGTCGGTAAAATTTGGATTTTGAAGCAGGGAATTCTTTAAACGAATAGATCCATGGGAGCATTCTCGCTAATTATATGCAAGAAAAGTTAAATAGAATAGAATTTATTGGCATAGTGAGACAAAACAAAACATCAGACAAAATAAGTTACAATAATAATTAAGTTATATGCCAACAAGACTAAATCGCCTATCTCCACGTACGGAACTATACGACGTTCTACGAGGGAAAGTCCAGAACTTTGTGGAATGGAGGGAATGGAGGGAATGGAGTGGGGATAGGGGCGCTCGCTAGGTGTCATTCCGATGAAACGTTAGAATTCTTCTTTAGTAATGTTCTATATGAAAATAAGAACAGATTTTTAACAATAATGATCATGCGATTAAAAAAAATAATAATATAAGAAATAACCTAAAACAAATAAAAAATTGTAAAGGGCCAAATATACAAAGATTGTGTTTACAATGTCTACAAATTTTGAGACGCACATGCTAAACATGTAGGCATATGGCAAATTTTATACACATAAAAGGTTTTTCTTTTAATTCTAGAACAACAAGTGTAACATGTTTTTCGTTTTTCCAGTTTTTCTTCTAGAACTTCCGCTCAATCATACTAACTCAATCATATCTAAATTCTGCAATTCAGATCTTTGAATACTTTTATATGTATATGTATTTCGTTCTGATGGTGTATAACATTACATTTATCCACTACAATACAACTTATAGCAGATCTGCCGTAAATAAGAGAGTCCAGCAAGTAATTGCATCAGCTATATTTCCTAATCCGGTCTATCGTTCATTAATTTCTTCTATTTCTTCTCCCTCACTAACTTCAATTTCTGAGTCTGTTTCATGTTCACTTTCTTCATAACTGTCCCCATTTACACTGTTTTGGTCACTAACGTCTTCACCTTACGCCTCTTCATACCATGCTAATAAAGTGCTCTCATGATCAGAATCGCCTCACCGAACCGTTTTGGATGTGGTATGATTTTACTCATTATTTTGTGCAAAAAGCGCAACTCAAATACTACCGTTAGCACCGTAGACCGGTCCCTGTGACCGCCTCATAACTTTAGCCGTGTTTTTATTGCGCACCGAAACAAATATCGACTTCAACTTTTTGCAGCATACTAGCAATGCACTCACTTGAAAGTAACGAGAAAACGGATCCGTGAGGATAAGATAAACAAAAACAAAAATCCGCTGCAGTCACGGAGACCGTACTACGATGGTTAAGGGTTAAGAAGAAAATAGTATAATGCTTGAATTGCGTTATTGAAGAAAATCAACCATCAATTAAGAAGAAGTGTCCTAAAAACGTAATGAAGTTCAAGAATTGCAAATCAACATTAGAATGAATTGTAAATGCTAACTTTAAATCTTTTTACAGAAATAAGTGAATTAAAAATATAGTTTCTATGGCAAAGATATTAATACACACACACATATATTTGCGAATTTCCACCTTCCAAAACAGACCTCACAAGAACACTGTCAAACTTTCTCAAATTACTCCCTACGAAAGAACTGTAAAAGATCGATCGTCGAGAGATAGAAAGCAGATTATTCCTCCGCTAAGGACGCAATTCTCTCGACGTATTGTGCGAAAAACTTTCCCATTTCATCGTTTAAATCATCGACACTAAACCTGCACTTTCAATCGACAATATCGATACCCATTTCAGACTATTGCGTTAGTACTTCCATGTGTGTATGTGTGGGGTGATTTTTCAATTGCGTTTTTAGGGGTGGTTAGTTTCTGCGGTTCGTTCGCAAAGGGATGTTACGAACCCCCGCCGCGAACGCTAACTATCACGTCAATCCAACTCAATGTAACCCCCTACTGGGTGTGGTTTTGGGATGGAGATACTCGTAAAATGATGAGTTATATTTATTTATGTATAAGTATAATGTGCTTGCCTATACTTTCGCCTCTAGCAAACTACGTTAATGTCAGTTCTAATACGGGAGAGTTCAAATTACAAAAGCGAAGAACACAAATTTGATACTGAAGCAAATGAGAATAATAACATATTTTGACATAACTTGTGTTTTAGTTTTAATGGAATATTAGCTTGTTAAAACTTTTGAAAGTGGTTATAGGTGATACTAATGGTGCTGTAGAGTTTTAAAGCAAACTAAAAATTAGCAGTTGCGAAATATATTGTGTTAATCAAATTGTAAGAAATCTTAAAAATATATTAATATATGATAGAAGTTTTATCGATTGTCTTTTCAAAACCTAGTAGAAATGAAAGTTCAAATGAATCTATAGCGCATATGTTCTATGGATTTATGCATGAAGTCTCTTGAAAAGAAATTAGCAAAATAGGCATTTTGTCGAAATATTATATTTTATTTATATAACGTATAATAAAGTAACAAAGGGTATGTAATATTAACTTTATTCATTTAATAATAGATTGTACGCTTCTTATGCTTATCAAGCTTTCCCATTTACTCTGGAAGTATAGAGAACTACAGGGGGCTTCAATAAGAGCGAAAAATTTGAGTTGCCCCCCTTATTTGAGAGTCATTATGACACATGATTATGAGATTTACGTTTAAATCTCCCAACAGCATTTTAATTTTATGTTCGTCCATGTTGTGGCATATCTCTTTTAAATTCCTGTAAAAGCAATTCTTTCCTTTTTCAGAAAGTTGAAATTTGAGATTTTAATTTGTAAAACTCATCCTTCATTTATGTGAAATATAGTACGAATACATGTACTATTGCTCATTAATTTTGTAACCTTCCTCTTTAACTCATTATCACTCAAATTGAATCAGCAGTTAGGCATCTGCGAGAGGTATAGTCATCTATGCATAACGCAATTTGTATTTCGTATAAATGTTGTGGTACTGGGGATCCCATTTAATGAAAAAACTCTATACACAATCCAACGTACGCTAAGGTCATTTCTCTAGTATCCTATTGAAACGCAACGACAATACGACAATCTTTTACTAATACCTTGAACAATAACCGAAAAAAATGGAACAAAATCGAAGTAACCTTGATTTCCTACTTCTAACCGGATAATTGCTAGCCATTCACAATTTATCATATTTATATTATTTTCCCGGAATTGATCCACTTTTTACGAGAACCTGACTAACACAATAGACTAAAATAAAAGCAAGGATACTGCTATTGATAACAACAGAATAAAGTGTAACAAATGCGGTTACGAAAAAGAAAAAGAACTTGGCTTGATCCAATTCAATACTTCGAACTATAGTCACAATAAAAAGCTTTTTTAATCGATTACCTTGTTCTTGATGCAATATTAACTATTGATCGGTAAATGCTAAACCGCAACCGAAACGATGAAGTGAATACAAAATACAGGATGGTAGTTCTTGTTTCTTCCAAAAATAAGTTACAATGATATTGTAGCAATAATAGAACGAAATTGAACATTGTACAAATATGCATTAGGCATAAGGAAATAAGAGGAAATACTTAACATACTTGATAAAGATACTGTTGTATACCTATATTGAGATGTGGATTAAGGATGACCTAAGCTAAAAATTTGTTTTCGGGTGTCGTATACACACATAGAAATGAAATCAGAGTAAAAGGAAAAAGAAATAGAAAGAAAAAGAGATAAAAAGAAGAAGAATGAAAAGGAGTGGGGGGGGCGAAGTAGAAAGGAAGGTGAATAGAGTAAGAGAAGGAAAGAGTGACAGAGGGGGGGAGAACGAAAAAAGAAAACAAAAGAGAAAGATGGGATGTATTTTGTTCTCTCCCCCCTCTTTTTCTGTCTCTCTTTCCTTCTCTTTTCACCTTTCTTTCTACTTCACGCCTCCCCCTTTCATTCTTCTTTTTCTTTTTATTTTTTTCTCCTCTTACTCTTATTTCGTTTCTATATATATCTCATCATCACACGGTCCAATTCCGGAAGTAGTTCGTTTATTACTAACTCTGGCCGTGGAAGCCTGTACAGAAAACGAGCACTCTCGAAGTCTCCATGGATTTGTAAAGATTGAAAATTATGTGTATTATTTTTGTAATATGCTAATTAGCACATACCAGTCAATCTGAAGGAAATATACTTCAAGATACCAAACAAGAGATGCTAAACATTCAAGGTTACTGACTAATAAGGTTTTGTTTTTTTATTTGACTGTATCACCTAGGCTTCGAAGTATTAGGTTTTACCGACTTCTTTATTAGCCTATATAGATTCGCATATAACTATCTTTTTTCGGTACCAGCTAACAAACGCATTTGCTTTCGTCTTCTTTCGACTTCTGTCGTTCGTCAAATTCGATTCATCGTTTATCATCCTTTGATTCCTTCGATTTTTGAGAGAATTAGTTTTACAAATTTTTAATAGCGTCGTCTGTTGTAAGTAAAATAAGAATTATCTATTACATACTTAAAATTATAGGTTTTCAAAATGGAAACTTCTAGAGCACTAAGGTCAGAATTACACTGAGTGAAGACCAGATGAATTTCAATACCTTTACGTATTTGATCTAAAAGTACAAATGTTTCTATGGCAGTTAAAGAAACTAACAAACAAAATATTGGATTGTGGCAAAGGAATTATACATTACATTTAGAATGAAACAGATAAAGAAAATTACCCACCAGGTTATGAACCTTGACCTACATTATATACGATTATATGCTATAAATAACAAAGGAGACACATTTAATTACTTAAAGAATACATTTTAGAGATTGTTGAAAGACAGCGAAATGGTTGGAGAGAACGTGATGATATAATAAGATAGCGCTTTTAAAAAATATGGCAATGAAAAGAGAAAGACTGTGTTTACTAATGGATGGTAAATGTGGGTCATTTTGTTTCATAAACATAGGCTGATAGTGCTGTAAATACAGCAACCCTTCATTAAGGAATTGAGTACAGATGTAACACTACCAACTAATCGAGGACAACAATATGCCCTTATTTATACTGGGAATTAGAACAGATTTATTACAGGTGCTGAATATCCTTTCCTCTGCAGAAAAATCATCGTAAATGAAATCTGTGCAGAGTTGTATGAGAGCTGGTCTTAAAATCATTTAATATCTAATTCCCTAAAAGCGAAATAGGGATAGAGGACAAATGGACAAGATTCAAAAACATCATACTGAAGGCGGCACAAGAAAGCTGTGGAATAACAAAAATAGCAAATACGTACACAAAAAGAAGCAGATGGTGCACAGCAGAATTACAACTCAAAGTGAAAGATAAGAAAAGTAAATGGATCAGATATATGCATACCAGGAAATTGGAGGATTACAATTACACAAAAAGAAGCAGATGGTGGACAGCAGAATTACAACTCAAAGTGAAAGATAAGAAAAGTAAATGGATCAGATATATGCATACCAGGAAATTGGAGGATTACAAAATGGCAAGAAAAGAAGCTAAAGAGAGTATCAAGACGGCCAAAGAAAATTCTTGGAGAGAGTTCGGAATAAAACTGAGAGATAACTATAGAGAAAACCAAAAATTATTCTACGGAACAATAAAACAATTGAGACAGAAGAAGGCACCGATATTGAAAAATATAAAGAATGACAAAGGAAATATACTAACTGAGGAAAAAGAGATAATGGAAAGATGGAAACAGTACTTTGAAGAAGTCACAAAAGTAAAACAAGACGGATACATAAGAGAAAAAGAGCATAAAACAAAAACCGACGATGAACGTATCACACCAATAAGCGACGAAGAAGTCAGAGAAGCAGTTAGCAAACTAAAACTAGGAAAGGCGGCCGGGGAGGATGGAATCACGGCTGAAATGATAAAATATATGGGAGACAAAGGTAACGAAGAACTACTTGACCTCTTAAACAACATTATAATAAAAAAAGAAATACCTAAGGAATGGAATATGGGAATAATTATGCCCATATACAAAAAGGGAGACTCTAAGGAATGCTCAAACTATATAGGA
Organism: Trypoxylus dichotomus; assembly: GCA_023509865.1. Taxonomy (NCBI): domain Eukaryota; kingdom Metazoa; phylum Arthropoda; class Insecta; order Coleoptera; family Scarabaeidae; genus Trypoxylus; species Trypoxylus dichotomus. The sequence continues at coordinate 54,712,435 of CM042078.1, forward strand.
ATAACATTAACTAGTATCCCAGGAAAAGTATTGACAAGAATACTAGAAAAAAAACTCCGAGAAAAACTGGAAACAACACTAGAAGATACTCAACATGGATTTAGAAAAGGAAGATGTACCCAGGACTTAATATTTGTAATCAGACAATTAGGAGAAAAACTAATAGGGAAAGGAAAGGAAATACATGTATGTTTTATAGATCTTAAAAAAGATTTTGAGAAGAGAAGATGTATGGCAGAGCCTGGAAAGGAGAGGTTTAGAGAAAGGAATGATAGAGATGATTAAGGCATTGTATAAAAGCAATAAGAATAAGGTGAGAACTTCCAATGCAGAATCAGCTGAATTCCAATCGCAAATTGGATTAAAACAGGGATGCGTATTGAGCCCATTGCTATTCTCTATATTAATAGACGACGCTGTTAAAAAGGCTAAACAAGAAGGAAAAAATATGAAAGTAGGAAACTGGAAAATGAATGCAATTAACGTACAGGAACTAATGTTTGCAGATGATATGGTACTGATAGCACACTCGGAAGAAACATTACAGCAAAACTTGAAGATATACCAAGAAGAACTAACAAAGATAAACATGGAGATAAACACGAGGAAAACAAACACAATGATAATAGCAGCAGAAGAAAGAAAACATAGCATCAAAATCGGGGAAAAAACATTGGAACAACTTAAAAGTTACAACTACTTAGGAACAATCATTGAAGACAATGGAAGAATAGAGAAAGAGATAAATGAGAGGATAGGGAAATCCGCAAAAACATATAACATATTGAGAAATTCGTTTCTGGATAAAAAAGAAATACCAAAAAGATAAAGACAGAGGTGTATAAAAGAGGGGTCAGATCAACACTAACATATGGTAGTGAGTAATGGGTTACCACGAATAGAATCAAAAGCAGAGTTACGGCCATGGAAATGAGATTCCTAAGAAGAATAGAAGGAGTAACTAGAAGAGACAGAATCAGAAACACGACAATCACTAATAGTCTAAATATCAAGCCAATAGAAATAATCATAGAAGAGAGACAACTGGAATGGCTTGGACATCTACACAGAATGGAAAAAGATCGAATCACAAAGAGGATATTTGAAGCCAAAACAGAGGGCAAAAACAAAATAGGTAGACCCCGAAACACCTGGAAGGAGCAAGTGTATAGAACATTGGAAAAGAGAAGTATGGGATGGATTGAAGCCAAACAACTGGCTCAGAACAGGAACCTGTTGAAGATAAAAATAAGAAAATAAGTAGTCCGACACCGCAAGGTATAAAGCACATAGGATTAAAAAAAAAATTTAATTCGCTTGCCAGTTCAATAATAATCATCGACAATGCCCCTTATCACAGTTGCTAGGCACATAAGATTTATACTACGGCTGCTAAGGAACGTGAAATTTTCATATTTGTCATGTCGTTTAAATAGCTTGTACCAAACAAAGTTCGTACTAAGAGTTTCGGTAACAAACTAAGACGTAATTATAATTTCAATTATAAAGGTAGGTTGAGGTAAAATTTATTTGAACGCATGTTATAGATCCGTTTGCGATTTAATCGAGCGTACCACGAAATATTTCTAGAAAATGCATCCCTATCCACACCATCATTTTCCGAAATATCAAAACGATAGCTTCGTTAGTCTCAGAGATACATGTAACATACGATCATTGTAAAAGACCTTGTATCCATTCTTACTAATTTTTAAATTTGAGAAAACTAACACGAAATTATTCAGATTTAGAAACCCGATACTTTTTTATAACTAATTTAAATTAAAACATGATTTAAAATACCAATAGTATTGAAACACACTGATATAAAATTACAAAAATTAAACTCGCTACCTGTTTTTTCCTACTGTAACAAATCGATTAGGACATATTACCACGCCTACTTGATCGAGCCAAGCAACAACGACGAAATTATGCAAATGAATCTTGCGACATCTCTCCATTGCGTTTATTTTTAATTCTTTCCGACTTCTTATTAAACGAGGAGGTCATTTGCACAATCGCACTAACCGGCCATACTTGACGATTGCATGCTTTCTTGTTGGTTATCTTAATTACTGCAGACGGGATCTTAATTATATGCCAGGGAAAACTGTTATGTAGCATGTATCTTACCCGTAGAAGATGTGCCCCATTTTAACTACCATGGCAGTTGGAAATTAAACATTTCACACGATTATTATGTCGATATAGAAATGTCTCTTTACGTATTGAAATTGCGTAAATTGCAGACTGTTTAAGATAATTAATACAACGTACTAGTTATTTCCAGTTTAAATTTAACTCGTCTTGAGAAATTATCATTGTTTGGATTAATTTAACATTCATTAACATATATGTAGAATTCCAATAAATACGTATTTGTTTATATTCTTCTCATACATTATGGCATGACAATAACCTGTTTATTCCATTATTCCACCGCTTCACCATTTCTGATATTGGAACGCTCTTGACCTCAATACCAAAAGGATCTCAAAAAACAGAAGTGCTGTATCAAATATCGATATCAACACTGGTCAACAAATAACTTTTTTTCTGCTGAGTAAGTTCTAATACTTGTTTTTAACTAATATAGATGCGCTAATGCCAAATATGAAACCCATTCTTCACGCCAAGCTCTTTTTTTTGTACGGCATCTCGTGTTTGCCGAAATTAGGTCTTATGAAGCAATATGTTAAAGCTCTAGATTCGCAAGGGAACTGGTTCAATTACATACGAGGGGAGGTCCAGAAGTTTGTATTTACATATAAATGAATCATTAAAATTTTATATTTTGTTAAAAATAACAACTTCGCCGCATTAATGATTCTTCAAAGAGCTGTTGGCATAGAGCTAAATTTCGACGTGATACGCAAAAATTGATATGATTTTCAGACTTCGCCCAAATTAGTAACAAACAACTCTCATAAAGAAGGCAGCAAAATTATGTTTGGCAGTGTAATTAGTTTAACATTATTCAAGATCTTTGACGCAAGATTTTATACAAAATATGATTGTTTCTTGCAATGGTTGATGGTGAGGTAAATAGTACGTTAGCGAATACCCAATCTACTTTGTACACGCAATTGTATTGTATGTCTTGCCAAGAGCAAAGAAATAGCTCATTTATAAGGAGTCACTAACCAGGCAACCCACTAGAGACAATACCTACAAATTTGGTCTTTCGTTTGAATAGGAAGCTAAAAAGAAGCATGTTCAAAAGCAATTTAAGGAGGAGATAGGTATAACAATTGATCAACCGTGAGAAAGAAGTAATAGCAATAACGATGGTAGCTCTATTAGAAGGTCATTTCAAATCCTTCTTGTATACCTGACATTATACGAAAGAGTAAAGGTACAAAAGGATAAAATTCTGATATTAAGCAAATTGAACTACTAATGTGATCTTGTAGAGTCTTTTATCATATTTCCAAACAAATGGATAGAGCGGGGAGGTCCTATAGAATGGCCATCTAGATCGTTTGATTTGACCCCCAAGCCTTCTTTCTATAGGGCTATTTAAAGCTGTTGTTTTTACCTCTCTATCTCAAACTTTAGAGGAACTTCGTTAAAGGATTACTGCAACCTGTCGCAGAATTCAAAGAGATGTTTTTGAAAATTTACACAGTTTTGAACAACGGTTATACCATTGTTTAGCGAACAATAATATAACGTATTTCAGGAAATTTTTCATAAACTTGCAATAATAATGTTAACCTTTATTGCCCAACAGATATTAATAGATTCAATTACAGGACAATATATAAAATAAAGAAATAATATGCAGCGCAATCAGTAAGTACAATAGCTAGCTGTATAAAAGAGAAAAAGAAAAAATAACAAAAAAGTAACAAAGTTCTTGTAACAAACACAGAAACACACATTTTTAAACAACTACAAATACAAGAAAATAGAGCAAAAAAATCAGCAAGATGGTGTATAAACTTGAACAGAAATATTTCACTGGCTATACACCTACGGCAAGATAACGATTACAATTTGTTCCGATTAAGTAAATTATCTGACTTGAAAGATAAGTATTTAAAAACGTTTTCTGAACACATTCAATTAATAATTGTTGATAATGATAATATGGGTACCAAGTGGATGATGCATATTCTAATTTATACACAAGAGAGATACACACAATCTTTAACGCATCTTCATTGTTACAGGTTCGAAACAAAAAACCAAAGGACGAGAAAGTCGAAGTTGAGAAAAAGATAGCTGTGTATCAAACAGCATCCCAAGATCCTTGTACACATCCTTGAAGATGTTCCAATCGAATATTAGTGGTTACGAAGAACGAGGACGTATGTAAGGTAAGTATGGCGCATTTGGTAATGTTCAATTCAAGCAGTCGTTAATAATTGATAAATTTTCCCTGTAAACTTAAAGAACCTAATTCTGAGTTTATGGTAGGCTTAAATTTTTAAATCGTCCACAGCGAGAATATTGTAGTCCAGGGAAAGTAGAAGATCGTTTACGTATATGTTGAATAGAAGTGGGACCAAGTTTGAACCCTGTGGTACATTTGTTGATGCGATAAAAGACTGAGACTAAAATCCGTTGCAGTGTACGTAGAATTAATGATTGCTAAGATATGACTGGAATAAATAAACAACAGCAGCATAGAATCCAACTGCAAATAGCTTCAATGTCAATATTACGTGATCCATTGTGTCAAAGTTTTTGCTAAAATCAGTATACATCGCATCGACTTGTAGATATTTATCAAGGCTTTCGGTAATACATTATGTAATTTCAACTAAATTGAAGCTAGTTGAACGACCATTGATAAAGCCATGCTGGTAAACAGATACTACAAACTATATAATCTATCATAAAGAAACAGTTCAAAAACCTTACCATAACTAGATAATATATTTATAGGTAGGTATAAGTTTTGAAATGAGCATAGTATAATCAACCCATTAGGTCTTAAGGTTTTCAATATTTATTATTACCATCAGCATTAGTTCACAGGTATAGCAGTAAACTCCACTCACACAAATTTATTAATTATGCGGAACGCTGCGTTTCGAGAGCTCGTGGGCTCTCATTGTCAACCGTGTTACTGACTGAAAGTAAAAACTGTATCACACATGCAAATTATTTTCTACGCAGGCTCTAAAATTTCTAAAACATATGACTATTTACAATCTACTCGGTGATCTAATGCCTTTTACGGGAAAGGATGGACCGAAAGCGAACCGTATCTTTAACAGGGCCTATGGTAATAAATCCATCAAACTCGAGTGTGCAATTGGGGGTGGTTCTCTGTTCAATAAGTTTCCGTTCGTTTTCATACATATCGTTTCGTACGCGTCTAATCCTCTATACGAGTTCACGTTTTTAAGTAGTGTAAGGTTTTTTAAATCAATCTTATGTCGGGATTTTACCATATGCTCTGCTACGCTTGATAGTTCAGGTTTGTCGAAACGATGGTGTCTAATATGTTCTTTGAACCTCGTTTCGATACTCCTTTTTGTTTGCCCAATATAAACTTTCTCACAATCATTGCATGCGATTTGGTATATTCCAGACCTTTTTATCATCTCCGGTTTATCTTTGGGGTAATTCCATGAGACCTATAGTATCCGGCATTGATTCTCCAACATACAAATTGCCCAAATGGCTATTGAATGAATATAAGAACTTGCCCCATAAAGTAGATAACATATGTGTAGAAAACTCCGTAGATTTTGTAAATAAAATTGACTGAATCAAAGACCTTGTATCATTCGACGTTTGTTCACTTTTCCCAAGCGTACCAATTCCAGAAACTCTGGAGTATTTGGTTGAATTTTTGAAATTAAATAACGTAGATGACGTGAAAACCGCGGAATATAAAAGGTTAACTAAATTATGCATGTCACAAAATTGTTTTCAAATAGGCGGAAAATGGTTCGAACAGGTGGAAGGCACGGCGATGGGTAATCCTTTATCTCCTTTTATTGCGAATCTTTTCATGAGCAAATTTGAAACGAACCTGAAAAAAGAAACCAAATATTTCCCGAGAATTTGGCTTAGGTACGTAGATGATATTTTCGCGGTGTTTGATACCAACAAAGGAAACATACAAGATTTTCTAGCAGAACTGAACTCAAAATTTACCACGATCAAGTTTACTATTGAAGAAGAAGTGAACAATCGCCTTCCGTTTCTAGATACTCTAGTCATACGCAACAACAATAAATTAGAAATAGACATCTACAGAAAAGAAACTAATTCCAACAGATTCATCACGTTTGATTCGCACCATTGCGAACAACAAAAAATGTCCGCGATTAGTTTTCTGGTCAATAGACTCGTCAGATTTCCGCTAAACAAGAGCAGGTATGACAAAGAATTAAAGTATATCAAAGATGTAGCGAGGTACAATGGTTTCTCTTTTATGAATATCGACCGTATTTTAAGGAATGTCCAAGACAAACAACACATCAGAAATTCCACAACCTTGACATCAACAAACACCGGTAATAAGAAATTTATAACTCTTCCTTTTCACCCAACAGTAGGGTTAAGTAAAATTTTACGACAACTAAATATGAACTTGTCTTTTGTGTCAAAAAATAACTTAAAGGATCTCTTAGGGAATCCTAAAGATAAACCGGAGATGATAAAAAGGTCTGGAATATACCAAATCGCATGCAATGATTGTGAAAAAGTTTATATTGGACAAACAAAAAGGAGTATCGAAACGAGGTTCAAAGAACATATTAGACACTATCGTTTCGACAAACCTGAACTATCAAGCGTAGCAGAGCATATGGTAAAATCCGGACATAAGATTGATTTAAAAAATCTGACACTACATAAAAACGTGAACTCGTATAGAGAATTAGACGCGTACGAAACGATATGTATGAAAAAGAACGGAAACTTATTGAACAGAGAACCACACTCGAGTTTGATTGATTTATTACCATAGGCCCTGTTAAAGATACGGTTCGCTTTCGGTCCATCCTTTCTCGAAAATAGGCATTAGACCACCGAGTAGATTGTAAATAGTCATATGTTTTAGAAATTCTAGAGCCTGCGTAGAAAGTAATTTGCATATGTGATACAGTTTTTACTTTCAGTCGGTAACACGGTTGACAATGAGAGCCCACGTGCTCTCGAAACGCTGCGTTCCGCATAATTAATTAATTTATGTGAGCGGAGTTTACTGCTATACCTGTGAATTGTACATCCACACAGTCCTTGCAATCGTCATCAGCACTAGTGCTTCAATTTATTCTAGACGTTTTTTCTAATCTTCAGTACATTAAATACGGAGTGAAATAAAATTTAATCCATTCTTATTTGAAATTGAATTGCGTTCAATGGATACGATATGTCGATTTCCCAATTAAGCTAAGTGCTAAATATAGTAATGAGATCGTCCTGAAATTTTGTATGAGATCATGATTTCTCATTCTAAACAACTTTTCTTCGTAACATTTCGCCATATCATGAATGAAAAAGAAAATAGTATTCGTCTCACAATCAAGGCCAACTCCTTTTTAAATCGAAATCATTTTTAACATTCTCCTCAAAGGAATCATACTTTAATCGCACAATTTAAAACAGAATTAAACAATTTAGAGTACAACGCACCTGCTGCAACATTAATCCTGGGTTGCACAATATAAAATGGTTTTTTTATAGATAAAGAACATGTGTATATTTATCGATTACAAACAAATCTCTATCGATTTTTAAGGTCCTTGACTCGTCATTGTTGTGACTGTGAGTATGACACAAATAAATATGATAAAAATATATTGTATATGCAACTAATATTCCCGTAATATTACCCAAACAGAATATATTATTAGCCGTATTAGATTCTGTGTAAATACTAATATTTAATCAAGGTTACCCAGAAACAGACGGACTTTTTGTTTCTTACTTAAACAGTTTCCTATATAAGAAAGTTAGTCGCTTTTAATTCCCAAGCGTTATGATATTAACAATCACTTAACGATCCAATGATAACAAAAACAAAATTTTATAGTCCACGATTAACGTCCAACAAAGCGAAAACCGACAAGAAAGAACCATGCGCTACTGCCAGTTCGAATAAAATGAGCTATTTGAGCGACGGCATGATTCGCGATCTCGATTAGTCTTGTGCGTACTGTTGTAGATATCGGTCCCGGTCCTAACCCAGTTCCATCGCGCTTACTGCGGGCAAAATTTAAACATGGAAGTGAAAAACCTCAAAGAACTCATCGCCGCCAGTCTAGGAAACGGTAAAAAGTTAATATCGTATCAGAGTTCGAACCTCCTATCGTCGGGTGAGAATTACGGAAGCATCCTGCTGCGGATACAGGCGAAATATTTCGACGAAAATAGCGACGAAAGGGAAATAGATTGGGTAGCGAAGATAGCGCCGCCTATACCGTTTCTATGGGAATTCTTCAACACGCCGGTTACTTTCAAGAAGGAAGTTGGAGTCTATAAGGTAATCCAGCCTACGCTTAACGAATTCGGAAAGGAAAAAGGTATCGATAACCTAATCGATATCTTCGCCAAGTATAACGGATCACGTTACTCGCTTGACCCAAACAGCGAGGAAGTGGATCGGAACGCCGTATTGCTCATGGAAAATTTGAAGATCACCGGGTTCGAAAGTAAAGATAGATTCGCCGGATTCGACTTCGATTGCACCGAATTAATTCTACGCGATCTGGCGACGTTGCACGCGTCCGTGATAGCCTTCAAACGGGCGAAACCGAAAGAATTTCAAGCAAAAATCCTCCCGTACTTGAGTAGAGACTTCTATTTCGACGCCGGAGAGGAGCAACTACGACAATTCATCGAAACCCTGAAAGGCGTTGGGATCAAGGCTAATCCCGCTTGCGCCGAATACCTTCCGAAAGTCGAGAAGATATTTATGGACATCGTGAAAGCGTACAGGGCCCCGTTAAACCCTCGGGAAACGTGGGCTACATTCGTCCACGGCGATCTGTGGGTGAATAACGTTCTATTGAAGTTCGAAAACGGTAAACCGGTCAAACATAAAATGGTAGATTTTCAAATCATTGAATATAATTCCGCCGCCAACGATGTCCTATTCTTTTTGTATAGTAGTGTAGATTTAGCGTTGCTAGAAGATCGCGTGGACGAATTCCTGAAAATGTATCACGAGTATTTCGTCGAAACGCTTAAGAAATTAGATTGTGATATCGCCGAGTACACGTACGAGTCCTTCTTGGAAGAATGCGGTAAAGTTGTTTTGGAATTGCAACTGGCGCATCTAACTTTCATGCATCTGCCGATATTCACGATGAAAGGCGAAGCCAAAGAAATAACCGAATTTGGTTCTTGGACGACTTCTGATATAGAAGCAAATATGAAAAAGATGCATCCCATTTGCGGAAAAAGATTTCAATTTATAATAATGAACTTTGCAAAACGTGGTTGGATTTGACACATTCTTTTTTTTTAGTTTTTTTTTTATAAATTGTACATAGCGGAGCTTAATTAAAATTTAACATTATAAATAGGTGAATAAAACAATATTTAGATTACTGGATTTTATATTTTTTAATGTAAGATAAATACAATATGTTGCAATAATACCAATTAAAATAACTTAATCTAAAAATTTTGAATAATGTGATTTTAATCTTATGATCTAGCAATTTCTAATTATATATAATTTCTAGGTCAACTTTGTCAAAAATATAATCACAATCGTAAGAACCAAAACAATAACAATATCATTTAAATTTTATCATTTGTAGTATTAGATTATCTTCATTTTAAATTTAGTATTGATAACAATCATCAAAAGTAAAATTTCTGAGTAGCAATCAAATTAAATTACACAATTCTATTCTATTCTTATTTTATTCCATTTTAAGAACGGTCGAATTTATATAATTATACTGACCTACATTAAAGTAATACATAATTATACAGTGTATTTTCACGTTCCTTTTTTTTCTGTATAACATCGTTAATATTAGCCCGGAACGAGAATTTAAATGGCTAATTATATAAAACTAATAACCAAAATGAACGAAAAAATCTCAAGATATAAAAACTTTGCAAACTGTTTTTCCCTTTAATACAATGCATTGTGTAGGTATTACATCAAAAATTGCACCTAGCAGATAGATATACAGGTGTCCCATCAAAAACTGCATCGATTGGTATATGAAAGAGTATGCACAGGAAAATCCTAAAAGCTTTGCAGTATACCAATAAACTGGCACTTCCGGTTATTCCGGAAGTATTGGGCCGCTTTGTTTTAAATGAAACACATATATTATTGCATTTTTAAATTTCTAGTTCAGTTTGAAAGTATGTCTAATATAATAATTACGGTGCCATTTCCAAATCTCTAGAATTTTTCTAAAATTCTACTAATTTTTTTTAATTATTCTTCCTGATATTGCTTGGTTCACTCCCTTATTATATTTTGTTGTTGTTGGAGGCAAAGTACCATTAGGACTCCATCCTCCCTAATATTCAATTTAAATTGTTTTAAATATTTGTCCCATGCAGTTTTCTTTCTGTGTATTGGATGTTATCTACTTTAGTTACTACTTACCGACATTTAGTTTATAATTCAAATTTAAAGAAATATACATATTTATATATAACTTTTCATTTAATTACATCAATGGTTTAATTTAATATGCGTACATTTATAGAAAGGTTTAAAACGACAAAATGAGAATTTGAGGTTTTCCACTACACTATATTTCAAATATTGAATAATTTTTTTTTAATTTTTGGCAGTTGGATGAGTGCATATGACCTTTTCTAACTATAAAGGTTAACTTGGACAAATGAAATTCTGCAGAACTACTGACCGCGTAAGGTAGGGTTAGAAACCTAATTTTGTAGAAAATTAAAATAAAAATAAAAATTATACAGAGTGTACGAAAGTTATGGTATATCGAACGGTATGCCCATTTGGTATAACTGACTATAAAGAAATTTATAACAATTGGATTAAATATTTTAAAGCCTTTGGGAGTGAAATTCTTCAGGACGTGTAAGACGAGATCATCGTGTATATACAATAGGTTAATTTTGTTCTCTCTAAACAATTATATTAATTAAGGTTAAAATTTTAAGTTCCAAAAATGCAATAATGCATAGCATATTTCATTTAAAATAAAGATACCGAATATTGTTAATCTCATAACTTTTCTAGAATCTTGTATATCATGTGCCATTTTTGAACTCTCTGCAAACTCATTTTCCAATTTTAAATCTACAGAATGATCCAAAATAAGTTCGCGGTAGTGTTATCAATGCTATAGTATAAGTTAATACAAAAAATACATACGAACAAATGAATCCTTCCTTTCACCTGTATTCAAGAACCAAAAAAACACCGCACCTAATATAATATAATGATACTAAATACAGCTACTCACGGTATTGGCAGAATCATTCACGGAAAAGACAATATGAGGAGACAAAAAACACTAACACACGTACATGTTTCTATCTACTCGGCGTCATCAACTTAGTTTCGACCGTTTTTTAACCAACACATTGCAATTGTATCCTTTACCGTGAATGCTTCCAACAATACCATGACTCACTGAATTTAACAACATTATTATGTTAGGTATTGCTTTCTAGGCGTATTACATCATGGCAAGCCTCAGGGATCACAATATTATAGTTACCTCGTTGGTGCGCGCCCTCTCTGGCTTAGCAGTCTATTAGCTGCTCGGAAGAAAGGTTGGGAAACTGTACCCGCTTATTTCGCTGTATTTAAACAGGGCGATGAGTGTGTTATTCCTGTGGTACCCGATTGAAGCTAAAATACTCACTTAAGCTGTTAGTTTCGATACGGTGATAATAACCGAAGGGGAATTGCAATGTGTTGTGTTAAAAACCACTCGAAACCAGATTGATGACGCCAGGTAGGCAGAAACATTGTCTTTTCTCGTGAATGATTCTACCAATACCATGTGCAACTGCATTTAGGAGCATTATTGTGTTAGGTATTGTTTTCTACGCATTCTTCGATGTGCTTCAAAAAAAACGCCGACTAATCCTAGCAATAAGTAAGAATAATTTAAAATATCACATACAGACGGTATTATATTATCGGTAACTCGGTTGACAATGAAAACCAAGTGTTCTTGATATGCTGCGTTCTAAATACATAATTAATTTGAGTGTGGTATGGAGTTTATTGCGACACGGCGGAACTTGACAACCGTTACGACAATGGTAGACGGCCGTGAAAACCTAAGAAACTATTTAAAACATAATTGTTCTGAAATTTTTCAATAAATTATCACCACATATAAAATCAATAGGTAAATTATCGGTTTCTTAGATATATATATTTGATGTCCAAGGTTTTCGCTGGTGCTATGTGTGATAAATTTGTTTCTTGTTTCTCTCTGGTAGAATCCCATCTATCATCTTCAGGCGTTAGTTATTCTGAGTCAAACAAAGTTCGTCAACGACTATCTAACTCCTGAAGATGATAGGTGAGACTCTACCGAAACGCAGCACCAGTCCTTTTCAGGACGTTTGCATTTCTTTTTCTTTGTAAAAGGCTATTTTATTCCATTCTAAAATCATTATTTTCGTGTAACTTTTAAAATGTATTTATTTGCTCGCACAGAATTCCCGGGATCAATGAAATAGTGCGAACGTTCAACACATATCGCTAATAGAATTCTCAGAATTGTCATTCTGACTCCTCTAGCATTTTCAAATCTTCGAAAACCAATAATTTTCGAACGACGGCTAAGAATACCGTTAAATATTTATCTACAGATCTAACAGATCGAGGCTACACGCAAAGAAAAACGCCGACCGCTCTTTTTTTTAATTTGTTTACGTCGCGCAAATATTTACCTTGGGAATATTTTGAAGGCTTGAAAAAATAAATAAATGCATTGTCACTTGTGTCAGGAAACGTTTGGTTTGTAATCGATCACCTGCAAAAAGAATAGTAGCAAGTATTGTGAACGATTTTCTAAGTCCGCTTTCATCCAAACCCTTTTTCCTAATTAATTAAAGTTAATAACAATGGAATAAAATGTTTTCCTTTAACCTCAAATATATATTTTTTAAACAACGATTATGTTTATTTTAAAAAGCATGTTGTTAGTATTGTAGTTACTATTGCGCTGTAGTTTCTTTTTTCAATTGACCTTGTAATTGTACGTAATAGTAAACAAACAATAGTATCCGCTAGAATAAATTGACCGGTAAAAAACCAGCCACCCTCGTAAATACTAAATTTACATGTTGATTTACTTGAAAACAATACTTCGCTAATGATGCGAGATAGCAAAATTTTGTATGAAAAAAAGACCAATAGAAAACAAAAACATTGTTTGTTTCTTAAATACGAACAAGAATTTCAAAAAACAATATTAGAACAACAATATTAGAAGAATATTAGAACTATGAAGGACGACTACGGCAATACGTATAACGACCCACCTTCCATAGTGAGCGCCTTGCGGGAGTTTTTCCAATCGGTGTACCTTCCTTCATTTGCTCCAACGCCTATTGCTCCAATTGCTTCGTGCGCTACTATGGTTGACCTAGGTTCTGTAACTGAGATGGATGTGGTGTGTGCTATGAAATCCTTAAAGAATAATTACACGGCGGGTAGTGATGACATTCCGGCCTCTTTTGTTAGGGATTGTGCAAATATATTTGCTTCTCCTCCTTGCTACTTGTTCAATCTCGCTCTCAAAACATCCACCTTCCCGTCTGTGTGGAAGATTGCCAAATTGGTGCCTGTTTTTAAAAATGGTGAGAAGTGTGTTATTTCCAACTATCGTCCCATATCGTTATTAAATAATTTTGCTAAAGTTTTTGAGAAATGTTTGTACAAGTATATTTATGCTCAAGTTAGACCCTGGATTTCAAATGTCCAACACGGTTTCGTTGCTCAACGATCTACGGTAACTAATCTTGTTACAATTACACAATACCTATCTGATAGTATTGATGCCGGTGGACAGGTAGATGTTGTGTATACTGACCTAACAAAAGCTTTTGATCGAATCGACCACACCGTGCTTATTAATAAATTGGACAATATTGGATTTTCGTCTTCTCTTTTGTCTTTATTCCAATCGTATCTTCTTGATAGAAAGCAGTTTGTGACATACATGGGATTTGAGTCTGTTCCTCATATATATAAATGATTTGTGCTATCAACTGAACTGTCCAAAGTTGTTATACGCAGATGACTTGAAGTTGTACTCAACAATTTATAATTCTCAGGATTGCAATCATTTGCAAAGCCAACTCGATATATTCCACACGTGGTGTGTCAACAACAGACTAACAGTTAATGTAAACAAATGCAAAATTGTCACCTACACTCGTAAGACGACTCCAATTATATATACCTACCACTTGGCTGGATCTTCTTTACCTAGGGAGACCTCTATGAGAGACTTGGGCGTCGTCTTTGACTCAAGACTGACCTTTATGGAGCACATATCCAGTATTTGTACATCAGCGTTGAGTATGTTAGGATTCATTATACGTGTTACACGACCATTTGCTTCTATAACAGCAATTCTTCCTCTTTATTTCGCTTTTGTTCGGTCTCGACTAGAGTATGCGTCCTTGGTCTGGTCACCTATGTACATCTATCAGATACATCTTCTAGAGCAGATTCAGAGAAGATGTTTGAAGTTCTTGTACTTTAAAAAATTTAATACTTACCCGATACAAGGATTTAGCCACAGTGCTCTGCTAGAGGCATTTAATATTGATTCATTAGAACTACGTCGAAAACAGGCTGAGTGTAAATTCCTATTTACTTTACTTCATAATGGTCTTGATGTCCCTGAGTTGTTGAGTAGAATCAACTTCATTGTACCACGTTCAGGATCTAGGCAAACAAATACTTTTTACTGTTTCGCACCTAGAACAAACATCGCCATCAGGTCCCCAATTCACAGATTGTGTAGCAATTTCAACTCTATGGAGTTTGCCGAGTTGGATATACATGCCTGCACTTTACCGTCCCTTTTGACGGTATGTAGACCATAGTGCGTTACACTTAGTTGAATACTTTTCCGTTCTCTCTTTTGCTAACCACTGGTAAACTACTTTTTTTTAATTTAAATTAAAGCAACTAGTTACTAAGTTTTCTAATTTGACATACTTTAATTTTATGTTATTTATATTTGCATGTGTACATTATTTAACATTGCCTTGTAATTGGATATTTGTATCTGTTGGGCATTAAATATTATTATTATTAGGAGTCCTCCATGAACCTGAGCAGCATCCTCTAACAGAAACGACTCATTTAAGGAATTGCGTGTACTTTTCTTCAAGAGTTAACCATAATTCTTCAAAGAGAATAAGGTCCGGACTACAAGCTGGCCAATCATTCTTCAAATGAAAAAAGAACACAAACAATGTGTGATCTAGTTGTGGATCAAAATGAAAACCTCTTCAATAAAATGAAGAAATGAAATGACAACTTTTTAACGAATATCTTCCATATACAAAAGCACCACTTTCTGCAAATATGGAATCAATTCGCGCTTCTATAAAAATACCTGCGCGTATTTAATCAGATACCTGGTCGAAGATAATACAATCTAAGTAACATTGATTTTGCTGTCTCCATGTTTTTTCTTGAGCATCAGCTGATGGCAGACCAAAGCACAACTCATCAGTGAAAGGCATTCATTGCATTGAACAGTCCAAATTCAAAGGCGAGCGAGTAAACTGAAGCTGTTTCCACGCTTGCTTCCCTGTCAATGGCGAGGTTGCAGTTGTGGTCCAGCGGCAAGCCTTCTAAAGAGCCCGTCGAACTGCTCTTTCGGTTATTTCAATCTCAGGTACAGCTTGCAACCAATCTCTAATGTGAGCTAGTGCTGGTCTGAGGATTCCTTATGTATTGGAAATTATAAAACGGTCATCAGTCGTAGTTGTTGTATTATTTTCTGCCAGATCCTGCTGATACATTATTTAAATCGATATGTGACATGTCATCATATAATATAAATATTATTCATTATGTCTTTAATAACAAGTATAACGCACGCCTGCTTGCTGTTGAACGGACTTCAAAAGCGCTTCTTCAGTTTTTTTTCTTTCGATTTTTTCTTCATTTGTAACCACAACCAAAAGAGATCATTATCATATTACCATATTCTTCTTCAAATAATTATTTAATTAATCAATATTCCATTTCCTCATTACCTAAAGGAAACGTCACAAGTTCAAAAGAAAACAACTTTAGTATATGTCTGACATTTGCGTTCGAACGCGATTGTCAGATGCATTTGACGTTTGTAGTAAATCCCGTCTTAAAACAAGAATGTGACAAACATCAATAACAGAAAGATTGCTGATAAACCTGTTCGAAATTTGTCATAAAAATAAATGATCAAAAGCAAGGCATATGAGAACAATTTAATGTTGTTGAGATGATACGAGGGTGACCTGAAATGTTTCCGGAATCGGCACGTGAGATAGCGCACGAAGGTTGAAATGGATGCATCGATCGCCAAGGGCAATCTTTTTTATGACAAAAATTTCACACGTCTACAATCAATAGTTGTTGTCTGTGAGTGTGTTTTGTGTACCAAGCCAAGAATTTAGTGCCACTGCACTATCACTATAAAACACTTCTGGATGTCTGGGAAAACGGCCGTGGAAATTAGAAATATTTTACTAGAGGTCCATGCTGGATGTACTCCATCATTTTCGACCGTCAGCTTCTGGGTGAGCGAGTTCAAATGTGGCCGCACGAGGACAAGCGACGAACCACGCAATGGACGCCCAAAGACCAACGATAAAATGGTCGACAAGATTGATGATGTCGTGTTAACCAATCACCGATTGAAGCTGAAAGAGATAGCAGAGTCAACAGGCATCTTAGAAGAAGTCGCTGGCCATATCCTACACGAGATTTTGCGTACGAAAAAGCTTTCGGCGCGATGGGTAGCGCGTTTGCTCACACCGAAGCAAAAACGAAATCGGGTGACCGTTTCGGAGGAGTGTCTGGCCACGATCCAATGCAATCCAAGGGATTTCTTCAAGCGACTCGTAACCGTGGCTAAGACTCCACCACATATTGATCTTCGAGGAGACTACATCGAAAAATAAAAATAAAAAAGAACACCAATATCGTGATTTTCTTGTCGATTCTGGAAGCATTTCAGGTCGCCCTCGTAGATTTATTATTTCAAGCTAAAGCTGGTCTTACTTTAGATTGGATTAGCACTAAAGATTTGGTAACGAGAAAAATGTTGGCCAAACTATTCATCTGCAAACTAAACATGCAGTTGAAGGAATCTCTAAAAAGTATTTCAAGATGATTATTTTTTTCGCCGATCAGTGTAGCTTCATTACAGAAAATGTGACCATCAAGTAATTACTTAGCCAATAGAATATTGAAAAACATTCCTACGAGTACGAAATGTAAATATGTGTATAAATAATGCTGAATTACCAATTTAAATATTAATAGCACTCGTACTGTTTTATTTACAAATATATTTTCTTCGTTCGTCAGCTAAATGTTTTGAATGATAAACACCGAGTAGACTTTGGAACCGCTGTCGAAATATGAGGGCTGAGATATCACAGATAATACATATAAATGTGAATGAATATAACAGTAAAAATATATGTGGATTTAATCCTGAGAAGTATTCTTCGAAACGTGAAAAGATTTTTATAGATTCCAGTAAATTACAGTATATAATAGCGTTTGATTAATAATGCATTATACACTCTATTCGAAAGGAATTCCTAAGTAATGCGAATCGGTTTACGCGATAATCTTATCGTAAGTACTGCTTTTGTTGAATATATATGTACATACACGATTATTAAATAAATGCATAATTATAACAAATGAAATAACTAACATCTGTTGTATGGAATTTACATAGCAAGTATTCATTACCGCGATATCAGGCAGCACAATAAACAATAAACAGTCATAAAGAGCTCACACACTACATTGATAAGTAGACCGGTCGCACTTGTCAGCTTGCCTTGATCATAGTAAATCCGTACCATCATCCGCAATGTAGCATTAGCATAGATGATCGGAGGGAATGTTTACGACAATATTTGAATTAGTTTCTTTAAATATTCTTGATGTGAGGTAGTTGATCGTCCGCAATGTAGCATTAGTATAGATGATCGGAGGGAATGTTTACGACAATATTTGAATTAGTTTCTTTATCTATTCTTGATGTGAGGTAGTTGATCGTCTTACAAGTGTGTTCTTTTGCGTTTTGTAAATACACTACCGTTCATAAGTTTGATCGCTCCTAATATACCATGTTACAACTTAAAACTATTTTAAAAATATTTAGAAAGATTCATACTCGTCTTCTTAGAATGGTGTTTACAATCTAATGTTGATAGTATATATTCACAATAATTATACTTATTTACAAGATCCATTCAAATACGAAAACTATGCGTTCCTGTATTAAATTTTATGATGGCAATAAAACAATAAAAACGTTAATAGTAGGAAATTGGAGATGAATGCGTTATGAAATAGAATTTGGGAGAGGTACTGAGTCATCCACCTGCCTTACAGTAAAATGTACATTCAGTGTGCATCCAGCATATTAACGAGATATTGCAAACGTGTATAATTCCGTTAGGAAGACTTTGAAAGACTATGTGATATTGTTACTTTATATGATCGAAGATCTACCAAAAAAGAGGGAATTGAATATTGAAACGCGCACCAGAATGGGCGTTTTTACACGAAACAAATGTTTCAAATAGAGAAATTATTCGACAATTAAATATTTTTGAGTATTGTGTGCTTAGGACAATTAAAAGAAAGTAAAATACCGATAAGCTTCATAGCAGAAAGCAAAGTGGAAGAACTAGATCAACGATGAAACGAAATGACCAATACATCTGAGTAATTTCCCTAACAAATCGACGACTTACTGCACCGCAAATTACCGCATACATAGTTTAATTCACAACGCCTTCAGTCAGTTAGTATGTCGATAGTAGAACGCAGACCAACAAAACCCGGTCTGAAGGGTCGTATAGCAGTAAGAAAATCACGGTTACGTTCTATACACAAACGGAATAGACTAAATTGGGCAAAAGTTTACGTAAAGTGGATTGACGTATCGAAATTCGAATTATTCAGAAATGGACGTCGCATGTTTGTCCGTCGCTGCCTCGGAGAAAGAATGTCAGAGTGTGTTTCGATAATAGTGAAACATGAAGGAGAAAACATCGTGGTATGGGGTTGCATTAGAGGTGGGGAGGTTGGAAAAATTAGTTAAAATAGATGAAAGAATGACAAAAGGATGTGAATTATTATTGCAAGATGACGATCCCAGACATATCACGCAAATGTGGTTCAAATTTATTTTCGAGGCAAATCTTCCGAAGGAGTTTTATCCTTAATACAGTGGTTACCGCAGAGATTGTAACTCTATTGAGGTCTTGTGGGATCACTTGGATCGGATCCGGAAAAAATCTGCAACCGACAGGACAGTATTCTGGAATGCACTACAGGAAGCTGCTAATTTATTTCCGTTATCCGTCTAGTTTATTTTGTTATTTTATATAGCGCGATTAAACTCATGAACAATAGCGTAAATACGCGGTCCCAGTAAGCGATTTTGACATTCTCCAAAAATAGAAACCATATTTAATAGTACAATGAAAAGAATAAAAAAAAACTACCACCACTACTAAGGGAAAATTTGCAAAGTTTTGTAAATGACTGACAGAAAAATAATCATAAAATTTATAAAATCTACTATAGATGACTTGCTATAAAAACCGTCTGCATTTTGAAAATTTGCATTTCCCATGGGAACATAAAGACTTATTTATAGAAGATATACGAGGAGAGGTCCAGAAGTTCGTGGAATGAAAGGGTTTTAAATAAAATAAAACAATAAATCTATTTTTCCTTTTCAATATAATCACCCTTAAGCACAATACATTTATTAGATCTATGAATTAATTTTTTTAAACCATCATAAAAATATGTTTTATCTTTCGCCTCAAAATGGGCCAAAGTTGCTTCCTTTACCTCATTGTCGTCGGAAAACTTTCTTCCACGTAAGTCTTTTTTTAAATTGGGGAACAAATAAGAATCACTAGGTGCCAGGTCTGGACTGCAGGGTGGATGGACCATTGATTGAAAACCATGCTTGTGCAGAGCAGCCATTGCAACTTTGCTCTTGTGAACCGGCGCATTGTCTTGCAAGAGCAACGCACCCTTGGTCAATTTTCCTTAATGGCCTTTTCTAATATCGCTGCATTCTTCTCCAGTAACAATCCGCTCCAAACTCTGTACAGGTTTGTCTCCACACAGCTCTAAGAATTGTTTGGACGCACAGACGCGCTGCTGTTTCTGCAACGGCGTGAGCATTCTCGGTACCCATCTTGCACTGACTTTTGTCGTACGCAGATGGTCATGTAGGATACGCAAAATGGTAGTATCGGATACTAACTAATGCAGATAATTGTTTTTTTCTTCAAACGGGCATCTTGCAGTAGAAATGTTTGCACTTTTTCGACGATGTCTGATGTGGTGGCCTCAACTGGCCGTCCTGAGCGGGGATCGCTTTCAATCAACTCCCGACCATGTTTAAAAAGACCATGCCACTTATAAATCATTGATTTACTAGGGCACTGTTCCCCATAAACGGTTTCCACTTCATTCAATATGGTTTGAGCGTATCACAGCACGGTGTTCAATTTCCTCCATAGTTTCAGTTTTCTTCCGGATTGACTTGTTTAGCAGCCAACTATTCATAAACGACTGACGCTATAGGCCTGCAACTTAACTTATATACTAATGATGAGTCACCAATCAGAATGACACCTAGCGAGCGCCTCTATCCCCATTCCATCCCCTCCATTCAACGAACTTCTGGACCTCCCCTCGTACAATATAGGATACTCCACTTAAATTAAAAAATTAATGTTCAAAACTTATAATTATTTGGTCTTTATTTTTGAACAACTTGTATACGTCAGTAAATATTTCGCAAGCCCAACATAAAACTTAATTATTCAGTAGAGTTTAGTGTAAATTTGGTCTAAAACAAAGAAATACACTTTAAAATTGGTACAATATCTTCATAGAATACAAAATATTTTAAAAACTATTAGGTTTAGGTGAGGCAAACCTTAATGAAAATCGCTTTTATTTCGATCTTAAAACAAAAAACGAATCAATATACAGGGTGTTCTGTTTAAATAAATAATAATGAAAATAATTTCCGGTAAAACTTTACGAAAACATATAATTCAGCCGTATTATTTCGCGCCAAACAACATGAGTAACCCTCTATAATTAAAAAAAATAATTACAGATAAAAATACCCTAATATTAATAATGTCACCAATGTTCAATAAAAGGAAAGTTTAAAACTAATTTTCTTTCGGGTCTAATAGACTTGAACAGTATAGCAGGATTAAAGTGTTTATTTCATAGTCAGTTACAATCACTAGCGAAACAGAAGAGATTTTCTAAATAAAACAAAATGTTATAACAAATTACCGACTCCATTGCTTTATTTATGTCCACCCTGTATACGATAGAATAACAAGAATAACAACTCGTATTATTTATCCAAATCTTAAAATTTTTATCACCGCTGACAAGCACATTTTCTAACAATTTGGCGTTGATAACATAACAAGGGAACTAAATAAAAAGAGTCAATGCCCAGCATTAAACAAAAGAAGCACATTATCGACTCTCTGGGAAGTAGTTCCGTTGAAGAAGAACATAATCTTTACGGCAGATGAACTTCCGGCTACGTAAATATTGTGATTTTTTCGAAACATACATTATTTGAGGCAATTTACGACAATGATAGTTGCTATCTGGGAATTTAATTGCATAGAAGATGATGACGCAAACATCAACAGCAGTAATCATTTGTAAATTTGAACTATAAGTAGAAAGCCAATTGAAAGTCATCTACTATTACTTGGTCGAAAACATTACGTGGTGTATGTTGTACATATGTACACTTACGTGTCCATATTCACTTCATAATTCAAACTAGGTAAGTAGACTATAATTTCTATAATTTGCGCTCATTATAATATGAAATTACAGAGTAATAGACTGTAGTAGTATCGCGGCAAACAGCACGTTTAAAACTTCTCCCCAAGAATAAAATAAGGATAAATTAACTGACAAAAACATGTTTAAATCTAGTAAAGTCTGATATTAAACATACCGTATATAGTTTGTATTTTTCTACACATTAGTAGAAATAAAAGTAAAGGTGATACAAATAATGATTCATATTAATTAATAAAAGTCTTACTGTAAACTTTTTACTTTCTTTGAGTATACGGGTTACCGAGAACATTTAAATTTGTTAAACAATATCTATGCAATTGTTAAATGTGTAAAAAGTCAACAAATTAAATTAAAAAATACGTCAATCTAAGACAATGAGCAATGGCAACGCTTTATAAATTATTTAATTAACTACTTACATGCAAATTATAGTATTAATGGTTTTACTAACAACATTTAGGCTGCAAGTAACTCGTTTTCCTTCACATACATTAGCTTTCTTGAAATGTGAGATATTATTACGAGGGATATCTTTTAAGTTTTGCATTCTGGGACATAGAGGGCGCCACTAATCAAATATATGTACGAGAAATTAACAGCCATCTTTAGTTAATCTAAATCTAAAGAACATAAACATCAGTATGGGTGCTCCAATATAAAAAAAAGGCGACAAGTTATCAGTTCTCGAAGTATCTCCAAACAGATGGTCGCGACATTTGTCTCGAAAAGAAGTCGTGTAGCAACAGTTCCTCTGCAAGATCAAAGAACTGTTACTGCCGATTGATATATAACCATATTAAAATGTGTGTTTAACAATTGAAACGCTAACTAAATTAACTTATTTACCCCCATTTTAGAAACTACATTTGTAATACAAAAATTACATATGCACGAGCAATCTCCTTTATTTTAGCAATTGCGGATTTGGTTAAAGTATTCACTCACTATTCTTTACATTGAGGGAATTTGTAGCCGTTCTTGAGTTTGCAAAAATTCTGGAAATGCAGTTTAGAACTTATACAGAAAGAGATGAAATTGTAAGATTTCTCTTCTTCCTTTTTTGGAGCACCTTATAATTCAGAATTTGAATATTTTTTCTGATCTATCTCTTCATATAATTCAGTTTTTCTTAGGGAATGCCAAGTAGGCTTTGGATTATTCGAATTTCTTAAAGATCAAAGAGATCAGAAGTAACTATATCTTACAGCACTAATTTTATATACCACAGATCGGAACTGCAGGATAGATGTTCCAGTGTTTCCCAATAAATTTTGTCCAACTTGGTTTGGATCAACGCAGCTGTATATGACAGACCTCAAATAGGCATGCCTCGCCTTTTTTGTCAATAGGCCAGTTTCACCTCATGAAGCATCAATGTATAGTATGCCTCTAGAATCCCAAAAGACCGTTTCAAGAACCCTGCATGACTCTCGTTTACCGAGTCCCGGCCATCGGAAACTGTTTTGTGCTAGTCGTGGACTTAGACCATTGAAAGTGAATTATGCAGTTAGGTTTTACGCCCTCCACCGCCAAAAATTTAATAATAATACGTACAACAGACGTATGCACCTCTTACTACTAACAGCCCATCTGTTCTGGCGAACCGAATCGGTTTATTCCCATCCACCTTACACCCCCTTTCCCCCGTACAACATATATCAAAACGCCATGCCACTCACGGCGTTCATATTTGATTCATCTTAGTATAATCCCTATATAATTCCTGAATATTTTGATGTAACTGCGAGAACTACACGTTTCCGTACTTTCGAATTCGTAAAAAAAATATTCGACTGATTTCTGAGTGATTTTGTTTCCAATGCCTTCTAAGTTTATCTAAGTTTATTGACTAATGCGCCAAAGTAATACCACAAACTGTGCATTTCAGCTGTGGACAATTTTCTTCTCCAACTCATGTCAAACCAAAGTTTAAATACGGCATTGTATTTGCAATAGATCTTTCTGGATTTGTTTTCAGAAGATTTCGCTGACCCAGCTCATTCTGGAACAGAAACAGCAATAGTCGTTGACACTGTTTCGTGTGAAGAATCATCGTTCTTCGTATGTTCTCTAAATAGGAATTTATCAATAACTACTGTTACGACCTTCAAGTTCGTTAGAGGTTAACTTAGTTTTAGTTCAATTCGAATAAAAAAGTAAGAACTCATTAAAAACACGATTGCCTAATTCAAGAATAACATTAAAGCATTGCACATGCGATCAGTTAACACCGCTGCTACTCTTAGATTCATTATCCCTGAACTGTACTGTTCGGGACGAAATCGGGCTTAGTACAAAGTATGTCGGAAAAATAACGGAACTTTTGAAATAAGAAAGAAACAACTAGTTATTTCGTCAAAATTATTTATTTCTATTCAAAATACACCCCTTCTGCGTCAATACAGCTCTAGGCATCTCCAACCAATAATGGCTTACAACTTTAAATCCTTTCTCAGAATCGCCTGACAGGTCCCTGTCACGGCATCTTGGACTTGTTCAACATTGTCCTGTCATAGCCAGTTTCAGTTTGGAGAAGAAGAAATAGTCACGTGGGAATGAGTCTGTTAAATACGGGGGGTGTAGTAGCATAGAGACTTGCCTTTTCCCCAAAAGAATCACGAACAGTGGCAGTCCTGTGTGGTGGTGCATTATCGTCCAACAAAAGCCAACTCGCCGGCGCTCAATATTCGGGTCTCATTTGAACGATTCTCTTTCACAAACGTTATATAACCTCCACATAATATTCGATAGTGACATTCTGACTCGGTGGAACGAATTCCCGACATAAAATACCTTTAGAGTCGTAAAAACCAATCAACATTGTCCTTTCTCGTGACTTCTGGAAACGCAATTTTGGCAATTTTGAAGCATGTAGTCTCATCACTAGCTACAATCGATTCTAGAAATGTGCAATTTCGTCTGGTTGTTTTAATAAGATCCTTGCAACGTTCAATGCGAGCAATTTTTTGGTCCACAGTTAAAGCATTGGGAACAAATCGAGCGTAGACTTCCCGTTTGTTCAAATCTTTCGTCAAACTTTCGTGAATCATGTCTTTGGTCGTATTTATTCCTCCGCTATCCAGCTCACAGTCGAATTCGCATCGTATGCTATAATTTAACGCACTTTTTCGACCAGCTCTTCGTAATTATTGTTTCTTGGACGGCTTGGCCTTGGGTCGTCTTCCAAAGCATCAGAACCAACCTGAAATTGTTTATACTACTGGAAGACATTCGCACGGGATAAACATGTTTCTTTAACATTTTACCAAACGTGAAACAAAATTTAATATTAACTCGTTGTTCCATCATATGTTTGTTATGTTTGTTAATGTTCGCTGTGTCTTTTTGTGGAGGGGATATACAGCTTTAAGACTATATATTGTTCCAACAGATGTCGTTAGTAACTTTCTACAAATTTAAAAAGTTCCGTTGGTTTTCCCTCATATATCCGCTACGGTAAGGCAAAAGGGAAGGGGTTGAGAATTCTAGAAAGTTTCGAGACGTTTTAAATATTTAAAATTTCTTATGCAACACACCAAGCTATCACGACATATTGGTTGAGAACCGTTGATTCGGAGAATAATATAGAAGTCCACAAATGATAGATTGCATCTTTTGACTGCAATAATAGCCAGACAAGTGGAACAATAGTATCCGAAATGGTATTCACAAAGATTCAAAATGATTACGTTCATTATCGACCACACCGTATATCTCTTAGCCGTCTTAAGCGATCATTGTAATAAAACCAGAAAGATCGACTTCTCTCGGTTTTACATAACTGTTAATATCCTTAACGGTACAGTGAAAGTACAGTAAATTCATATCTGGGACTTATCCGGCAATGATACATCCAGACTGATTTTTTTTCTAATAGATACTTCCAAGTCGTGCTAAAACAGTACCACCGTATTTTCGAGTATATACACATATATACATACGTGTAGAGTGTTACACCACAAAATAGACTCATACTTGTAGCAGAAAGCTTTACTTTGTACATAAACATTCATGTATTAATTTAGAGATTTTATACACAGTGCGGCTATTTCAAATAACCTTGTGCAATAAGAAAAATAAAACATCAAAATCGTAATCTCTTTCTTGTCGTAATTGCTAAATTCTCATACAGCAACATATAAACATCCTCAATTATCTACCCGTAAATTAGATAACCTTTCTCTTCCTCTTTTGAAGTGCCGTAAATAAATGACAAGCCTGTCACTATATATCTATATACACTAAATTACGTGTTCTATCTATATCTTATTTAAAAAAATATATGTACAGCAAGAGAATAAAAAAACTGTGTGACACCGAGTGACGTGTATTTTTTCTTTGTTAGGATTTATTGTATTTTATTTAATTTAATTATTGGCCTTGGAGTTACGCTATTAGGCACTTACACATATTCAACAATACATACCAAAAAAAAAAGAAGGAAACCTAACAACCCGAATGGACACAGGGCTAACATAGGACACGCTCCACACCCGGAGCCGATCGGGTGACTAACACAAACACTCAGGTAGGCCAACGGAAAATAATGAAAATCCACAAAGGATAAATTATATAAAGAAACTAGCTAAATAGTAAAACGCAGATTACACATGTGTTTGTATATCTTGCAATTAACGTCTTCCCTCTCCAAGGCTACTAAATAATTTATATTAAATGGAAGCTGAATTTTGATGTTGAGCAAGTCGTTAAAACATGAATCTTATGGAGATGTCCAGGAAACCTCCCATGGTTGAACGATAACATTAGAATCTGTGAAATATTCATATTCATATTCATTTAACGGTGTTTCTATTATACCACCGGTTATTTTTAATTTCAGGGAAAATATAGTAGTTGGTGGGATTATTCTTATACACATTGGTGTAATGTCTTTTCCAATCCTTATAAGATCTATTTTTAAGCTCATTTAAGAAAGCCGAATGTGGTAGTAAGATGTTTTCTACACAGTCATTATTATTGCAAGTCGCTTTTGCCAATCTATCTACCTCCTCGTTAAACCTAATGTTAGCATGTCCTTTTATCCAAATATATTTTATAGATTCGCCACGCTGTCTCAGACTACAGTATAACAACAGCATTTCTCCTATTAGTTAATATGATGAGCAATTAAAGTTTTGGAAACTTTTGAGCATACTTACGAGCAGCATTAGTCTGAAGAGTATATCATTATATGCCTGTTTGCTTCCTTTATCCTTGTAACAGCATTTTTCGTCTTTTCTTTATTTTTTTAATTTTTATTTTTATCTATCACTAAACACATAAGAATAAAATGCCCTCATGCCCTTGTTCGATGTTATTGGCTAATCTCACAAACTTGTTGAGCGTTTAAAATTGAATGTGTTGATGCTTCGTCTTCAGAAACTCATAAGATTCATTCGAGGACCGGTATTCCATTTATTGAAAAATGCTTATAGTTTGAAAACGATCTCAATAGTTTAAAATCTGTTCTTACAAGATGGCATAGAAAATCTCAAGCAATAGATTTTGGAGTCACTCACTCTAACTAATGCTCTCTCTGATATGGAAAGTATTACTCAAGAAATATCAGATCGTAACCAACGAAGAAATAATACCAAATATAAAAATGGTGTTAAACACAGCTTCTCATGATAATGATGAAATCTTTCACGGGAAAGACATTCTGTGATGTGTGTTTAATACGTCACGCTAAACATAAGAAATCATTCCCGTGTGAAGCTACCTACTGCACTGTTTTTGTGTGCGCCCTCTTGAGACTAGCTATTCACGGAGTAATTTTAAAGTGAATGGACTATAGTACCTTTTCAGTTTGCAGAAATATATGCACCTCGTTATAAAATGTCAAAACGTCCAGACTAATTTTTCAAACAATTGAAATGCAATTTTTGTAAAATATTTTATTTCATCTATACATCACCTTTAAACACCACATAAGCAATACCAAAAAGATATTCTTATAAAAGGTAGAAGCAACGTAATTTGAAATTAAAAGAAAATAGATATAAATTCCTAATTTAACAAAGTACCAAACAGACAAAGATTTCTGTACTCGTAACGTGAGGCATGCAAAGTGTGATAGTTTATTTCCCGAAATATATTCTTAAAAGATGTATGCTTGGGTCTATACGCTATTGGCTAAGGTCACCTTGATTTCGATACAATTACATCACAGATGATATTACGCGAATTGTTATACTTTATATTTCAAACAACTTCCTTACCGTATATACCTTAATAACCTTTTCAAATCATTAAAACTGATAACTCTGCAATAATATCTTTATAAACAAAATACTGTACGCAACTTCCCTTAGCTCTAAACGATAAATTCAATTTCATTGGTATTTGCAACGTGTAAATGTAAGGCATCCGGTAAGATTCGAACCCACAGCCCATGTTCGCTAGACAAGTTCGCTAACCAATTATATTACGGAGACCGTATATTAATGTGAACATATAGTTTACATCTTGAACAAACCAAGGAAATTAAATTTATCAAACCAAATAACAGTCTATTCTTTGAAATCTTAGATAACTTATAATCATCCCAATTTAGTTTATATCCATATTTTGCACTGATTGTAGGACAACAAAAAAGAACAATACACGATGAGCATCAACAACTTAGAAGAACTTATCCGTCCCTACTTAGAAAAACATAACAAACAATTCGTTTCCTACAAAGCAAATTATCTCCTACCACCAGGTGAAAATTATGGAAGTATGATACTTTCCTTGGAAATCAAAGTGAAAAATCGGGAAGACCAAGAAGAAGAAATAAATTGCGTTGCGAAAATGTTGCCCCCTACCGAGACGATACGGAACTACTTCAACTCGTCAATGTCATTCGAAGGAGAAATCACGCATTACAATACAGTGATGCCAACTTTAAAAGATTTCGGAACAGCAATGGGAGTTGACGATTTAGCCGATTTCTGTGTAGAGTGCTTAGGATCTAGAATATCATTAGATCCGAAATCGAAGATCGTAGATGACGATGCTGTTTTTATTATGGAAAACTTAAAAATTCAAGGCTATTCTATCGAAGATAGATTTATCGGTTTCGATTTAACGACTACTAAGGCGGTGTTGAAGAACATAGCGAAGATGCATGCGGCGTGTTTGGGTCTCAAATTCAAAAGACCAGACGAGTTTGCGACCAAGGTCCTGCCGAATTTGGGCAAAGGCATGAATTTCGTCGCTAGCGACAGTTTCCTTCACCAGCTCGCCGAAACTATCAAAAATTACGCCGCTAGAAACCCAGCTTGCGTCCCGCTTCTGGATAGAATCGGCGAAGGCGTTAAGAAGATGCGAGATGTCTTCATATATTCAAAGAGCAGAGAACCTTTCGCAACGTTGACTCATACAGACTTATGGGTGAACAACGTCTTAATCAAGTTCCAAGACGCAAAACCGATTCGCAACTTTCTCATAGACTTTCCTCTTTGCACCTACGGCAATCCAGCGCGTGACGTCATATTCTTCATCTATTCCAGCGTTAGATTGGATGTGCTAAAAGAAAGCGTGGATGACTTGATCAAATTCTATTACGATAATCTAACGGAGACCTTGAAGCGGTTGAAATGCGATACTACTCAAATGACATACGATCTATTCATGGAAGAGGTGACTATAGCGGCTAAAGATACAGAGTTTGCACATTGCAT
Organism: Trypoxylus dichotomus; assembly: GCA_023509865.1. NCBI lineage: Eukaryota > Metazoa > Arthropoda > Insecta > Coleoptera > Scarabaeidae > Trypoxylus > Trypoxylus dichotomus. The sequence continues at coordinate 54,742,135 of CM042078.1, forward strand.
GTTGATGTTGACCCCTATCTACACGATACCGGGAGAAATTAAGGATATGAAAGACTGGAAACCGGAACATATCATTCCTGTAAAGGAGGACAGCCTCCATCCAAATTACCATGAAAAACTATATGTGACGTGTCTCGACTTTGCCGAACGTAATTGGATTTGATGATTTGCATATTTGAAAGCAATAATGTGTAGATTTTAGCAATTGTAATGCAGAAAAAGTGCCATTAATTTACATGTACATAGATTAAAATACAAACTGAACTGTTTCCGATCATGAATATATGTAATTTTTTTTTTTTTAATAAATGTTCAAGGTTAGAATTCGCTCAATTTATTTGATTAGGTAATGAATAAATTTATTGTATATAACGTCGATTGCGAACAATGCAAATGGTATAAGATTATTCAATTACTTAAAATTATTAGGAAAATACACTTGAAAATTCACTGTTTAAGCTACGAAAATAATCAAATTAACGAATTGGTGTAATTCTTTCCAATTAATAAGGGAAGACAAATTCTTCTACATGCTCCTCTGAACTTGATTCATTTTAAAAGAGAAAGCAAAGCTCATTGAGTTCTCTATTAATCTATTAGTTTAACATCTTTTATACAGATTTCAGTTCCTACGCAGTGGATATTGAAATGTTTACTGAACTAAGCAATATTATTTATATATTAATTAACAAGCACGATTAAAGTAGTTACGTCAATAGTTTCATACAATATCGTATTTCGCTGAAATATCGCACTGACTATATATTTAAACCACTTCGCACAATTCCAATAAAATGCGTTTAGAAGTCTTAAGGCAATATTTATTCCATTAATTTAGAAGAAACTTCTACTTTGTCATGCATGTACAGTAAATGGAATTTATTTTATTTCCATATTAACAATAGTTTATACCATGCTGGGGATACGTAAATCTGCAGTAACTTAAAAGTGTTAGGTACAATCTAGTAGATTTTCAATCGATTGATTTAATTAAGTAAGAAATTCAGTCGTAACATATATTAAAACACGATTGAAAAATTTAATCGTAATCATAATTTAATTAGTCAATCATCGACTTTAATCATCATTCTCAATCAGGTAAATTCTCGTACTAAAATCAGTGGAAAAAAAACTGGTGAATAAACGCAAGAAAAAAAATGAAGAAAATAAGGAATAAGAAGAAAAATAGAAGAAGAGGAAAAGAAAAGGAAATAGAACGAGAAAAAGAAGAAGAGTAAGAAAGAAAAACATGAAGAAGGAGAAAAATGGAAACAAAGAAAGAGGAGAAGTAGTAGGAGAATAAGAAAAAGGGGAAGAAAGAGAAGAATAGTAAGAAAACACGGAAGAAAAAAGAGGAATGGGTGCGAAAAGAGGGAACGTAGAGGAAAAAGAATAAAAAAATAAACCGGAAAAGGAGACAGAGCAGAAGGAGCCAAAGCAGGGGAAGAATATGAGTGGAAGGAAGAAGGGAGAAACGAGAAGCGGAGAGAAAAGGAAAAGAAACACAAAGACAAAGAAACATGGAAAAGGACGGAAAAATTCATGGATGAAATAAAAACTTACACCTCAACAATTTCAATAAAAAACTAGATCTAATTGTAATTAACTTCATTACTAATTCAATTGTTATTAACAAATTTTCACGTTGCACGTGACATGGAGATAGACGACCTTGCGATATTCCGCCCTGTCTTGTCTATAATGCTGCCAAGTACTGGTCACCCGTTTGACTGAACAGTCGATACACCGACAGCTTAGATGCCCAACTTTACCATCGGAATAACCAGTGGCTGTATACCTATACCTCGGCCCAAGCTGAGAAGACAGGACGTTTTGGTCCGTGAATATCAACAAATTTTAGATAAGCTTAAATCTAGACACCCTGCAATAAGGACAGCAAAGATTCTACACAGCGAGAACTTAGAGCAGAGACTGCTGTAGGACTTGCTTGTCGCCCCGGAGGTGAACCGTCACTTTACTATAAAAGCTGTTTCAATAAGAGCGCAAAATTTTAAGGTTCAGTAAAACACGGCTTTCTTGGAAATATTCTGAGTAGATATCGTAAGTAGTTGAACATAAAAGTTAAAATAATTGTTGGTGGAATTTTCGACGTGTTGTAGATATTTCTATGCAATTAATAATCATCTTAGATACCGTGACCGAATATCCACATCTGTAACAGAGGTTGCCTACTCTCGCAGAAAGAAACAGAAATATACAACGAATTCAACAGATTATTTTAAAGCTTTCATTCTATTTGTTGATGTGTCAAAGAATATAATTATTAAAAGACGTTGTCGATAAGGGATACAAGTTTAATGCGGGATCTTTGACAATTTTGCTTTATGCATAAGCAAGACGTACGTGGGTAGTCTGAAAAGTTTCAAGCCTCGACATGCAGAAAACCATTCTGATAATATACCATGCGCATACGTTTGAAATTTTCATCTACGTTGCACATTCAGTTGTTGTTATAGCATAGCTCTATAAACGTAAGAAGCTTAAAAAAAGGAAAATTTAAAATTTTGCGTATTTGTGGAGTAAAATTATTATTATTGTATATTAAAAACACATATATAAACATTAAACCGTGGTATGATACAAATGATAATATCTCTTGGTATTATTGTACAACAATTGCCCAGTATATGATTGAGCTTTAATGGAAGCAAAAAACCACTCCAGTTTCACCTATGTGGACTAGAGATCAAAATTTTACCGACCTTCAATTTAATGTATTCTTTTTTATTTCTAATTATTTTTCTTTTTCTCTGTAATGGATGGATTGTGATCCCGAGACCGCAAAAAAATAAAACAGCATTAATTAGCAACGAGCAGTATAACATTATAGAAATACCGTGATATAGAGTTTCTAGATCGAGGATGGTATTGAAATAGAAAATATATGTTACTGAACTTAAGCCACATAACCATATTCGCAACACAACCTTAACTTTAAAAAATTATTTCGTCAGGTAGGATTTGAACCCACGACCTCTGCGGTACCGATGCAGTACGCTACCAACTGCACTACGTGACTTAATGTGAATTTAAACGGTTGTAACATCTAAATATTAAAAGCGATTTGAACTCACATTCAGCCTCGTGGAGCAGTTGGTAGCACATTGCGCCGGTACCGCAGACGCCGTGGGTTCAAATCTTACCTTGACCGATATTTTTTCAGGAATTTAAAAACGTTAGTTAATTGCAAGAAAATCGTAATTTTATCATTACTAATACCAACGAGAGTTTCATATTAATAGTAATTCAGTCTTATCTATTTTATCGTCTCAATTCACCTCGATTAGTACTCATTAGCATTCACATTACGATTAACGTACGAATATAAATAGACGTGTCACAAATATTTGTATTGAAATGTTGCGTATATGGCTAAGTTATTTATTTTTTATTGCGCAGCAAATAGTGGACAACTATGAACGCGACTTTACACATTTGATAATATTTGCATATACAAAGTTGCGCAATAAAAGATCGACTTCTTGATAGTAGAAAAATGCTTGATCTGAGTCGTAAAAACTGATGCTGATGATCCACACAAAAATCAACTTGAGGAAAAGGTAAACACGTGTAACTCATCTTAAGGAATGATTATTGATGTGCTAAATTTCTACCAATAGTTGCTTGTGGATTTTAGAATATAAAACAGAAAAAAGGTTTCTTAATTATATTATTATTAAACCACCGTTGGTGTTAGTAATGATACAATTACAGTTTCCTTGCAATTAACTAACGTTTTTAAATTCCTCGAAAAATATCAGTCAAGGTAGGATTTGAACCCACGACCTCTGTGTTACCGGCACATTGTACTACCACTACGCCGCCAGACTTAACGTGAGTTGAAATCACATTTAATATCTAGATACCAGTCTCGTGGTGTAGTGGTAGCACAATGCGCCGGTAACGTAGAGGTCGTGGGTTTAAATTCTACCTTAACTGATACTTTTTTCAGCAATTTAAAAACGGTTAATTGCAAGGAAATCGTAATTTTATCAGAAATTTAATTTGATATTGAAAGAGCATAGTACTGATACATAGTGCTAATAATTTTAGACATAGTTGATTGTAAAATACGAGAAAATTCCTAAATTAGCTAAAAAATCAAAAATATTAAAAACACGAATAGTAAAAATATTTTCATTTATTTGTCGAATTTATATCTACAAAAGTTCATTCTTTTATCTCAATTAAGTTTTGTAATTTACAATAACGATAGTCTAAAATTTACAATCATAACCAACCGCGTTGTCCAAAGTCTAAAACCACAAACTTCATCCGTTTATGATAATTCTCGTGTAACGACGACTCTTCAGCTAAAATGTCGGTAAGTTGTATTTCGGAAAGTTCCTTAGCCTTCCCCTTCAACGTCATTATAGGCATTAACATGAATAATACGTGATAAAGTTGAATTTCTTTTCCTACGATAGCGAATTCCTCCATCATCTCCTCGAAGGTGTAATCACTAACATCACCGCCCAATTTCTTTAGCGATTCGACAAACGAATTGTAGTAATATTCAAATAATTTATCCAGATGATTTTCTAGAACATTTAATTCAACGCTGCTGTACAGGAAGAAGATCACATCATTTGCTAAGGAGGTGAATTCGATCATCTGAAAATCGACCATCTTATTGCTTACAGGTTGGTCATTTTCGTATTTCACCATCGTGTTATTGACCCAATAATCGTTATGGGTGAGGGTCTTGAATATTTCGCGGGTCTCCGGGGGATTTGCTAAAGTCCGCGTTATGTTCGCCATAACGGCTTCTAACTTGGAAACGTAAGGTGCGCATTCTGGATTCGCCCTGAGTGGTTCCAGTATCTTGTTGTGGCTCTGGCTTTCTAGATCCTTAGAAAATTCCACTAGAGGGTGTTTGCTTAGATTCGGTAGGATTTTCGCTTCAAATTCTTGAGGTTTGGCCAATTTAAACGCTATTACCGTACTATGCAATGTAGCGAGATCTCGTAAAAGTAACTTGGTGGTTTCGAAATCAAATCCGATGAATCTATCGCGTACTGAGTATCCTTGTAGCTTTAAATTTTCCATTAAAAGTGCGGCATTTGCATCAACCTCCGTAGATTCGGGATTTAGAGATGTTCTGGCACATTTGCATTCGGCTATAAACTCAATAAGATGTTCTATTCCACGCTCGCGTCCAAACTCATTGAAAATTGGGATGACAGAGTTGTACAAGGCGATTTCCTTCTTAAACGTAACTTTTGTGTTAAATACAGACCAGAGTAAACCTGGCGGCGGAGGCGTTTTTCCTACGTAATAGACAGTTTTTTCCGCACCATTTTCATTGGTAATTTTCACTCGAACGTCCAACATTGTACTGCCATAATTTTCGCCAGGAGGTAAGAGGCTCTCGCACTCATAAGATAAAAATGTTTCGCCGTCTTTTAAGAGAGGTTTTACCAGATTTTCGAAGTCCTTAATCTCCATGATTTTATAGGTTGATTCAACCAAAACAATTCACGATTTGCGCGACAACTTCAAGCGATAATTATGGCTCGTTTGCAACTGTTTGTGTATTAATAGCAATGAAAAAGTGCAGCGCTGGACGGTCATGCGGTTTCGTCGCAGCGTAGTCACAAATAGCGTTTTTGACTGTCAGAGTTTATAGACCAGATCCTCGCGCATATACATAGATAGCAATTTCATGAATCGTCCGCTGAGGTTCTGAGTGGAAGGGCGAGCTCTAATTCGAACAGTTTAGGCAGTGATAATAGATTGTGAGCCATACTCCGGACACTGTACAATTTAAAAAAACGCTGAATAAGCATTCTAACAATAGTGAAGTTGGTTGCCAGAAGCGCCTGCAGTGCTTGGAACCAGAACTACCTTTCAAGCGGCGAAATTCAAAATACATATATTATATGCTAATTTATGTATCTATTCAGTAAATTTAAAGCTGATGTTATAACACTCTTTTTTTTAAAAGAATGCTATAATGCCAGTCCTGAATTTAATGAAACGGATACATTAAAAGTATATAAATGTAATATTTTAATATTAGAGTTGAAATGTACGAAAATATAGGAATGTTATTTACACAAGTTGGAGCAGATATGTATCTTTTTTAAATGTATAAGAATTTTTGTATTATATTCACCTAATATATAACGGTATTAATTGTAAAAAAAAAACAAAAAATAAACAAAATACCCATTTATTTGCGTTTTTTTAATTTAAATTTCAATTTGGTGTATAATGACTGCGTTTTGTAGCACATCACTACAATTTTCTACATGGAAATCTACTCCCTTTAACGTTTTATTAATTCTAGTTACAAATAAATAAATATAGAATGAAGTTAGTTCTTTCACAATAATTTTAAGGGTGCTGTGTTGCGAACAACTATTATTAATGTTAATAGTATAAAATATGTATAATGTTTTTGCTTTTAATACTTGTCTAATCGCAAATAGTATGTGCAGTTAAATAATCCGACATTTGGCCAAACAAACTGGCAAAAACGAAAAAAAAGTGATCCAGATGATATCAAACGCTCCATAGGAGTACTTGTCTTTACTTTATTCGAAAAGGACATTTGCTCTAAAAGGCAATTGGAAGCTCATTTCATAGATTATTGCGAGGAGATACTTTCAGTTACCCAAATCTGGATACCAATTGTACACATTCCTTCACAGTCATTCCAGTAGTTGTCAATGGTATTACTAAAATATTTACTTTACAACGATATGCAAAGTTGATATATAATCGACTATAATAGAGTATAATCGTGATCTAGCTGAATAACACTGTTCAGTCAAGAGCGAATTCTGTTCAGTGGGTCTATCAAGGAATTCTGTAGGTAAAATCAATAGGATATAACAACCATCATGTCGATACAAATACGAGAGCAATCCCAAAAAAAAGGTCTCCTATGTTTCTAGATATACAAAGAACCGTTTATTTTCTATAATTGCTACATCACTTTAAAGATTGAAGACTGCTTTATTTTTCAACATAATCGCCATTTCGGTCGATGCATTTTTGTAGACGCTGTGGCAATTTTACAATGCCCATGTCATACCAGCTTGCCGCCATGCCCTTCGGGAAGCGTTGAACCTCATCTTTCACCTCATCATCGGAGTAGAACCGCCGTCCAGACAAATGTTTCTTCAACTTAGGGAACAGGTGGAAATCGCTGAGTGCCAAGTCCGGACTGTAGGGTGGGTGTGTGATGACGTTCCAACCCAAAATTTTGCAGGAGATCGACGGTTTGACGGGCGACGTGAAGACGGGTGTTGTCGTGGAGAATGCTTACACCCTTGCTCAACATACCTCTTCTCCGGTTCTGAATTGCCCTTCTGAGTTTCTGCAGTGTTTCACAGTACCTGTCAGCGTTGACTGTTATCTCAGCAGGCAGAAAGTCGACCAACAGTACCCCCAAAACACAGTTGCCATGACTTTACCGGCAGATTGTGTTTGCTTGAATTTTCGTGGCTTGGGCGAAGAGGGATACCGCCACTCGCGTGACTGTTGTTTTGTTTCAGGTGTAAAGTGGAATGCCCAGGTTTCGTCACCAGCGACAATCGAGTCCAAGAAGTTGTCCTTTTCGTCCCCATAGCGGCGAAGAAATTCGCGGGAAGAATCAACCCGTTGCCGTTTGTGGTCTTCTGTCAGCATACGCGGCACCCATCTTGCACACACCTTCCGATATTGCAACGTTTCCGTTAAAATCCTGTGGATGGTTCTTCTGGAAACCTCAGGAACCAAAATGCAGAGAGCATCCAGAGTGATCCGATGTTTACGCATGAGTTCCTCAACTTTCGCGATTGTCGCGTCGGCAATTGACCGCCTCCTGTTTCTTTCTTCGTCATGAATTTCAGTACGACCGGCTGTAAACTCTCTACACCACTTGCGAACGTTTTTGGCATCCATGCGGTGAATTTCAACCGATGTAACCCCTTTTGCGTTCAAAAATCGAATAACTGCGCGCTTTTCGCACTTGGCGGTAACGTTTATCGGGAGCTCCATTTCGAATGGCTACCAAGCCAAGACTGAGCATCCGAGCGAAGCGCCTGCGTGCTTATGTGGTAGCGGAGAAGGCACCACTCACAACAGTGTTGCCAACAACCGTATTAAAACTTTCTCTACGTCCCCAAAAAATAGGAGACCTTTTTTTTGGGATTGCCCTCGTATTTGAATGACTCAAACTGTACACCAAGTAAATGGTTTGTCTTGGAACACGTTAGTTTCTAAATAATATTTTCTCTAAGTTCTTTGTAAAACATTGTACTTTCAACTTCTAACATACCTCAGTTTAAGTTATTATATGGAAATAAGTATTAAATCTTGCCAGGTAATTTAGTTATAAGTAAACTTTTCGCTTCGAAGTGGTCTCACTTCGACTGCTATGTGTTGTAATTCTTGAGAAAATACTAAAATGGATATAACACACTCAAAAATGCTCATATAGCAAACTTAGCTCCCGTCGAATGTAAATTTTCACTACCTATACAGCTGCCATAACTCACACACCTAACATTGTACATTTAGACTAAAAAAATAATATATACAAAAACGATGCAGTTTCGTTTGCTGGGACGTATTGTTACATGAAGGAACACTTTAGAACCACGCTTTAAATCAGTTTAAGAAAAGAAACAGACAATTTACGCCCAATCTATTAGGCGTAGGTATCACGTAGGTTAAGATTTAAGGCAATATTATGACGTGCGAATATTTAAATAGAGAAATTGAAGCGAAGGTGCTGTCGCTTGTGCTTGGAACCCGTACTGAGAATAATGTTTGACCTTGGCGTATGATGTGGATCTCCTGTTTTACGCGCTTAGTGTAATGTTATCAGCTGATGTGTATGGATGAATAAATACAAATCATCCTCGTCATTGCAAAATATTTTGTCTTAATACATAGAATCGAGCGCTATTAAAATATTACACGAATAAAGTCGCCTTTGTTTAAAGGAGTAATTCTTGAAATTTGGAATTGTTTTCACCATTATGAAGACGTGTGATTGATAAATAATGTAATTTGTTTACTTATTAAGAGAAAGCCAATGTCTTGCTTATGATATTATATGCACAGGTTAATCGACAATTTAATGACTTCATACAACCAAAGGTTTTGCAATTCATTTTTACTGATATTGATGAGCTATAACATATGAGGTAGGCGCCCTGATATAGAAAAAAGAAACTTGGAACAATATAAGAAATTTTATTACATTTATTACAACTATTAATTAATAATTCGATACCCTTGTAAAAGTAATCTCACGTTCTTTTGACGATTGCAAGGACTGTGTAGATGTACAATTCACAGGTATAGCAGTAAACTCCACTCACACAAATTAATTAATTATGCGGAACGCAGCGTTTCGAGAGCACGTGGCCTCCCATTGTCAACCGTGTTACCAACTGAAAGTAAAAACTGTATCGCACATGCAAATTATTTTCTACGCAGGCTCTAAAATTTCTAAACCATATGACTATTTACAATCTACTAGGTGGCCTCATGCCTTTTACGGGAAAGGATGGACCGAAAGCGAACCGTATCTTTAACAGGGCCTATGGTAATAAATCCATCAAACTCGAGTGTGCAATTGGGGGTGGTTCTCTGTTCAATAAGTTTCCGTTCTTTTTCATACATATCATTTCGTACGCGTCTAATTCTCTATACGAGTTCACGTTTTTAAGTAGTGTAAGATTTTTTAAATCAATCTTATGTCCGGATTTTACCATATGCTCTGCTACGCTTGATAGTTCAGGTTTGTCGAAACGATAGTGTCTAATATGTTCTTTAACATGAACTTGAACTATCAAGCGTAGCAGAGCATATGGTAAAATCCGGACACAAGATTGATTTAAAAAATCTGATACTACTTAAAAACGTGAACTCGTATAGAGAATTAGACGCGTACGAAACAGAATATATGAAAAAGAACGGAAACTTATTGAACAGAGAACCACCCGCAATTGCACACTCGAGTTTGATGGATTTATTACCATAGGCCCTGTTAAAGATACGGTTCGCTTTCGGTCCATCCTTTCCCGTAAAAGGCATAAGGCCACCTAGTAGATCGTAAATAATCAGATGGTTTAGAAATTTTAGAGCCTGCGTAGAAAATAATTTGCATGTGCGATACAGTTTTTACTTTCAATCGGTAACACGGTTGACAATGGGAGCCCACGTGCTCTCGAAACGCTGCGTTCCGCATAATTAATTAATTTGTGTGAGTGGAGTTTACTGCTATACCTGTGAATCAAATTATTTTAATATGTGCCGTTCGCAGGTGTGTTGCGCTCTTTCTCTCTCAAAATTTCGCTCATCTTGGATTTGAATGATATTTTCAATCATATAGAATACGATTTTAAAGCCAAAATTGGCACAAGGGAACTAAATAATTTTCCTACAATTTCTTCATCAAAATCTTATACGTATTTTGATATATTTTAGATGACTTCGATTTTTGAAAATTCGTCCAAATTTCAATCATCTTGGATTTAATTCAAAGCTCGTGGAATGATAACTTTAAATTACAGAATGCGATTTTAAAATCAAAATTGACACAACAAAAGCTAATCTAGATGGAATTCGTCACCAAAGATTTGAAAACATTAACAAAATTTATTCTTGTCTTAAAAATATTAAAAAGAATAAAGTTTTATTCAATGAATATATAATTTCAAAGTTAAATACGTTTGGTTGCATTTATTTGTGCCATTTTGTACATTTATTAAAAACTCATAACCCAGACAATTTCGACTGTTTTATTAGTTATTGCTGTATAGTTTGTTGTTATAGTTTGTTATTTCGTGTTTAGATTTGATAGAATTTCAACTATCTTTCAGCATTTAAAATAAATTCTGATTATCTACATTAACTACATCGCAGTCGAAACATTATATTGGTCCATTATTGTTTTCATTTAAACGAAATAAAGTGCAATAACAACTGAATTACCAACACACTACATTCAATGCCATACATTCATTAGTTTGCTTTGGGAATAGAACCATGTAACTCTAATATGCGGAGATACACTTATGGTATAGTATATAATACGTCTAATATTCGAGCAAGCTCCCGATTGGTCAGAACATTAATTCTACTAATAAACTTGATGATGATTAACGCTTCAAGTTAGCTGAATATAACAGTAAACCAAACGGCTATCTAAAGGATGATCTACGTAATTCCAAATACGAGCTTCTAAAATTTGTTAAGATTGAACCAAAAGGTGCTCATATCTGCGATTACTATTTAACTTTACAATAAAACACGTAATTTATTTAAAATGTAACAACAATTTTATTTCAAATGCTGTATTAATGAAATTTACTTCGATTTTCTGTATGATATTTTAGTTTATTATTAGAGTTGGCCAAATTTTTGGCATGCCAGGCCCGGACTCGACAAAATTTACCGAGTTTGTTGAACGAATCTGTCTCCATCTCTCTATCTATAATGTATTTAAATTTAATTATATGGAAGAACATTTTAACAGTTTATCTGTATATATTTCATGAAATATAGTAATATGTAAAGTTAGCCAAATCTTCGGCACGCCAGATCCCCACTCAGGTTAATGCGGAAACTTCGCGCTCCCCATGTAACTTGAACGTATCGAACGCAAAGCAATAATTAATTAAGCTTGTCAAATACATGTAAAGAGAAAAAGCGACCAGCGGTTACCCAAATATACAAGATTATAACCGAATATCCTGGTTTAAAGTTCAATGGTTGTAAAATATGATGTAATATTTGCGAGATTCCTTTGATATGCTGGTACAAAAGCGATTGCGAGAAACATGTACGTAATACAACATACACAAATAAAAAAAGGCCATGAAAAAATTTATGTTGGACTTACTTTTGATGTTTATTGCTTGTGCTTTATCCCTTAACTTACTCGATAAACAACAGTTTCAACACTTCTGGCATACATACAACCCCAACTGGAAGCTACCGTCTTGGACAGCGTTGTCTACTATCGATACGTGAAAATGTTAAATCTATGATTAAAGTTGAATTACAAGATAAACAGTTGTGGTTATGTGTAGGCAACTTGCTAAAGAAGTTTCGGTTACATGGGCAAACTTCGTTTATTGTCAGCTTGCATTGAGTTTCCTCGGATGTCCAATCGCAACCTCATTTTGTACGCAGAACTAACTTTGGATCCATTATACTTTTATATCGGACTCAGTGTTGGCTTCGACGATTCGTTTAGTGGTATGATCCAGTAAATTTTATAATTGAACTGTCACGAAAGTCTCAGTTATTTTTACGTCTTCAGGATAGCGCTGTTCTTTTTTATTTTCCTGAACCTCTCTAAAGCTAGAAAAAAAATTGTATTCCGGGTCATTTCTAATAACTTCAATGTGAAAATGTAGAATTGGAAATAAAAACTGACGTGTTTTTGCAAAAATCAATATCTACCTATCCATCAAATTTATTCCGTACTTTGTGCTTGCACTTATGTAGATTGGGCCTTTAGTACCCAAGAATTTCAACATGTCATTACGTCTAATACTGGTTGAGGCTGGATACGAAACTCACAGGATATTTTAATTACTATTAAAGCTTTTGGAGAAAGTATAAGCGAGGTCTAAAATAGCCGGAACTTCTTTTGGATCATATCTTACTTCGAAATCACGCCAAAGTCTTGATTTGTACATCCAAGCAATCTTTCTAGGTAATGAATATTTAATGTGCTAGAATATATACGAATTTTTCATTATACTGTGTATTGAAAACATTTTTCTAACACATGTGCTGAAAAGTCCCGGGCCTAACACATAGATGACGCTAGTTTTATTGCAGTCACCTTTCTCTCAGTTAGTACTAACCTTCAAAAGACAGCTGTTAAAATTTCATGATATTCTATTCCTTAGTTTGTGAGTTATTGTGCTAAGAGTCACGCTACTTTTGTTATTTTCAAAACAATGGATCAAAAACAATTTCGTGTTTTAATTTTACACTGCTTCTTGATGGGAAAAAATACCGTTCAAGCGAAGCAATGGCTTGAAAAGTGTTACGGGGACTACGCTCCATCAGAAACAACAATAAAACGTTGGTTTGCTGACTTCAAACGTGGTCGTAGAGACACCGATGATGCAGAACGCAGTGGACGTCCAAATGGGGCTGTAACACCAGAAAACATCAAAAAAATCCACAAAATCGTTTTGAATGATCGAAAAGTGAAGTTGCGTGAGTTAGCTGACATCGTAAAGATATCAAAAGAACGTATTGGCTTTATATTGCATGAGCATTTGACTATGAGAAAGCTCTGTTCAAAGTGGGTGCCGCGTTTGCTCACTGTTGACCAAGAACAAGAACGTGTTGATGATTCTGAGCAGTGTTTGGCGATGTTTAAACGTAACAAACCGGAATTTTTGCATCGATATGTGACAATGGATGAAACATGGATCCATCACTTCACTCCGGAATCAAAACGATCGTCATCTGAGTGGACAGCAACTGGTGAATCTCGTCCAAAGCGTCCGAAAACACAACAATCGGCTGGAAAGGTTGTGGTCTCGGTATTTTGGGATGTGCGTGGTGTAATATTCATCGACTATCTTGAGAAAGGAAATACCATCAACAGTGAATATTATATAGCGTTATTGGAGCGTTTGAAGGCCGAAATTGCAAAGAAACGAGCGCATATGGCAAATAAAAAAAATTCTTTCATCAAGACAACGCACCGTGTCACAAGTCAATCAAGACAATGGCAGAACTACATGAATTGAACTTCGAATTGCTCCCACATCCACCGTATTCGCCAGATTTGGCTGCCAGCGACTACTGGCTGTTCGCAGACCTCAAAAAAATGCTCGCCGGTAAGAAATTTCGCACGAATGAAGAGGTTATCGCTGAAACTGAGGCCTATTTTGAGGCAAAAGATAAATCGTTCTACAAAAGTGGTATTGAAATGTTAGAGCGGCGCTAGAATGATTGCGTTGCTCTTGATGGAGATTACGTTGATGAATAAAGCTAATTTTGAACCAAAAAAACCGTTCATTCGATATTTTTGATTTAAGTATTTATATCTGCTAAGCAAAACATTTTCATTGCAAAGCTATCAATCTATATTAAAATAATGTACCACTCATCTATTACATCGACGAAATATTTATCGTTTAAGATAGGGTTCTGTTCTGTGTCGGTTCTACTCAAATCGCAGCTCGCTAGCGCGTGTTTATTTATGAAAGGCTTAATCTAAAAAAAATTAAATCGTTAAAATCTTTTTCTTATCAGGACAAACAAAATGATATAACATGCTTGTGGATGCAGTTTGTATTTATTGAGAAATCAAAGTTTACGCTTCCAAATTCATACCATATTATAGATATGTGAATTAAGTTTAATTCAGCATGTATATCACCTCAGTTACACAGTCTAAATGATGTATACAGTGGTTGTCTTAATTAATGTATGACGAAAACAATATCAAAATCACTTTCGCTACGATACCGTAGACAGTTCGGCTTTTATCGGTTATTGCAGGTATAAATCATATTTAGGGAGCATATATAAAAGCTTGTTATCATTTACATACACTGCCGGTCAAAATTATTTGTCCAACCTAAGAAATAATCCATAAATAAAGGAAGTGCTATTTGGAAAAGAAACTGTAGTGTGCTGTATTTAATAAAATACTCTTAAAACAATGAAATTGATAATATTTATTCAATAATATAATTTATTTGAGACAAAAGCATTAAATGTTTGTTTCGTAGAAATGACCACCTCCACCCTTCATTCAATTTTAGGCTCGATTTCTCGTCTATTCCGCTACTCGTCATAATTTCTCGACGTTATTTTGATGGTGTCGTTACTTTCTATCATCCTGTTCGTTTGCTATTTAATAATGACTCGGTATCTTGACATTTTTTAGTTGTGGTTATAGTCGACAGTTAGGCGACTTAATATTTGAATTGTCTTCCAATATCTCTGTTACTTCATACCCATATTCACTGTTTGCAAGAACAATAACTACTAACGATAAAATTACAATTTTCTTGCAATTTCCAACGTAATTAAATTTCCGAAAAAAATCGGTCTCGGAGGGGACTTGAACCCAACATCTCTATACCTACGGTATAGCGTGCTGCCAATTGCACCACGAGGCGATTGAAACCAAGTCACCTTAAATCCCTCCGTGACCGATTTTTTCGGAAATTTAATTACGTTGGAAATTGCAAGAAAATGGTAATTTTATCATTACTAATGCCAACAGTGTTAGTTTAAATAACTACTAAATCTAAATTCTATCATCTTTACTTGCGCTATGGGTATTCGTTTATTACTGTAGGATAATTGTTCTAGACTTATAGTCTTTTAATGAGCCTACCGATAACTACATACATATCAGAAGAGTCTTTCGCGAAATTATTTAAGTATACACAGACACCATTTACAAGTGCAAAATAATAGTTGCTCTTAATTAGCGAAAGAACTATAAATGAACTTCAAGTTCTATTTAGTCATTTCATAAAATCATTACAATTGCATTCACAAGTATTTCTGCAATTATATTTATAAACGGTGTAAACAAGAACTAATATACTTTACACACAATTTAAATAGGTGAACATTACTCTATACTTGCTTATTACAGGTGGAATATTTGAAAGCAACCCAGTAGCTTAAAATTACTTCATCTTTGAAAAGAATTATCAAATCCAGATAAGAAAAAAAATTGTTAACATTATTATCATTCAATCATGGTTCAAAATCTAAATTTCAGAAGTAAAATATTTACGCTGACGTTACATCTTTATCAAAGGCGAACTAATTTAAAAAATATACTAAGGATTTCGTAATGTGAACTAATAAGTTGTTTAAACAGAAGCAAGGACGACTTTATGTTTTTGGACAATGTTATTAACATTGTGCATAACATGGTATGGAAACATTGCGGAATTCTACCTCAAGAATTTGAAAACGCTAATTTGATATAGCTCTCAAACCAACTTAACAAACTGCATTTAGTAAATGTCAATAAAGGTTAGGGTGAAACTTGTTTACAAACAGTGTTGCCTCGTTTAGTTCTATATAGCCATTGTTATTTGGTTCCTTAATTTTGTTTCGTAAAATCATTGTTTTATTAGCGTACCAGAGACGTCGCACTGTTTCGCAATAATTCAAACAAAATAAAAATACGTTAGTAAGAAAATTATAGTAAATACCTATTTATACCTCCTACTTTATGAAACACTACAAAATATTTACCCTGCTACACAGCGTTATCATTCAATATCTAGTGATGTAATATAAACTTTTATATACATATATTAGGGTTCTGGAATCTAGTGTAGACACATTTTTCGAAACCGAAATCCCGAATTGTCGGAAAAATTAAGCAGTGAAATGGGCAATTAGCATAACTTTTTGATATTTTTCAAAATTCTCATCTTCTGAATCCAAACATGCGAGGCCGCAACGAAAACATAATTTTGGCTATAAAAAACTCGTGCTTTTCAAGGAAACTGGAACTGTGGACGTTGGCAATAGAAGTTGAAAATATTACCAGTCTTGAGATTCATCATGTCAAACTCAAATGCTCGCACACGCCAAATAAATAAAATTTAAGCGTGTGGGTGGCAAAAAAAAATTAAAAACAATTTTCATAGAAATGTAAGTTTCTTAACTGAAATCGCAGCGTGGCAAGCCGAATTAGCAGCAGTTCAAATCCAAGAAAAAGACCACTTGAGAAACCTTGAAGACATAGTTTCCATCTACCCCTACAACTGAAATGCGCTGGGTGCGGCTCCTTTTGGTCACACAGAGGAATCCCATCTTCAAACTATCATAGGACCAACAGTTAAAAAGAAAAAGGAATTAGTCGATATCCAATCCAACACATCTCTAAAGAAAAGATTCATTGAAACGGATCCAATTTCGCTTTCGATATTTCGATACTTAAGAACGGATAACTCTTTCATTACAAACGAGATCTTGAATGATCCATTTCCATTTGTAAAGTCCTATTTATGCGAAGTTAATGAAAAGATACTAACACAAACTTTTAAGTTATGTACGTCTTCAAAAACTTGAGTATTTTCTTTTGTTCCTCAATAATAGCTTTATGCGAAATGATGTAATCATTATTTATAATCATTCGTATTCTTACTATTTATTGTATTCGTATGTACACTACTGTCCATATTAGTTCGGACACCCAGTAAAATGTTGTAAACTCTATTAAAAGATAATATAAACGACAGTTCTTTATGAAGTTTATTCTTTATTAATTGTACAGGAAAACCTCCAAGAATATTGATTAGAGAATGATTAAAAGCCTATTATATTTTATGACCCAGCATAGTAATTTTCAAAATAATCCCCATAGCCGCAAATAGGCTTACTTCTAGGACAAATATTGCAGGTAATAAATTTACAATACTCTTTGAGGTGGGAACACGCCACTTAAACGTGTATTGTGTATTGATAAATGCTTTAGTTTCTAAATAAACCTGCTTGTGCGTGCGTTAGTGTTAAGAGCGTATTCTTTTGTGTGAACCTGATTAAAGTTATTACAATTCCGAGAAGAAAACCGACAAATTTCATCAAGAAGGTTATTCAGTGCGTTAAGTTTCTGAAAGAATACATATCGGACACGTTCAGGCCGTAAGAGAATAACAACTCACGCCGACGATGAGCGTATAAGATTGCTTAGCAAGTGAAATAGGAAACTGGCGGTAGCAGAAATAGTCGCCGAAAAGAATCGCGACCGTGCAAGAGAAATTTCTGTTACTATAGTGAAAAGAAGATTAAAAGCTGCAAATCTTCACGGCTGCATTGCAATTAAGAAACCGTACTTCGGCGAGGAAACAGGCAAAACTGCTGCAGTGGGCAGAAACACATAGAAATTGGACAGTGGATGATTGGAAAAGAGTCCTATGGACTGATGAGTCAAAATTTAAGGTGTTCGGACAATCACGGCGCATTCTTGTAAGAAGAGGGATACGCCAAAGAATGTTGCAGGATTGTGTAGTCCCAACTGTTAAGCAAGGAAGAAATTCTGTACTTGTTTGTGGTTGTTTTTTCTACGTCGGTACAGGAGACTTGAAGCGAATCGAAGGTATTTTGCGAAAAGAGGGTTATTTAGAAATACTGCAAGAAAATGCAATACCATCGAGACTGGAACCCCAACAAGATAATGGCAATTTATTCTCTCTCTCTACAAAAAAAATAACTCCAAAGATCTAATTTAGATAAATAATATAAATACTGCTGCAATTGGTTGTGACGGCATCTCTTGCAAAATGCTTAAATATCGCAGTCCCTTTATAGATACCTATATTACACATATAATTAGCTGTTGTATTGAGCGTTCCTATTTCCCTAATCTTTGGGAGATGGCTTGGGGGTTGCCTTTGCCTAAGGTATCTAATCCTTACACTTTTTCTGATTTACGAATCATCAGTATAATACCTATATTATCTAAAGTACTGGAAAAAGGTCTTTATAATCAAATTTATGACTTCTTTACTACTAATAATTACTTTTCTAGTTTTCAAGCAGTTTTTCGAAAAGGTTTCAGCACTGCATCTGCGCTTGCTAATGTTTTGAATAATATTATGCTATCTTTGGGCAAGGGTATATGCAGTGTGTTAATGTTACTTGACTATCCCAAAGCTTTTGACACGGTCTGTCATGATTTGTTTATTGCTAAGCGCAATTATTATGGGTTTTCTGAGGAATCACAATTGCTTCTGCGCTCATTCTTATTGGGAAGAACGCAGACAATATGTTACGACAATAATCAGTCGAGAACTTGGTATGTCTTTTCAGGTATACCTCAAGGTGCAATTTGAGGACCGCCCCTTTTCATAATTTATACAAATAATATTGTAATCGCTGTGTAAACCTGTAGTATTTAATCGTATGCAGATGACACTCAGTGGTTTTTCTCGTTTGCTATTGGTGATTACCAACAAGCAATGGATGCTACTAACCATGATTTAGATACAAAATTATCACTCAATCATAATTTATGTTTTAATTTTGATAAAATTAATGTCTTATTATTTGGTATTAAAGACAACACACAATTTTTAAAATTTAGTTTTAATTTACAAATTTCTAGTAATTCTCTATCTTTTAATGGTGTCTTTAAAAAACTAGAATTATACGTTGATATTCAGTTACGATTTACCGAACATGTCACATGCCTTCTTAAAAAGTCTTACATTTCTTTGAATCTGCTATACGCCAACAGACAAGTTTCGAATTCCAGCCAAAGTTACAACAATGTGAGTCATTAGTTTTATCAATATTTAACTACTGCGATTTTATTTATGGGCCGTGTTTGCTATTTCGTGATATACGCAGAACCCAAAAACTTCAGAATTCTTGTTGCAGGTTGGTTTGTAACCTTAGTATATACGATCAGGTGTCTCAAAGCATTAGGAACTTGAAATCGCTAAATATGGAAAACCGTCGAAAGCTCCATTTAGTTGGTTTTGTTCAGGGTTTGATTTTGCGGCACTCCTTGTCTGTGTCTATTAAAGGTTTTCTACTCGCACGTCACTTCATTCATGTTTTGAATAGTGGGCATCGATATCAACTGACCATACCTCAACATTCCACATCTCTGTTTAAAAGATCCTTTAGTTATAATGCTAGTATAACTCACAACTCATTACCTAATACATACAAAGAAGTTACTGATTTGGGAAGGTTTAATATTTTACAAAAGGAATGGACTAACATCGCAAATAGAGTCCTCGAAAAAGTAGTGGAGCGGATGCCTCGTCTTATGAAAGCTGTTCTTCGCGCAAAATGGAGTTTCTTTGATGAACGGAATGTTTAAGAAGTTTTTGCCCAGTTTCCGTTAGAATTGCTTTTTTTACTTTTATGCTTTAATTTTAATGGCTATTAATAAACTGCAATAAAAATTTTAAGTTTTGGAAAAATGGGTTTGAACATTTTTAATTTATTTGCGTCTCTAATATGGAAGGTAGTGTATATACGCAATATAATACGTATTCACTCTAGGAATCTCTTGTCATCTTCGCATATCGACGCTAACTTGATTTGTGTCCATTTGTTTATACAACAATTATTGTTGCAGATATAAACTGTTATGTTATGGCAAATATTTATTCTCTGCACGATTTTGGTGCGGTATTATCGAGAAGTTATATGCCTAGACTGATTAAACATTGATGCGGAGCATTTACAGATTTCTAGGTCAAAAGCTATTAGAATTTCATTCCGAAAAATTGGTGGCTTTACGTGAGGTTAATTACAATCAATTTAGCGGTCAAGAGAGAAATAATTCACAGAATTTGTCGCAAAGAATATGTATATATATGTAATATTTTAGTTCCTGGAAGAAAACGACCAATTACTATTTGTAGAAATATCAACAAAGGAACCGCGTAAATTATAGAAATCTTTAATTGCTAGCGATAGTTGACGCTATACATGAATTCGCAACTTTACAACCGTGAGAGTTATCTGCTTTTTTTCGCGATATCCCATATAGAACTATAATCAGTTTAATTCATACGCTAATGCGCAGAACATCGCAGCCACTTAATAAACCGCATTTATTTTGCAATATTGCTTTCGCACAGGTCAGTTTTTCTTCAGCGATTGCGAGTGAAACATTATCATGTCGCGGCAGATCAAACAGTTGGAAAACGTCATCCAACCTTACCTAAAGAATAACCAAAAATACATCTCTTGTGAGTGCAAGAATTTACTATCTAGCGGCGAGAATTATGGCAGCGTTATGTTGCAAGTCAGTGTTAAATTGGAGAATGAAAATGGCGAAGAGAAAATCGTAGAGTGCGTGGGAAAAACAGTGCCACCAACGGAAATGTTGTGGAATCTCTTCAACACCAAGGTGTCGTTCAAGAAGGAAATCGCCATTTACAAAGTTTTTATCCCAGAATTGAACGCCTACGGAAAAGAAAACGGCATAAAAGGATTTATAACTTCGACGGCAAAGTGTTTTGGTGCTAGGATCTCGTTGGATTGCAACTCCGAGATCGTAGACAACGACGCGGTACTCCTACTGGAAAATTTGAAAACTGAAGGATATGTGGTTTGTAACAGATACGATGGATTCGATGAAGAGTGTGCTAGAGTGTTGCTGGTAAATTTGGCGACAATGCACGCCGCCGTAATCGGGTACAGGCACGAGAAACCCTTGGATTTCGAAAAGAAGATGCTCCCCCATTTAAGTAAAGCGTTCGCCTTTAACATCACGGATTATTTCTGCGAAAATTTCGGTAACTCAGTGAAAAATGCTTGCAGTAAAAATCCAAAATGCATCCCGCACCTATCGAAAATCGATACCGCTTTACGGGAACTTAATTACTTCAACAAAAACCCCGTCAAAGGTAAAAGCATCTATACCACCCTCACCCACAACGATTTCTGGGTGAATAACATCCTGGTGAAGTTCGAAAAAGGAAGACCAGTCGCCGTCAAAGTAATCGATTACCAAATCATCGAATTCAGCTCGTTAGCTCACGATGTAATCTTCTTCCTTTACAGTAGCGTTAATACGGAGCTGTTGGAAGAGAAAATCGACGATCTAATCCGATTTTATTACGACAAATTCATAGAAACCTTGATCAGTCTTAAACAGGACGTGAGTGAATATAGCTTCGAGTCAATGATGGAAGAGTTCGCGATTATAGCGAAGGATGCTCAATTCTCTCATATTATGTACATGCTTGCCCCGATCATGATGCTGAAAGGGAAAGCGAAAGCGCTGTCACAATTCGACCTCGACGATTTGATTTTTGAAGAAGACGCTATACATGAAAATTATTTCAGGAGGATGCAATTTGTTCTATTAGACTTTGTTAGAAGAGGATGGTTATAGATTTAGGAAATACCTTACAAATTAATTAATTATTAATTAGTAATAATTATTAATTAATAACAATTATTAATGGTAATGTAAATTGCTAATTCTCAAGTGTGTTACCGAATACCAATATGTGTTATCAGTTAAATATAGTTAATTCTGTAGTTAATAGCCTAATGGAGCTGTTTGCTATGATGGCATTCAGGGTAAAACCAGTTTTTTAGTATTTGCTAGACTTTATCTTGCGCATAGTATAATTGTTTACTAGTTTAGTACTTTACTTGCTTAGTGTATCATTATTTATAATAAAACAAGTTCGTGACGAGTTTTGCATGTCATTTTGCTTTATCATAGACAAGTGTACATTCTAATTTACTTGTTTACACTCAAAACAACTCAATACGAAATACTAATGAAATAAATATGTTACTCAATCTCATATCTACATTAAACTAAAAACAGCAATAAAACGATTACATAACAAAAACAGCAAAATCACTATAGCGTATAATTGCGCCTTCATAAACACTATCATTATAATGTCCACAAAAACTTGTATAGTAGCTGTCCTATCAACATACCTAACTATCATACTTGACTATCACTCAAAATATGTATTTCCTAAGTTATTTTTACTACATTGTTTTTATGTTGTAAGTATGACTCCAAAGTTCACAATATAACCTACCGTAATCCAAAATATATAAAACTAGTTTAATCGATTATTAATTTTTCAGTTTCATGCGATAACCTTCATAGGATTTATTGTTGATCTATATTTAATGTTGATAGTTTGTTGTTATTGAATCTACAGTTGCTTAAATTGAAAAAGCTTTTCTGCTATTAACAGTGTTGGAACCAGACAAACATTGGAACAAAACTATTTAATACATAATTACCCTAAACATGCAAATAAAAGAGCTACAAGCGAATTTATATTTTTTCAGTACGCCTGCGCGTAATCGCCATATTGAAAATAATATGAGAGAACAATAAAACAACTTCATCGTATTTACCCTATAACTTCCAGTAGTAAATGCTTTTAGCTATGTTCGAGGGTATCTGATAAAAGAGTGTTTGAAAAAGCATTCTTGACTAAAATGCGAAAAACATGCTCTGGAGATAAAATGTCAGGGCAGCGATTTGTTCATATTACATACATAACACATGGGCTGAAAAGTTCAGGGCCTAACAAAGAAAACACGGTTTTTTTTTGGTTCAAAATTAGCTTTATTCATCAACGTAATCTCCATCAAGAGCAACGCAATCATTCCAGCTCCGCTCTAACATTTCAATACCACTTTTGTAGAACGATTTATTGCCTCAAAATAGGCCTCAGTTTCAGCGATAACCTCTTCATTCGTGCGAAATTTCTTATCGGCGAGCATTTTTTGAGGTCTGCGAACAGCCAGTAGTCGCTGGCAGCCAGATCTGGCGAATATGGTGGATGTGGGTGCAATTCGAAGTTCAATTCATGTAGTTTTGCCATTGTTTTGATTGACTTGTGACATGGTGCGTTGTCTTGATGAAACAACATTTTTTTTCTTTGCCATATGCGGTCGTTTCTTTGCAATCGCTCCAATAACGCTATATAATATTCACTGTTGATGGTATTTCCTTTCTCAAGATAGTCGATGAATATTACACCACGCACATCCCAAAATACCGAGGCCATAACCCTTCCAGCCGATTGTTGTGCTTTCGGGCGCTTTGGACGAGGTTCACCAGTTGCTGTCCACTCAGATGACGATCGTTTTGATTCCGGAGTGAAGTGATGGATCCATTTCCATCCATTGTCACATATCGACGCAAAAATTCCGGTTTGTTACGTTTAAACATGGCCAAACACTGCTCATAATCATCAACACGTTCTTGTTTTTGGTCAACAGTGAGCAAACGCGGCACCCACTTTGAACAGAGCTTTCTCATAGTCAAATGCTCATGCATTATAAAACCAATACGTTCTTTTGATATCTTTACGATGTCAGCTAACTCACGCAACTTCACTTTTCGATCATTCAAAACGATTTTGTGGATTTTTTTTGATGTTTTCTGGTGTTACCGCCTCATTCGGACGTCCACTGCGTTCTGCATCATCGGTGTCTCTACGATCACGTTTGAAGTCAGCAAACCAACGTTTTATTGTTTCTAATGGAGCGGAGTCCCATAACACTTTTCAAGCCATTGCTTCGCTTGAACGGTATTTTTTCCCATCAAGAAGCAGTGTAAAATTAAAACACGAAATTGTTTTTGATCCATTGTTGTGAAAATAACAAAAGTAGCGTGGCTCTTAGCACAATAACTCACAAACTAATGAATAGAATATCATGAAATTTTAACAGCTGTCTTTTGAAGGTTAGTACTAACTGAGAGAAAGGTGACTGCAAACTAGCGTCATCTATGTGTTAGGCCCGGGACTTTTCAGCCCATGTTTTATATATAAATTCGAAACAATTTTCTTGGAACAGTATTCTAGTTTAGTCCTTCGCTGTAAAATAGGACACACTTTAAAACATAATTTTGGAAATGTCTGTTACATACCACCTTGTCCAAATTTTCTTATGGATTATTTCTCTCTCATTATACGTTAGACTGAGAATATTTTACGCTATAAAATTCTTAAATAGAGAGCTAGCCTCTAAGAAAGGAAAAAATGTAAAATTAAGTATAGTGGGATATTTATAATAAATACTAAAATATGATTTGTTGTTTCATTTGTCTATTATGTTTAGTTTTTTTTATTAATTTTATAAATTAAGAGGGATCGGAAGTCAGTCCGAACTAAACTGTCGACACAGTGATAAGTGCAATACGATATGCAACAATCTGCTCTCTATTATTGTGCTAGAGTTGTTACTGTGTGGAAATACTAATTGTATTATTTATTTTATTCCGGTCCAGGTTTATACCCTTAACTTCTGATCCCCACTAATTGAAATATGCCACTTTATTTTTACTTTAGTAAGTTATAGTAAGATATAGTGGTAAACATACTTCAATAATATTATGAGTTGTATCACGCAAAATTCGATTAACAATTAAGTTAGCCGTGATTCTGTTATTCTGTGCTAGTAGTCGATTTTGTCTCTCAGGGGGTCCATATCAGCGAAAAACATTTAAGAGCTTCATAAATAATATAAGACACCTGACATAAAATGCGTGTACATTAAATTGATTTTACATAAAGTTGTTTAAGTACAGTAACGGAGCTTCAAATCACTACCTTCCCCCCCTCCCAAATTATGATATATAAAATAATATTTATTATTGAATACAGTAATTAATCAAATAAGAGGGAAGTTTCAAAATGTCCGTAGTATTATAAATTCGTTATAATTTTTGAAAGAAATATACTACAAAAAAATTAGATGGCCAAATCTTCGACGCGCCAGGACCGGACTGACGACGAAAATTGATTGAGTTCGTTCAACCAATCCGTATTTATACTTCATTATCTTGAAGAGCATTTTAACAGTTTATCTGTATATATTTAATAGGCAAAGTTAGCTAAGTCTTTCGGCGCGCTCGATCCCCACCTAGACCAATGCGGAAACCTACCGCGTTCCCCGCATGATCGAAGTCGTATGTCTTATTACGCGTAATAATAATTAATTAAGGATGTCGAACACACGTAAGAGGAAGAAGCGACCACTGGCTGCCGAAATAAACAAGTTTCTAACCGAATATCCTGATTTAAAATATCCCTTTGATGTGCTAGTGCAAAAGGCATTACGAGAAACATGTACGTAATGCAACTCACACAAATAAAAAAACCGAATGAAAAAATTAAGTTAGATATACTTTTGAAGTTTGTTAGTTGTGCATTGCGCCCTAACTTGGTCGATAAACAATATTTCCAACACTTCTAGCATACATACAACCCCAAGTGAAAGCTACCGTCTCCAACAGCATTACATAGGTATCTAGCAACAATACTTAGAGATGTCAAAGCATACCTGATGCTGCAAGCTTTTCATAACCCCCTGTAATTCAGTTTGTTGAACTCGCAACAACTATAAAAAAGGTAAATCTTTATGTTTTCGACATACGTGCTAAAAAAGAGGGAGGGCATGCATTAATATTCCGTTAAAATCAATAGACAAATTAATTTGCAAAACAAAAGGAATAAGTTTCTGTTTCATATATAAAATTTTTCATGGGTAAGTTTTTAACAAAGCAAAAAACAATTGAACGTCTTTACATATAAAAAAAGTCTCTCGCATCCTTCTTAGCTAGCCCTATTTTACACTTACATATTAACAGATAAACTGGTAAAATATTCTTCCATATAATGAAGTATAATGTGTAATACGATGTACCATACGTGCATACACAACAAAGCAACGGAGACAGATCAGTTCAACGAACTCAGTCAATTTTCCTATCGATCATGGGTGAGTCCGGACCTGGAGTGCCGAAGATTTAGCGAACCATATTTATTATTATTTCAAATCTTATCTTTGCCTCCATTAATGACTAAGAATGTGCTAAATTTAAGTATGACTCAGACGTTATACTGCCGGTATGTTAATGCAATGAATAAATGGCCAAGATATTCGTATTTTATATCTATAGATATGGAGAAATTTATATGCGTTAATAAGTAAACGATATAGGTATTTCCCGCATATCTATGGAATATCTATTACGATAATGCAGCGTCTGAATCATATTTAAATTTGACACGTTCTTTTTAATGGCTGCTATTACAAAATACATATATATTTTAAAGTTTGGAAATTTGTTGGTTCAAATTTATGCTTTTGCATCTAATTGGTGTGTTGATTGAGTAATGTTAATGTATTGAGTAAAACATTGAAAGTTACAACTTTCCCAGCTACCCAGCTTGTTAACAAAGGTCTAGGATGAGGACGTTTTGAGTTACGTTCAATGTTTAAATGACTTTCACACAGGCTTCGAAATCATGTTTGGCTAGAAAATACCATACTGGATTACACTGCGCAACACAATTTTTGCTAACTTCTATATGAGACGTCTAGTAATTGTATTATTGATTCATCAATATTTTCCCTGTACCAGAGCTGTTCATAATCTTCTACCCAGTTTTCATCGTCTATGTTGTTTATTTGTACTTTGTTATTTTCCTGATTGTTTGATGATTTCACTACTTTTTGAGCCAATAAAGCATGCTATGCTGTTTGAAGAATCACTAATGCGGCTAAGTTGATACTTAAGAACTCATAAGATATAAACAAAGTATAAAATTTTAATAATTTATTTATTTATTTAAATACAATATTAGTCACTAATATAGCACAAGTATTTATTTTAATGATCATTAAAAATTACAAGAGTACTTGTAAAAATACAAACAACAATCTGGCTATACATTTTCGTTTCCTGCACTTTCCGACATGTATTTTGATTTAACAGTACCTCTGAAGACTCCAACAGCAATAGGCCATCATATGAAAATCCCATCTTCCTTGGTTTTCTAGTTTTGACGAAATCTCTCGCCTTACAATAAATACTTATCAAGATGGCTATAAAGAAAATGAAGCCTAATGCTCATGTCAAAGTCTAGGTGATCAAATTAACATTCTTGTTTAAAACATTGCATAAGACTACTTTCCCTGTGACGATAAAAAGTCATCCTCATACTTTGCTAGAATAAGTTCTTTTCGTTTAATTTTAAAGCTAGCACTTCAAATGATTTCTTTGGTAGGCCCAAATCTCTTACTAAATTATTCAACTCGGCTTGGGTAAAACATAGTGTTCTATTATTAGAAATCATATATTCATTGTCATTGGCATCTGACATGTATTCAGAGTCCGGCAAACAAGAAAAACCGTGAAAAAAGAGCATGACGTTATAGGGAAAAATGGGTTTCATATTACGCATTAGCGTATCAACATCAACTAAAAACAAATGTCAGATCTTAGTCAACGGCAAAACAATTTTATTTGTTGGGCAGTGTTATTTGTTGAACAATAGTTCCAGGAATTAGCTACTGTTTTATATAATGTTTATGTAACTCTCATTCAGCAGGATTAAAAACAAGTATGTAATCATTTCCGTAATCAAATTAACAAAAACATAGAATGTACTGATTTAACCTTTAAAGAACCTTTTTCTAATCAAGAATTTTATAGCCGGAATTAAAAAATATTAACGTAACAAGGGTCACTCTAGTAACTAACACCTTGTTTTCGAAATTTGAAGAATGTAAACAAGCTTTATTATGGTGCCGCCATAATATTCGTTAAGAAAAAAAGCACCATGCCACAAATAATTACATTCCAATTTTACTACGTAACTTCAACGCAATTTCGTCTTAACTTTCTGATAAAATATAATTAAATTCGTTCTCTTCAGCCGACAAAGAAATACGTTATCATATTTTTAATTGATTAAACATGCAATAAATCTAATTTAGAGTCAAATAAGAGATTTATATTGTGACCTAATTTGACATTTCTTTTTTAATATTTCTAAATCTCCAACAAAATATTTGCAGTGTGTTGAAACTTATTATCCATTTTCGTCGTTGCTTCAGTGAATAAAATTGTCCTTTTTTGCAATTATTTTTTTAAGATAATACCACATATATTGAAAGTGTCAAAGATGTGTGTGATTTCATTGAGTAACAAGTTTTAAGACTCTCCCCAATTCATGTTTATTTAATTTAACAATGACCAACAGGAAATTACGAAGAAGGTCTTCTATATGAGACTTGTTTTTTATTAATTTTGATGTGCTGAATCCGAAAATCACATTAGTTCTTGCGTATCACGTCAAAATTTAACTCTATTACCATACTACTCTCTTTGAAGAATCATTGCATACGTCTAAGTTGTTACTTAAGAACTGATAAGATATAAACAAAGTAAAAAATTGTAATAATTGTATAGTACAAGTAAAATTTACAATATATCATATTAAAATATGAAGTTGGTGGAGATTTCTGACAACAACAGTGATCGGAACGATAACAATTAAAACATAATGTTTTTAAACGATGTTATGTATTTAAAATATATATGAAATACTAAGGATGCTGTTATAATAAATTCTGTATATTAGGTATGCAAAACTGAACTACGTAATGTAAATGAATAAAAAGAAGAGAATTTAATTAAGCTGAGACATCTACTTTGTATTTTCAATATTACAATTTAATTGAAGACAATAAGTATAGAAAATAGATATCAGATGGCGCCACTAAGTTACACAAAGAAATAAAATGCAAAACGAATAATAAAAATACCGATTTCAATCCTCCCTTTACTATTTCTTGCTTTTAACGACTAATATTAATTAAATAATAACATGATTAATATTATTACAGTTAATTTTTAGATATTGAATCAAAATACCTGGAAACGTTTTGCCCCCGAGTGGCTCAGAAGACAACAAGAAAACATTTTTGAGTAATCCATAAGCAAAACGTACACCACTGCATGTAGCATTTAATAATAATTATTTTATAGCTACAATGTAATATACTTCGGTG
This sequence comes from Trypoxylus dichotomus, assembly GCA_023509865.1. NCBI lineage: Eukaryota > Metazoa > Arthropoda > Insecta > Coleoptera > Scarabaeidae > Trypoxylus > Trypoxylus dichotomus. The sequence goes on from CM042078.1 coordinate 54,771,445, forward strand.
CGATTTATAGTACACCCTTAACTATAAGTCTACCCTAATTTTATTTTGAGAGAATTTTTTCTGTTTCACCACAATTCTTACTGCAATGCAAACGTATTGGTCGAAAGTTTCAGGGGTACTTTAGTTCTTCCACGCAAATTTCGGGGGCGCTGCGCGTTTTGGACGCAGTCGATATAAAAAAATCCATTTTTATCGACAACTCTGGTTTTATTATTGCGTTTTAGTTTATGCTTATAATTTACTTTGTTCGTTTCTGATAACAGGTTTATAAGTTTTCATTATTGGTTTTTAAATTTTGTTTTCAAAACTATATTTAAAAAAGTAAGTTTGTGTATAGTTACGTTTTTAATATAGTACGTATTTGTGTATATAGCTTTTAATTGATAGGTGTCCATCGAAGTAAATTGCTAACTATGTTTCACGGGTATCACAGTAAATTCCGCTCCACAAAAATTAATAATTATTCGGAACGTAGCGATTCAATGAGACGTAAACTCCCATTGTCAATCGTGTTATCGGCTGAATGTAAAAATGTATCACACATGCAAAGTTTTAAAACAGTGTCGAAACGAGGGTTAAAGAACATATTAGGCACTACCGTTTCGATAAACCAGAACTATCTACGATACACATAATATTAATTAAAAAATTCTTAAGTTGCTTACAAATGTAGATTAGTGCAGAAAATTATACGCGTACGAAACGATATATATTAAAAAGAACATAAGCTTGCTGAATAGAGTACTACTTCCAATTGCACACTCGAATGGTGAATATTATGGTAACTGTGGTGAATGTGATGGTACGTACAATGGAAGAGTTTGAACCGTCATACCCTACCTTACTTGCTTCCAAAGGAGTTAAAGGTGGTGATCATGTCATCTGAAATATGTCAAAATGCGTGCGCAACTGAGATTTTGATGACTGGATTCTAGGAAAATTATCCATCATGGTGAAATACTTACACTTCTAAAATAAGAGAAGGATTTAGCAATAGTCATTACCTCTTTCACGTGTTTTCAAATCTTTAGTAACGAATTCCGTCTAGATTAGCTCTCTTGTGTCGATTTTGATTTTAAAATCGCAATCTGTATGATTGAAAATACCATTCCATAAGCCTTCAACCCGATGCAAGATTATCGAAATTTTGACGAATTTCCTTATGTTTTTTTGTGAAAAATCGAAGTCATCCGAAATATGTCAAAATGCGTATGCAACTGAAGATTTTGATGACTAGATTGTAGGAAAATTATCCATCATGGTGAAATACTTAGTATTCTAAAATAAGAGAAGGATTTAGCAATACTCATTAGTGAAATTTTTAAGAATTTTCAAAAGTTTACATTTCAAAGTCGAAGTCACCTAAAATATTGAACCACCTTCACTTAAGAGCCATTACTAACGCTACAAATTGTCATTTTACTCGTTTTTATAGTTATTCTATCAACTTAAGTTTAAAAAAGAAAAATTCATGGCTTGCTAGAGAGTAAATCGGTCATATGGTACAATTGACAATATTAGCATTTCCATACAGTAACCAATAGGCAAAGACGGGCAAGTTTCATTCTGTGGTGAATGTGATGGTACGTACAATAGAAGAGTTTGAACCGTCATCGCCTATCTTACTTGCTTCTAAAAAAGTTGCAAAATGTACTAGCGATGAAATTTTAAAAGCTAAGGGCACTGAACAAATTTCAAGTTTCAACAAGCCAACTTTTAATGTTTGTAATTGACGGTGCCGCTAACATGCTTTCCATAGTTCGATCTCTTAAAGAAGAGGACGGCTATTACATGTAACAGATTTGTTACATGTAACATGTAAAATCCATGCCTTAAACCTTGTGGCGCAATTGATCCCTAAATGTTATCTACGAGTAAATACTTTAATAGCTCATACGAAGGCAGTATCTCTGAAGTCCCCAAAACGTACAAAAAGATTTCACGAACTATGTCCCAAAGTGCCTAAACCACTACAGCCGATTACTATGCGTTGAGGAACATGGTTAAAGGCTGCGTTTTACTACTGCGAACATTTTGATAAAGTAAAGAGGTAGTTTTACACTTCGAAGCCAGACAATATTTCAATAAAAGATGGTCGGGTAAAATGTGATTTAGATAGTATTCGCAAGAACTACCGTGGACTAGCGGAGGGAATTTAAAAATTACAAAATGATTAGATGTCGCTTGCGGATTCTGTTCAAATTGTGGATGATCTTCACTTATGTACGGCGCAAAGCGACAAAAATGAAAGTAAAATACCAAAATTTGAAAGTGTTATTGACAAAGAATCAAGTTTTCTCATACCAACACACATTTCTGAAGGTGCGTTGAATGATCCATTAAGTTGTCATAAGGATTACTTTAAATTTGTAATTATAACATCACTCGATGTGTGTTTTCGTCATTAAAAAATATTTATTCCGTTGACTGAAACAAGTGTGGAAACATATTTAATGGTTCTAATATTTAATAGATGCTACCCACTTTGTGATTTCGGGGAAACTTCTTAAAACAGTAAGTGTTTCGCCACCTTATGTAATATATTTTTTTATCATTATCCTGCGTCCGCATCGCCTAGGCTCACTCATGATAGTCACAACCATAATAGACTTTGTTCTCCGCACTGCCTGTAACTTGCCCCACATTGCCGAGACTAGTAATGATTCATATATTCCTATTGGCTTTTTTAAATAATATATTACCAACAGTTTTTGTTTCAAGAACGATTGCAGAATGCATTTACATGTTTGTTGTGTCCTGCGTAATATTTTCATACAAGCGGCGAAACAACTAATTAATTGACGCCAGCATATATTCTACAAGCAAAATCAATCACGTAATAATAGAAAAAAACGCTGTCACATTGAAACGTTTATTGAATAAGTACGTTACATATTAGTATTATACGTATAGCTTATTTACGTATCAGTTTCTACCGCATCCTAGTCACAATTCAAAAGCGATTCCATCTTCGTTTCCAAGGTTATCACAATTTACAGCATGTCAAATGATAAATTTTTGTATAATTTAGTTATAGGCCTAATATCGTGGGACTTTGATTTGTCAGAGAAAAAGTTATCCGATACGCGTCAGTCTTATCATTATAAACATTAATTGCTAGTTGACGATTGCACTTGTTTCATCGACTGGTGCGCGTCTATGTTAGACGCAAACTCCCACTTTAGTTACCATTCGTAAACTAGACAGTAAGTGCAACTAAATAGCGCAAATATGCAGTACGAAATTAAAAACTTCGAATCGTTAATCGAACGAGCTTTAAAACCCGGGCAAAAATACGTGTCACACTCTTGCGAAAAACTCCTCAGTAGCGGCGAAAACTATGGCAGCATAATGTTACGTGTCCAAGTGAAAATTTTAACTCGGAACGGTGATCAAAATCTGTTACATTGCGTCGCAAAAACCTGCCCACCGCGGGGTTATCTGTGGGAAGTTTTCAACACTCGAGAGACATTCAAAACCGAAATTGCGATTTACGAAAAAGTAGTGCCTGAACTTAACAATTTCGGAAAAGAAAAAGGAATCAACCATCTTATAGATTGTTTACCAAAGTTCGTAGCAGCTCGAGTTTCCTTGGACGAAGAATCTAGCGTTGTGGATGAAGACGCCGTTCTTATCCTGGAAAATTTAAAGGTACAAGGTTATGACATCCTAGACCGATTTGTGGGATTAGATTTAGACTGCACGAAATTAGTGTTACGAGATCTGGCGACCCTCCACGCAGCTCCGATAGCGTATAAGTTCCAAAAACCAGGCGATTTTGAAAAGAATATACTTCCACACCTCGGGAAATGCTTCGTTTTCGAAATCAACGATAAAACAATCGAAGACCTCATCGAACTCATCACTAAAAGCGTTAGCATCGATCCGAATTGCGCACCATATGCGTCTAAATTAGAAAAATACGTGAGAAACATCAATATTGCCCAGATCAAACCTAATAGTTCGAATCCTTTATTTTCGACAATAGCCCACAATGATTACTGGCTGAACAACACAATGATAAGATACGAACGTAATACACCGATCGGAAATAGAATTGTTGATTTTCAAATTAACGATTTTAGCTCGTTAACACACGATTTAATCTTTTTTTTATACAGTAGCGTCGAACTGGACATTTTAGAGCGACATCTAGATAAATTATTCAGATACTACTACGATATTTTCATAGAAACCTTAACAAAATTAGGACAAGACACCAGTGCGTATACTTTTGATATTATGATGGAAGAATGCGGTATTATGGCTAAAGAAGTGGAGTTACCTCACTTGATTATGTTACTTCCGTCCATCTTCTTATTGAAGGAGAAATCGGAGGAACTTTCCGAGATTAAAAGTGACGATTTTATAGCTAAAGGGGATTCGTTACATCCAAATTTTGATAAGAGGATGCAATTTATTTTGTTAGATTTTGTTAAACGTGGTTGGATCTAGTGCTCTTTTACGTGATAATTGTGATTTTATCTATACGTATTTTTAAATAAATAAAAAATGAACTGACATTTCGATATTTTTTTAACCATTTCTCACCATTCTTACTTTTTTAAAATTGATTATCCCAAGCAAAAATATCAACGGGAGAAAAAGAAGCATCTTGTATATACGTAATAAGTTCCGTTATTTTCTGTGGAAGCGAATAAATGATATACATTTATTTTTTATTACATCATCCACCCAATGGTCTCATTAGTGATCATTGTTATTATGTTTATGTATGATTCTAACGATTAATAAAAATTGTAATTACAAATTAAGTCGACGTATGCATATAATAGGCATGTGCATGTCATAATTTGTGTAAATGTGTTTATTTGCTCCAGTAATTTAGTGCAAATTGCATGCTGGAACGTTAAATTTATACGCAGATAATTACACTGTTGCAATCTTTTTTTATAACTTTCAAGAAAATAACTTTAGCAGAAAAACAATAAAATAGTCACATGGAAATGCGATGTAGTGGTGTTGTACATACAACAGTCGCGCTGGGGAATCGACCGGAATTCCGGTATCAGTAATTCCCCGGCTCATTTCACGCACAGATCTAGAAATATATGGGAATCCCCCAATTTTTGAAATAGCGGAGTATTCCGCGTACTTGAATATAAAACTGTAATAAATTAATTGAAAGTTTTTTCATTTTCAGTTTTTGCTCATTGATTAACTTTATTGGCTATATCTTTAAAGTTTTGAAACCTAGAAATTTTATTAATACCTTGCTTGTGTTTTATCTTCGACGGGTATGGTTTCCCAACACTCCCACGAACTGCTCATAGACTGCTAAACCATATCCACGGCACTCTTCAGCCCGCCAAAAAATGGTACTAGTGGTGCCATCCAGACGTATTGTCATAAAGTTTAGAAGAGATTGGTTGAATTTGTACTGGTTTCGGCATCCATTACGCTTTGTATTTTCGTTTGTAATTGATTTACGGTAGATATTTGTGAGTTATTCTAGCTTTTTGTTTATATTTTATTTTTATTATTTTACTGTATTTGTATGTATTGTTTTGAGTCAAACTAGAATATTTGCGTTGTGGTAAGAAATTTGGGCATTGGGTAAGGAGTTACAATTGAAATATTTCTGCGTAATAGGTTTAGGTTGTACATATGCATATCTATAAATAGTAGAGAGATAATATAGACAGCAAGGGAAAATAAAAAAGGAATGTAATCAGTGATTCTGTTTCGTAGGTATTTATATGCAATGTTTCATTCGGGCGCTCTCGCTGAACGTATGAGCATTATAGAATCTAATGACGATTGCAAGGACTGTGTGGATGTACAATTCACAGGTATAGCAGTAAACTCCACTCACACAAATTAATTAATTATGCGGAACGCAGCGTTTCGAGAGCACGTGGGGACTGACAGTCGGTAACACGGTTGACAATGGGAGCCCACGTGCTCCCGAAACGCTGCGTTCCGCATAATTAATTAATTTGTGTGAGTGGAGTTTACTGCTATACCTGTGAATTATAGAATCTAGGTGTAGTAACACACAGACGAGCAGGTAAATGAAATGCAAATGTCTCGGTTACATACAACTAACAGTGTTTATGATGTGGCCATTTAATCCCTATACATAATAGGGTGATAAAAGCTTTTCTTTCATCTTATCATAGCATTTCAAATTACATGTTCTCATAAATTGCCTTTGTATACTATGTTTGTATAGTTCAATGTATTGTTTGTAATTTATTATTCTCATTTACATTTTCCATGTCACATAATTTTAATTACAAACACACTCAAATGTTAATGTTATATTTTATACATTCCAGCTTTTGGAATATATCTACAACAGTGTACTATTCTGTAGATATATCTACGTGCTTATAATGTGCAAAATATAACATTAAAATATTTAAGGATCTTAATATTCTTTTTTCATTTTAAATCTCAAGCTGTTTAGCATGGTTCCCCGTTTATAGAGCTCCTTCTTTACCGACATTGTCAAATAGTTGATGAAAATCCGGTTAGATGGCCGAACGAAACAACTTTTCAAGAATTTTTTTGAGTAGCTTGGATTTGTAGATCACTCAGGTTTACCATTATGTATTAAACACACATCGAAAAATGCCTAGAATACAATACCTAATATAATGCTACTAAATACAGCTACTCACCCAATGGACTTTCGGTCCACGCCCTCTTTGGTTCAGCAGTCTTTGAGTTGCTCGGGGATGGGTTGAGAAACTGTACTTTCTTGTATCTGCTGTGCGCTATCTAGTGCCAAGAAAAGACACTTGCCTGTCGCTGTCTATAAGTGAGAGACAAGTGTCTTTTCTTGGCACTAGATAGCGCTAAGACATGCTTACTTTTGACTATCTGTTTATTTAGAGTGATATTTACAGTGTGCGGCTCTTTTCACCTCGCATTTCCTTTTTCTTCACAAAATGCCATTAGTGGCTGTATTTATCAGCATTATTATCTTAGGTTTTAAGTGCATTTTGTGTTCCAGGAATCTTTCTATGTGCTTTTTTAATATTTTGGTGTGTCTTTTATTGGAATTTCTTCCGTTTTTGTCAGTTTATTTAAATTTTTACAAACATATTAATAAAGTCCACTTTATTCCTTATTAATTTGTCTTTATTTTCGCATTTTATAACTTACTTTTTATTTCTATAATTTTACCTTCGACCTTCACAGTGAATGCTTAAAAATTATAACTTATTCTATTTTTAACTTGTAATAATTACGGCCGCTATAAATTTACGATACCTTATGTAGATTTAGTTCAAACTAAACCATTTAAAAAGTATTCTCGCAAGTTACACACATACAACAGCCAAAATACCATAAACTCGTATCTAATTCAAATATAAATTATGTTTTTTAAAGGAAAAAATAAAATAAGTACTGAATAAGAGTTATGATTTTTGCGAACTTATGAAAATTTACACCGTTACTGAAATATAAATGCATGCTATCTCCTCAGAATACATCCTTATTTGAAGAGCAACCCCCCTATAGCGCTCTTGTGGGATCTCACTTGGACGTAAGGTCCGGAAAAAATCTCCAACTATCAAAGGAGTATTCTAGAATGCTCAGCAAGAAGTGTAGAATGCTGTAGACCAAACGTATTTGAAACGATTTGTTCTAAGAATGCCGTGTATCTGTCAGGCAATTATTAAAGCAAAAGGAGGTTACTTTGAAGAAACATTATAAATTTCTATAGTTCCATATGAGCTTCTGAACAGAATATTTTTCTTAATATCTTCGGCAAGTTATGCATCAAAGTTAATCCTCTGTTCCAAATAACTTCGAACGTCGGGGTCTTCATACTGTCTATTAATTTAGTCAATGTTGAAATAGGAACATCGTTCCAACACCATATTATCGCAGACTTTAGTTTTTTGGCATACATTTCTCTTACCAATATTCCCCAAAGATTTTCAATAGAAATTTCGCTGTTCTGAGTTACCGTTATTGTAAATATTGTCTGTATAAAATGTAATAAATTTTTCTAATGTTATTTTCTCTTGCATTTGTGATTCTTTGTAGTTCAGTATTAACTTCGATGCATAATTTGTCGAAGATATTAAGAAAACCAAATACTCTGTTCAAAAGTTTATATGGAACTACTGAAATGTTGCTGAGTGTGTTTTGTCAATTAAACATTTTAAGATAATGAGTAAAGTTTACGCAAACATTATCTGTGTAATTTATTTTATTATTTTATATAGTACGGTCAATCTTATAAACGGTAGTGTAAATACATTTTTATCTCTTCAGAATACATCCTTCATTGAACGTTCAAACTATAAAACATTGGAACAAAAATAGCATCTAAAGCAGAATAATTTTACAGGCCCATTTCAGTAACTATCACATGCATATCTGCACAACTACGATTCCAAGATTCCAAGAAAGACACGATATTAAAGATTTTCCTTTCCATTTATGTAGGATGTAATTTATTTGATCCAATTACATGCTGACCTCTAATTTCTCAGTTGTTTTCAGATAAAAAAATACCCTGTGATAATAATAATTATTACGCTCAATAAAATTAATGCCATTTCAATATATACGAAATTTGCATTTCGTTTGTTAAAGACATGATGAATTTCAAAAAAATATTGTATCTGCGTTGACTATGAAATAGTAAAGCAAAAATTTTTATATTTCCATCAATTTGCACAAAAAATATGTAATATCTAAGATTTTTGTAATATCCAGTTTAAGCGAGGTTACGAACCAATTCTGGCATAATTAGAGAAGACAATATATCAATTCTTTTCGTGAATCATATTGAAAGTCAATAAGGAATTGATCAAAGAAGTTATATTTAAAACAAATTGTATACTATGTTTAAAATACAAACGATAAATTCATCTACGTACACATACAAATTTTAACCCTAATATCATTCACATCCACCCACGTTTTTCAAGATCTAACAACAAAAACCGCAACTTTTTTAAGCAATTTTCATGCAGAGACTTTTCTTGTGCCACAATATCACCCTCCTTTAGTTCTGAGAGTTCTTTTGCTTTTTCTTTCAACGTCATGATACCAGGTAACATGATCATAATATGTCCAAATTGTTCTTGCCTTGTAATATGGCCGCATTCCTCCATAAAAGCTTCAAAAGTAAACTCCTTGATGTCACAGTCGAATTGTTTCAAAATTCCAATGAATTTGTCGTAATAATACTGAAACAGTTCATCTAGATGACTTTGTAGCACTTCCAACTCGACGCTGCTGTACAGGAAAAATACCACATCATGTGCTAGCGAATGGTGTTCTATAATTTGAAAATCTACGATTCTATTACTAACTGGTTTACCGTCTTCGTATTTAATCATGGTGTTATTCACCCAGTAGTCATTATGGGTAAATGTGGCGAATAATTCCTTTTCATTCGGTGTGTTTTCGGGAGACATGCTTACCAGCTTCAATATGGCTTCTTCTACGTTGGATAAGAAAGGCACGCATTCGCGAACAGTTGCTAATATTTTCTGGATACTATTGATATAATCCGAGGTCATTTCTTTGCTGAATTTGAAGGTGAAGTCTTTATTTAAATAAGGGCGGATTTTCATTTTGTATTCTTCCGGTTTCTTCAAACGGAAAGCTAGTGGAACTGCGTGCAGCGTTGCTAGATCGCCCAGAAGAAATTTAGTAGCGTCAAAATTAAACCCAACGAATCTATCCCCAGTACTATATCCTTTAACGAGAAGATTCTCCAAAAGAAGTACAGCGTCTTTATCCACGACGTCCGATTTTGGATCCAAAGAGATTCTAGCTCCTAAGCACTTTGCAAAAAAGCTCATGACGTTATCTAAACCGTATTGTCGTCCAAATTCATTTAAAGTTGGCGCTATCGTCTTATACACTTCAATTTCTTTCTTGAAAGTTACTTTGGTGTTAAAGACTTCCCATATGAACTCGGTAGGTGGGCACGTCTTTCCAACACAGTATATCACCTCTTCTTTCCCATCTTTGTTTAATATTTTGACCTGCAGTTGTACCATGACACTACCATAATTTTCGCCTGGTGGTAATAAACGTTTACAATCACACGATATGATTTTTTCACCGTTTTTTAACGATGGTGTGATTAGTTCTTCAAAATTTTGTATTTTTACCGACATTTTTTGTTATACGTAATTCGCAGAATTTAAATTGCTTAGATGAATAGACTAACTGAGCGCGATCACGTGCTAATGGGTTTTAACAAACAAACTGAATGAAACGTAGTGACGTACTGGTAGTACAACGCATTTTAGCGTTCGTAATAGCAAATTTTGCGCTATCATTGAGACCCATTCGTAATAGTAGATAAACGGTTATCTCGTTAAGTAGTAATTGAAAAATTCAGTGTTTATGTCCTTAGAATATATAAGTAATGCATCATTGTTATTACTATCAAATTCGGTGTCGTCATTTTACGAATCATTAATGTCATAATTGAACACTTGAAAGACGTTTTGATTTTTGTTTTAAACGCTTATATAACAAACAAAAGGAAATACAGAAATTACATTTAAGGAACTTTTATTACATTTAAGAAATTAGGTCTTTAAAAAACCAGCAATAGTCCTACACTACGGAAATACAAGCCATTGATTTGACATCCAAAACGTAGTATTATTGAGGAAAAACAATATAAAGAAAGATATTTCTGTTAAGATAGACAGAATGCAATATAAAGCTGTGTATAGGAGCAATGCAGTCCACCCCATGCCTTCCAGTCTCAGCTGAATTCTTTCTCTATATTCGACGGAAATTTCTTGCTAGAAAGTATATCCTAAAAGCCACGAGTTGGTTTTATATACGCTACTATATGGCTACGACCATAATAAACAGCCAAAAAGGACTGTGTAGGCTATCGTTTGCTGTTTTATTCTTTTAATTCAATTATAGAAGATGTCTACTCGGTATTAAATAGTGAAAGATAATTTAACTAGTTCTTTTAAAAAATTAACAGAATGTCTTCAGATTCTAGCGCAAATAGCGAATCAGAACAACAACTTTAGGCTCGAATACCAGGTTACAATTTAAAAGACATACGTTCTAATTTACTGAATACAGAAAAACAAACAAATACAAATGGGAATAGATCCAATGAATCACCCATAATATGAGAAAAAGTCAATAAATAAGTCACAACCTACTGTGCTGACAGTAACAGTGACCTATTTCCCTATATGTCACTAGGTGTCAGCACAATCCAGCTTTATAACAGTTAAGTGACCATTGCTATGCGCGCACGCAGCCAGTTTTAAACAAGGTAGGTTATCAGTGGTTTTAAAACGGTGACCGTGTTCGAAGACTAAGCGTTTTCTTCTAGGCAAAACGGCTTCCTGCAAAAGATATTAATAAGGAGATGTCTCCTGTTTAGGGTAAAAAGTGTTTGTCGTCGCAATGGAAACATCCTTCGGCACCGTCAACAAAGAAATTCAAGGTTGTGCTCTCAGCTTTGTTAAGGTTAAGCTTATCGAGTTCTGGGATCCTCAAGGAGTGCTCCTAGCCCATTTCCAGAATAGAAATGAGAACGTGACTGTCGAATCATACTGTAGAATTTTCTTGCTGCTTAGGGATGCAATTCGACGAAAACGTCCAGGTCTACTGACGAGAGGAATATTGCTGCTTCACGATAATCCTAGGCCGCATTCGGCCCACTTGACCCAGGCGAGAATTGCAACATCTCTAACCGCTCAAAAAAACATCTTGGTGGCAAACATTTCGACGGAGATAATGATGAGATACGCACGTGGTTCAAACGGCAACTCAAACACTTTTATACAGCAAGTATTGGAGCATTGATGAAGCGGTAGGATGAGTGTGTTAATGTAGATGGAGACTTTGTTGAAAAATAAAACTTGTTTTTGGCTACCTATTTCTCCAATTATGTTTATAACTCACGATAATCTGAAAGGGTAATGTAGCGCAATACGAATTTCTTAAACATCATCAAGGACTTCTCGAAACGATATTATTTTTTGCACTTGTTTTTACTTTGGAAATATGTAGTAGATATATCAATATAAATAAAAACTGTAAAGATTATCGGGTATGACCCAAATAGATCAAGATCTTGCCCTTTGACAAAATTTACATTAAATTATTTGAATCAGTTGACAGTAGAAAATTAATTGAACACCATGGAATTGAAGCATCTGAAAGAACTACTAGTACCTTATCTAAATTCTAATAGAAAAACGTTTGTATCTTACAAATGCCGAAGACTGTTAGAGGAAGGCGAAAACTACGGTAGCATTATGTTAGAAGTGAAAATAAATTTATTAAACGACAAAGAGGAAAAAGAAACGCTGAAATGCGTTGCTAAATTAGTTCCGACTAACTCAATTATATGGAATTTGTTTAATATACCAAGAACCTTCAAAAAAGAAGCCGCTATGTACAATCAAATTGTGCCCTTATTGAACAAGTTTATAGAAGAACACGAAGGGGAAAAATTGGATTTTTTCGCTAAATACGTAGGATCTAGAATCTCCTTGAATGATTGCGCCAAAGAAGTCGATGCAGATGCCGTGCTTGTCTTAGAGAATTTAAGCGAAAGAGGGTATATTAATTGCAATAAATACATGGGAATCAATTTAGAAACAACGTATTTACTATTGGAAAACTTAGCTAAACTCCACGCAACTTTTATCGCGTTTAGACTATCAAACCCAGCAATTTTCGAAACGATTCGGCCAATCCTGATAAAGGACATACATTATAACCCCACAACAGCTCAATTCAACGAACTCGTGAATTCTCTGATAGCTGCCGCATCCAAAAACGGAGAATGTCTTCCTCTTCTCCCACGAATGGAAAGGGCATTGCGTAATTACAAAAAACCAGACCAGCTAACTATGCGGGAAGCATTTTCTTCAATAATACACGGCGATCTTTGGACCAATAACTTTATGGTTAAATTCGATGACGGTAAACCAGTTGAGGCAGTATTCTTGGATTTCCAATTGGTGCATTTCAATTCCATACATCATGATATTATTTTCTTCCTGTATATGAACCCAAATTTGCAAGTTCTTCAAGAACATCTGGATAAATTAATAGATCATTACTACGATGTTTTCATTGGAACACTAAAGAAACTAAATTGTGGCACAGAACTTTTCGCCTACAGCAATTATATCGAACTATTCGCTGAAGCAGCTGAAGAATTGCAATTTTTTCATTTGCTCCTAGTCATGGGTGCCTTGTACACTGTCAAAAGCAAGGTTAAGGATATATCAAAGTGGACTGCAGAAAATTTGGTAGCAAAAGAAACACGTTTGCATGAAAACTATTACAAGAGATTGCATTTTATAATAAAGGACTTTGCTAAGCGAAATTGGATATAATACATAAAACCGAAATGACAAAGTTAGGTAATTCAAACCAATAGTCGTTATTACTATAACTGTTTTATTAAAATTATAAATGTATTACTTTTCCATGAAAGAATAAAGTATGTAAACACCTGCAATTACCGTTTGTACTATATGATGATCTGACAGATTGTCCATAAAATTTAATGTGTCATACTTCAAAATGTAATTTGACAAATTTAACATTAATTAAATTGTTTGTAACATATATACATACATATATATATATCAACGCAAATTGAAAATAATGAAAAATAATAAAGAATTAATATTATTAAATTAAAAATATATAATCCTATATGTATACCTGATTCTAAACGGCCCTCCTTTTCAATGTTGTGATTGGTGACTGTTTGAATGCTTTTCAACATTTTGTATGACATCCTTTTTCTGTCAAAAATTTCACTAACCTCAACACGATAAATGGCAGGATTTTCAAATGTATTTGTGAACAAATAGCATTCAACTACTTATATTTTTCATCTATGTGCAAATCCCAACCCGATATTTTTAATTTTCGCGGGCGATTTAAATTTATTGTTCCGGTAATGAAAGTCGTCTTTGCTAATTTTTCAAGCTAACACCTGCAAATATGGTCTTTATTCCCGGAAGAAATTGTCCGCGAAATTTAAAAATTTTCAAAATTGATTTTGCAGAAAATTATTTGAAAATTAAACGTAATGTATCAGATACAAATTGTATGACAAATATAAGAGGTGCAATTACTACATTTTAGGCTCTATGAAAAAAACTTGTACCGCACCCCAAGTATTATTTAACCTAATTCCGGATTTGAACGTCTCTGGTGGACAGGCTGGCGTACTACCAAATAAATTCTCGTTTTTTTTGCAAAATGCTGTAATGTTTAATGCAAATCTTACAATAAGGTTGGATTTGCATATACAGTAGATGCTCAATAGTGTGAACAAAATGAAAGGCATACTGTTTCCACTAACGATCTGTTCATATTAAAGGAAGCGACTGATTTTATGCTTAAAATAATAGGTATTGTTCCATCAATAATTATTGACTCATTAATAATTACACATTTTTTTTAATTTGGAAAAGATAAAAATACATCCTAAAAATATTGCGTAATTTTTGTTTTTTTCTTGTGTTTATCAACTGTTAGTTTTTATGTTACAATTGATACTCTTATTTCTTTTAATATTTGGTTATATTTCAAATTAAATCTATATTGTGTTGAAGGTTCAGTTGATGTGTTTATTGCACTATCTGGAGTAATGTTTTTTTCTGATTTTACTTCAGGTTTCTCATCTTTAGTTTCACCTTCTTCTGTTTCTTTATCAACATTGTCTAATTGTATGCCCATCTCATTCCATACAATTACATCTCTCTCATCCAGCTCAATCTAGAAATAGTGTTTCAGCTAGAGCTTTGGCCGCAACACACTAAAGAGAAAAAGAGAAAAATCATCCTCGTCTTCTTGATTACGGAAGACTAGAATTTTTTCCCAGCATTTAGCAATCATTGATTCCATGAATACATTAAATTTGCAACAGCATCTTTTATTGTGAAATTTTTTAATGTTTTTGCGAAGAAAGCTATTTCTGAAGTATAACCTTGTAAGTCTGATCACATTCTGATCCATTGGCTGGATAAAGGGTGTTACATTTACCGGGAGTGTTGTAATTTGCCCATCTTTACTCTGTAATTGCGCTCTTGGGAAATATGAAGGAGCATTGTCCAAAATAAGACAAATTTTTACTGGCTGATTTCTGGGAACGTGTAACCTTTCTACAGAACAAACAGTGATTTGTCAATAACTTTGGGAGATTCATGTTTGCTAAATTAAATTTACTTTTTAAAGTTACCCGAGAAACAAAAGAATTATGAAACCAATTCTTAAAAATTAAAGCTTATTTCATCACTGTATGTTGCTTATATTGGATTAAATCAATAGCGCCGTTTACCTTATTTATCTTAAATTCCTCGTTACCATAGTAACCATACACTCTTAAAGGAACGTCAGTAGTTCCTTCGAAAATGACACCGGAATAATCGCAAGATAATCCTTTCTAAGGGCGTCCTAAGCAAAAATGTCAAAAATGGACGTTATCTGCGATCACTCGCAGCAGAATCTGAAAGTTGTACCGCTACGCGTATTGGACATGAGCAATCTGCAAATGTTATATTTGGAAGGTAACGATCTGGAATCATTACCGCTAAATATTTTCCAGAGACTGCCGAAATTAAGCTGGTTGGATATACGCAACAATCAGTTGCGAGAAATACCGGTTGGTATAGCAAACCATCCTTGTCTAGAAAACTTATTGTTGGAGCAAAATGCTTTAGTGAGATTACCAAACGAACTAGGTAAGTAAATTTGATAATTATAAGTATTGTAAAACATTTGGGCTTGCGTAGGTCTCGTGCCCAATTTAAACGTCTTGCAGTTGGCTAAAAATCCTCTAGTATATCCTTCAAAAGATATAATCTCGAAAGGCACCAAAGCTATTACGTTCTATCTTAGGAATGAGTATAACAAAGAACACGATTTACCACTCGAATCTAAGGAAACAGAAGAAGCGTTTTTTCGTAATAAAGAAAACGAGAAAGTTGTCAAAAAGAAAAAAAGATCCTCAAAAGTGAAAGCTGACGTAAGGGAAATGCTGCGTAAGGCTTCGCTTCATAGAAGACTTCAAATTGAAAATATGCCCAGCATCTCTATTAAGTCGCTATCGCCAAAGTCATCCAGTAACCAAATCAAGTGCAAGGAATCCTCGTCAGAAGTGCAGCATAGCATTAGAAGAGCGCACAAGATGACCAGGTATTGTTCTAAATTGTCCATTCCCACCCATTACAACAGTAACAAGTATATAGGAATCAAGAAGAATCGCTCGATCGTCAACAGCAGCGCGAGCAGCGAATCAAAGATCTTAGATCACGAATTGAAAGAGATCTGGCTCGAGAAATTAAAACAATTACTCGCAGAGCAAGAAAGAAGCTTGCAACAGGAGAGGTAATGACTACCAACATAGAGTTTGCTAGTTTCGTCTGAAATCATACCTAAAAGAAATTCTTCACATTCAGAAACCTCCAAGCCCTCAAATCCTGGAGATTGATAAAGAAGCTAGAGCCACCGAGAGAAGTAAAAGCCGGCACAAAGCTTCTAGAAGCACCGTTCGACACAAATCCAGATTACGAAAGGATGCCATCGCGTCGAGATCTGGCCAGCGGCCTGGAGAAGATCCTAAAGAGGGGAAAACACGTGCCGAAGAGGAAATGCGATTTGCAGAAACTTATCAACGAATTAATCAGTCAATTGAAAACGCTAGAGGTCGTCAACGAAGCAAATCACGACCAGAACGATCTTCAAAAAAGCGAAAAGGAGATACAGAAGGTAGTTACATTAAAGAATAATTTGATTGTTTAAACATTCATTTTGTTCTATTCTATTTACAGATTGTTAGCTTACACAAGAAAGTAATAGAATTGCAGCAAAAGAATCAAAGTAGCTTCTGAGATTAAAATGCTATTAAAATAGAACGATTTAAATGGAAACACATTGATGGAACTACTTAAAAAATAGAAAATATATATTATTGCGAATGTAATAAATATAAATAATATATGCTTTAATATAATATTGTTTTTCAATGGGAGCTTTATATATCAATAGCAATACAGAAACTCACAATATATTTCAGTGTTACCAATATATATTATAAATAAAGAAAATTACACAAATGACAATGTTTTTCTACCACCTACAAATTAGAATATAGTGACATACTGCAATAATCCGATATTTATTTTAATATACTTTTATACGTATATCCAAATAAACAGGTAATCAAACAGGTTTCTTAATCAACGTAATATTGGTTGCCTAACCTTGTTGCTCTTAAAAGCTACTTAAAATGAAAAATAGATATTTAAGTAATTAAGTAAACAATTCAATTGCTACACAAAGATAAATTAAGTTAAATATTTATATATATTCAGAATACAATTAGCATTACTATTAACCAAACTTCGCGAGTTTAAAGTTTCTCGAAACTTTCAACTCATAGTTAACAAAATACATTATTTTCAACAACAAATCAACTTGTTGATTACAGCAAAATAGTTTTTTTGGTAGTTATTTTCGAAAAATAAACCATTTAAATACAAAAAAAGCCGTTAAATAAACGCAGCATCTTCAAATATAGTTGCATACAACTACTGCATTTAACATAATAAATTTTCGTAAAAACTTTTAATTGGGATAGAAATCGACTAATATATTACCAAATAATTCATAAAAAGCTTTCTTTAAACACTTTTCTACATATTTTATTCAAGGTCGTCGTATCTGGAACTTGTGAACGGAACTTTTGGGTCGCGAGAAAATGGCAGAAACACATAACCTTCCTACATCAGACAATTTAAACACAAAAAACGGAAATTTTATTTGCGGTGTTGTTGAAGGTAAATATTTTCACTTTAAAATATTCAATCTATCACCACAGAAAAGGGTTTGCGAAAATAAGCATTTTTAACGCGCATTATAGGTAGTGAATGGCTACGGAAAAGTACCTGATCCTCAAAGAGTTATATTGATAGAAAATTATCCTTTTGTAAGATTTTAATCCTTATGCTTTTTTGTAGGATTTTATGGTAGACCATGGACAACAGAACAGAGAAAAGATTTGTTTCAAAAGTGAGTTAAATACAATTTCTTGTGATATTATTGAAAATTATTTTTGTAGAATGAAAAAATGGGGTATGTGTTCATATGTTTACGCCCCAAAAGATGATTACAAGCATCGTGCGTATTGGAGGGAGTTATACACTGTAGAAGAAGCCGAACATTTAACTAGTTTAATCACAGCAGCTAGGGATCAAAATATAAGTTTTTACTATGCTTTGTCGCCTGGTTTGGATATCACGTATAGCAGCTCAAAAGAAATTACTGCATTAAAACGAAAACTCGAGCAAGTTGCACAATTTGGTTGCACAGCATTTGCTTTACTCTTCGATGATATTGAACCAGAGATGTCGGAAGCCGATAAAGAAGTATTTCAGTCATTTGCTCACGCCCAAGTGTCCGTAACTAATGAAATCTATCAGCATTTAAGCCAACCCAAATTTTTAGTATGCCCAACACAATACTGCGCAACACGTGCAGTACCTAACGTTACAAATTCCGAATATTTAAATACTCTCGGTTCTAAATTAGCACAAGAAATCGACATTATGTGGACTGGTTCTAAGGTTATCTCACGATTGTTAACGAAGGAAGGTATTCAGGAAATTACAGATATTTTACGGAGACCACCCGTTATTTGGGATAATCTGCATGCGAATGATTATGATCAGAAACGTGTGTTTTTGGGACCATATTCGGGAAGGTCACCTGATCTGATTCCGAAGTTAAGAGGAGTTTTGACGAATCCTAATTGTGAATATGGTGCCAATTTTGTTGCCATTCACACGTTGGCTCAATGGAGTCGTTGTAATGTTGATGGACAAAGAGACCTGACTTTAAGTAAGTTGTTTATTTTTATGTTTTCAATATTATGTATACAGGATGCTTCACAAATACATAATATAATTTTGAATAGATGACATTACATCCCAAAGGAAACCATTTCAAGAAAAAATATTTATAGAATCTATGTGTAAAATTTATACAATGATAGTAGACTCAACAGAATAAGGGTATTGCTTTGGTACTTTGATCCATCTTACGCTAATTTTTTTTATCTAATTTTTGTGTTAGTGTTGCTGTAATAAACTTTTAATCATCTTACGAGTAGGTAATGACATAATTTAGAAATCAAGGTAAAAAAAAATATGAAACGACTTACATTAACAGATATGAAATCATCTATATCACATGACCAAAAATATAGTCTGGTAGTTGGTAGTATAATTATGACGTCAGTATTATATAGTGCAAAAAGAAGCTAACATAACTAATTAACAAAAGCATAGAACCTTGATTCGTATTATCCACTTTTTGGTTTTAGATCTAGTGTTCTTAAGGCTTTGCGATGAAATGGATATATAATTACACATTTTTCTTTAGAGTGTTGTATTGTACGGATGTATAGTGTATTCAAATTATGTGGAGTTTTTCTGTAGCATCCTATGCAACACCGCTCAAAATTTATCGAAGAAATACTTCCCACTGTTATTCAATACCTTTTCCCATGTATCACTTTCATTTATTAGATGACACGGTGTCTGCTGACATCAAACTTGAAACGGAAACCGAAGACGGCTTATTAGGGGAAGACGTCCCTACCACCCTTTCACCCAATATGTACCATCCAAGACAAGCGCTTAGGAACGCCATAAATGACTGGCTTCCGGAGTTCAATAAACACAAGACTGCCTGGGGTCCTATCGCGAAGCCTCAACCTGCTGTTGCGGTTGTTCCTGTGCCGATAATTCCTTCGATTAACACCTGTATGAGTTTAACGACAACTACCACTACGAGCTCTGTGGGAACAACTCCTACACCGATTGTGCAGACCAATCAGCTTCAAGCGTTGGCTGAAGTTTGTAGTAGCGTTGTAAGTTATTTTTTTCAATTTGTTTGCGTTTTAATTCACGTATGAATCCAGAAAAATAAGAGAGAAATATATTGTTCTCCTTAACACTTTGTACAATTTGGTAGTAAAAATAATGGATAAAAGTAAAATTTGTAGGTTTTCACGGCACTTACTGTTTGATGTAGATGCCGTCCGAGTTCGATCAATTGTTTTTTTTTTTAATTCGTTTGTTTAGAGAAAAGTAGTGCGGTGAATGTACATTGAAATGCTAAAATCAACTAGCAATTTCGAAAACAAAACTGTGAATGTCCATTCTGGCGTAACATATCAATGGAATTTTGCTTATAACATTACACAAAATAGCTTTGCATGATTTTGTTCGTTATATATTAAGAAAACACACTTCTTGATAAAACTGACATTTCCTGTAAATGATCGTTAACAATTTCTTGCGGGAACGTATGAACATATCTAATTTTGAGGATTTTATTGCAAAATGGGGAATGGTGCATTATCATCGCGAGGTGTTGGCAAAAAATTTTAAAAAGTATTAATTTTGTAATCAATTTCTTAAAATTATTTTCGCGAGAAACAAGAAGCTTTAATTATTTTTTCCTTAAATTTTGCATAATAAAGTTACTTTAGTCTTATACCGACCTACTAAGGCTAGTTGTGGCATTATATTTTTTATGGTTAAAAGTTACGTGCATTTTGGTGTATATTACAATGTCTATACACATAAATAAAAGGTGCTTCACAAAATAGCAGAATTTTGAACGGATGATACTGGTTGATGTGCAATAGGATCTATATTATGCGACAACCCGTATTTCTGTCGATTCATCACATCTTCATAAGAATACAATGTGGATTGTTTGAGTTCCGTAAGAACTTTTAGGTACAAGGAATTTGTTTTATCCAAATCAAAAATGATTCAATGTTCTCGCATTTTACGTTATTAAAATATAATTTTAACACAGATATCTAATATATCGTTGTTTTCTTTATGTTTACCGTTTTTTTTTTCTAAATGGTTGATTTGTTATTGATTTTACACAATCACTCCATTTAAATTCAGTTGCCACCGGAAATGCTTATTTTATAATAAAATGAAAATAACGTGAAAAAAATACAATAATGCATTAAAATACCAGCTGACACTGATTGATAACAATACGATGATAAATGTAATTAGCCCAATCAGTTCCAGTATTCGCGAACTCCATGATAAAACACGTAATTTCTCGGTTACTACGAAGCATCGGTAATTTATTTGTACAAAATGGATTTATATTTACCAGCTTCTAATTAAATGGTATTTTTGTGGAGAAACGTATATGTATGCGTATCTAAGTAGAAGATGACATCTGTATTTGTATTGGCAAATTAACATCCCTAACCAAAGTTAGAAGACTATTATTAAATAAATAATGCATTTCGTTCATACGGTTATAAAAGTTAAACTAACAGTAGACTTAAAATAAAACAAAAGAAAGACGAATTTACCAAGTAATTACTGCCAGTAACGAGGGGTTAATGGATGTTGCATGGACTAAGGACTAGCCTGGGATTTCGTTAGACTAATAGTAACTGATAAAGGTTTTTTTCAAACTGAATGGTGAATTGTACATAGTACTATATTTATGCCGTTTTATACTCCCCACTTTCTCTAACACACAGTCATCTTCTGTGTAGGTACCATCCAATCTGAATTGTACTTGATGTAGTATTATATTGGTGTCTCAATCTAATTTGAAAGTTTCACCACGTAGTGTATATTCACAGAGAATATACACTACCGCCCATAAGTTTAAGATCATCTTGAGAAATCTGTATTTTGCCTTCATTATAATGAATAGTTATTATAGTCCGTTTTTTTAATTTCAAGTTTCTATTTTCATCGATATTATGCAAATAAATTTAATGCAACTGCAAGCGATAACAGTTAAGTTGTGCTATTTTTCGGAAGATGGACCTAAACTTAGTGAGCGATAGTGTACATATTATTAATATTGCAACGTCTGACGCAGGTAACAACAACGGACACCATAGTAAATCCAATCCCAACACCGGTAATGAATTCTCTAGTATCCGAAACGAAGGTCATCTGTAACGACGCGATACCAAACCCGATAACACCTATACCGGTGAAGTTACTGACGGCTGACGATGCTGCCCAGCCTTTAACCGTTTTAAACGGTGCCCACATTAAAATCGACAAAGAAAAAGATATCGTTCATTGTGATATTAAAGATACTAAGGAAGACGAGAACAAGGGTGATATTTGTAAAGACGACGCTACAGTTAAAGAAGATAATAGCATGAATACGGACATCAGTAATGACTTGAGTAACGAATCTAGTTTAAGTCCTTCCGAACCGATGGACTGCAACAGCACACCAAACATATCCCCGGCTCACGCCGCCAAATGTAATGGTTCGAATGAAGATGTAGCTATGAGTGAGACGGTAAGTAATTTAATTCTTTTCTAATTGTCTCGATTTTTTTTTAAATTCGGTCCCACTCTCTTAAGAATCACTGAATGTAGTCTACAAAAAAAAAAAATGGAGCACCTTAAATCTTTCAAGGTACAGGGAGTAGCAAAATAGTTGCCCCAAATTTCAACAAGATAAGGAAATAAACCTTTTTATTTTTGAAAAGTAATATGAGAAGTAAATACAACCTTCAAGTCTTTCTCGGAAGTTCGCCCAATTTTGTGGCCGATTTTCGTAAATTTGTACCTTTAGATAGCTCCATAAAAAGAAGATTGTGATTAAATCAAGTGAACGTAAGAACCACTCAATATAACGTCATAAAGACACAACACGTTCCGGAAACATTACTTTAAGCAGAACCCCCAATGGAGTATGTAATGTAGCACCGTTTTGCTGCAATGATACATGATTCGTGATAATTAAGTAACTCATTCAGTTTTGAGCGTAGAAAATTCTCAATCATGTCAATAACAATTTGATACCGACCGTTCTTTCATCCGCTTCAGAAAACTAAGGATCTCCCAGGTTTTTTTCAAACTTCTTTAGATTGAGTATATACTTGTGTCTTAGCCATGTTTCTGTGCGAAGTTTGGCTAAAGAATGGATCGATTACATCCTTTTAAGCGATAGAGATCTTTAATCAATACATTTCTAAATTCTAAATTTCTATCGAATAGAAAATTATGCAGAACTGACTGTAGATAAACCAAGTGTCCAAACATCCATGAGAGACAGTGTATATCTACAAGGACTGTTTTTTTTTCAACCTCCGATAACTGATAAAGACAAGGCAAATGTAAAGAACAAAATGAATTTATTACCAAAAGTTATGTGCAAACATGGTTGCTTTTTTATATAATCACCGTGAAGATTGATGCATTTGTCATATTTATAAATGAGCCTTCCAATTCCCTCTGCATTGAATGTTGCCGCGAGTTAGTTAAGATGGTCCGTGACGTTGTTTTGAAGTTCCTCTATACTCTGGAAGTTTCGTCCTTCTAGTCATTTTTTGAGTTCATGAGAGAGAGCTAAGTCGGGGCTATACGGTGGGTGTTCAAAAACTTCCCATCTAAATTGTTCCAAAAGTCGTTGGGTTACAGCAGCATTCTTTGATGAATTTTAGCTGCGATATTCCCTTCTGCTTAACTACATTACGCAGACTTGACAGAAGAATCAATTGTCGCAGCCATGTTTACCTGTCTGCAACTCAGCTGCAAGTGGCAGATATTATAGTGGGGGAGATGCGCAGTCACCTTCTGGGCATTCCCGTCTTCCACAGCTTGCGTGACTGTTAACAGGCACGAACGAAGGTTTAAAAAAAAACAGTCCTCGTATTTAGATATTCACTTCTCTCTTCATTGAGTACCTACAACACTTTCACTTCCTCCTCAAAATTTGTTTGTTCAAATTCTAGGCTTCTAGTGGTAGTATGCAGGTTGAACCAAATGACCATACAACAATGCAAGTCGAGAATCACGATGAAAAAAAGTGAGTTGGTAAATCTGTTTTGATTTTGCGGCAGTTTTATTTTTGCTAATATTAATTACAGGAAAGACTGCGAATTAACTGTAGATGACCTATCGTTACTCTGCGATTTATTCTATTTACCTTTCGAACATGGCGGCCAAGGTTTACAACTGCTGCAGGAATTTAATTGGTTAAAATCTAACGCCCACTTGGTTGTGTCTCCAAAACAGATACAAGATAAATCAAATCCAGAGGTTTGTAATATTAATTTATGACTGAATGTTCGGATGCAATTGTGTATTGTGTAGGTGCAGGAATGGTTCTTACGTGCTGAGAAGATGAATGAAATGACCGAAGCAGTTAACAGACTGTTCCAACATTTAACTGCCTGCAACAATCGAGAACTACTCTACGATCTCTACTCGTATGTCTGGGATATAAGGGGAGTGATCTCGTTGCTGAATTCGTACATAAAATGGTTAGGTACGTACTTCGAAGAATAGAAAACTGCATTGTTGAACGAAAAGATTCTAATCTCGAATAAAATTGAAATGAATATTCTGGTCAAATTAAGGAAAAGTCTGTTACTTTATCAAAGTGGCTTGCGTATTTTTTATCTGAATTATCTCAATTTTCTTATGTATATTTGTAATAATTAATCGTTCAGTCGAAAAAGTTTTTTGTAGGTGCTGCAACCTGATATACGTTTTGCCTTCTATTTTTTTCCCTTTTTCTCTTAGCTTTTTTGCAGGTCGTTTCCAGGAAATTGCAAAATGCGTAAAATCTCTGCGAAACGCTAGGGTGTAAATTGTGGATGTTAAAGCAATAGATTTTTCCATCAAAATTGTGTCGTTTTCTGCTCAGCATTGTCAGTTTTCTATTTTATTAAATATAATGCTTTTTCGGTAAGATTTCTTTTTACCAATCTGCAACGAATGTTCTAATAATATTATTAATGATAAACAAAACCTGTTTGAAAAGTTATTTTAATATGATTGTTATTAGAACATTACACATGTGTTATAATATTTTTACTTGGTTAACAATTAAATTAAAACGGGGATTTAAGTGATTCATAATCGAATTATTTAATAAATTACATTGATTTGTGCTAAACCTTACAAGGGAAATACTTAGTTAACCTAATGAGAGAAGTACCCAAAGTATTGATAAAATTTTCATAAGTTTGTAGATCTCCGTTGCCGCAGAGCTGCATATTTAAGGCGTGAAATTTAACCTTGAATATCGTCTCAAATTTCATTTTTCCCAACAAGTTTTAAAGGGTTACAGATCGAAAAAAATATCACTGACGGGCCTATACTATTTAATAATCTCTTTCGTTGTGGTTACTTGTTTACAAAGTTGTTACTTTTCAAATATTTCCTTATTAATTATTCTAAAACTCGAATTTATGCTTTTAAAAATTACATAAATTCCTGGGTCGTATGATTTCTATCACTTTAAATCAGTTCTTCTTGAATAAATGACTGAAACTAGATAATCAATTAGCAATCTCCTCTAAAAAAGCTTTTGTATCATTCGTTACATTTATTGTTTATGATAATAGAGTTGCCCCCTTCTAGTAATAATCTTTAATTTTCGTAATGACGAGGACACATAAAAACGTCTTCTCAAAACTCTAGAAAAGATTACTGATAGGCATTTAAGGGACTCGCCTGTGGCTAGACGGCCTCTACACGAGAATCAGGAAAGTCGTACGACCAGGCCGTCCATGAGCTTGGTCGGCAAGCAGAGATTGCCATTGGGCACAAGGAAATTGCACTGACTACCTTTCTAGACATTGAGGGCGCCTTCGACAGGGCGTCCTTCTTGTCAATACAGCGAGCTCAGCAAAGACGTGGAGTCGAGCCAACACTAACTGAGTGGGTCGTAGTACCTTAGTAGTAACTTATTCATCGCTAGTCTGGTGGCATAAGGCCAATCAAGGCTACGCGGTCAAGATCTTTGGCAAAGTTCAAAGGTTTGCTTACTTGGGCATTACGGGGGCTACGATTGAGACCATCCTTGGGCTTCCCCCACTGCACCTAGTGCTGAGATCAGAAGCAACCCTAGGAGTCTACAGAGTCAAATGTAGTGGGTGCAAAGTATTCTCTGGTAGGTTCGGAGACCACACCAGCATCTTCAGCTACATCGAACAGACAGCGCCGCTGTCAATGAAAACCGACAAAATTCGGCCCGTGTATAGCTTTTGTTAAGGAATATAATGTTCCCAGCAATGAGGCAATAAAGGCATCTGCATGCAAATCGAGACGGGATATCTCCCGCTGGTTTGCGGACGCGTCGAAAACCTCGAAGGGCACAGGTATTGGAATATGAAAAGAGGAAAAAGAATTAGTCTAGGGGTCTGCTCCTCCATCTTTCAAGTAGAAATAATTGCCATCCAGGCTTGTGCGGAGAATCTATGGACTACGCACATGACTTGGAAGCGGTGGGAATCGTAACGGACAGCCAAGCCGCTCTTAGGGCGCTTCAAGCTGTCAAGCTTGACTCCGAAGTGGTGTTGGGGTGCCATAGTACGCTGCAACAACTGGAGGAACATTACAGCGTTACGCTGAGGTAGGTGCCAAGCCACTCGGGGATCAAAGGAAACGAAGTAGCTGACTTGCTAGCAAGAGATCCCAGTGGACGACCATTCTGAGGACCTGAACCGACGTGTGGGAATACCTATGGCAGTATTAAAACCTATGTTAAGTCCGAGCTCGCCGCCAATCACCGGTCCTACTGGAACGGTGTAGACGGTTTGAGACACTGCAAATCTTCCGGGGTTTTATCCAGGTGAGGAAAGACTGTGTAAGACAGTCCTTATGAGCAGGACCAAACTGAGAACACTCACAGCGATCATAACTGGACACTGCGCACTGAACAAACACATGCATCGCAGTGTAGTAGTAGACTCTACCTCATGTAGAAAGCGTGAGAGAGCAAAGGAAACTCCTATGCACCTTCTTGTTGACTGCCCGGCAGTCTGCAGGGAAAGACAGGTTTACTTTGGGAATCCTCAGCTTGACGAACCCAAGCGGATTATGGACTTTGTAGTTCAGGTACAACTCGGTTGAGTGAACTAAAATTACATGGGTGCACAATAGGCGAGGTACTGGCCGAGTTGCCCTTCGGGATTAAAAATAATTGTCAAGAATACAATCTTGGAACACAACTATCTCTTTCAGAAGTAATTCTGGCTTCGTGGTGCAAACATTAAACTTGTGTAATACATTTAATCAGGAGCATTATCTGATTTGAAAACATATGTTGAGTTGTTGGGTATGTTTTTATCGTAACCGTTACTGTCGTGACCGGTGTGGCTGCTTCTTGTTGGACTCATCATGTAAAAACGAGTGCGCAGCCATTAGCGGCAGTGATGTATTTTGAATGCGGTCGGACATACCCGAAGTTGGGATTCATATGGAAATGGTTAGTACGTGTATGATTGCCGAATTAGATTGGTGATGGCAAATTGACGGCGTTCTTTGTTACCTTTGACGAGAGTTAATAGATTTCTTAACCGATTTCCGACATACACTGGTACTATTATTGAGGAACGCACAACTCATTTATTATTTCTCCCATTTTATCTTTTACCTACCGACTGAGCTAGCCGTAAACTTACATCCATAGAAAGATTAACGGTAGTATATAGTTGCAAATTCAAAACTTGTAAAACGTATATAATTTAGTATTTTTCTATTCTTCGTTTTTGCAATAAAATATCTCCCTGTATCTTTTTCATTGTTAACCAACCTTATGTAATTTATTTAGCTAGATTTTATGTACATTTTTGAAAACCCTTGATTAATTACGACTATTTATTTTCTAAAGCTGGCGGCCAATTCCCTTCATCAATGCCTTCGTACACCCAGGGGACTTACACATGTACGCATCCAGGACAGATATAGTTTATAAGGCGCGCTTTTGCGTAAACCTTTTTGGCACGAACGTATAGACATTACTAGAATTGGAATCTAACAAACGTTACATTTCGACCTAGTAGACTTGCGTAAATTCCTTGCTTGTGCTAGAGCGTATTCTACTAATCACTTTGCATATTTTCCTTATCGTTAGTTACGTAAGGTCTGACGTAAGTATAATTGCATCTAGTAGAGAGGCAGGCAAGCGTAAAAATGTAAACTTTTTGCGTAACTCGGTGTAGCAGCGATTGCGTTGTTAGGTTTGCTTCTGTAACTAAAATTCTCCCGTATTTCTTCAGGGTTCTCGAAAGGTTGGAAGGAAACCTTCATGAGCGGGGAACAAGAACCTTGGGTGTTTAGAGGTGGCCTTACAGCCGACTTACAGGTAAAATTCTTGTATTAAAAGGTTTTTCGTTTACCAAGTGTACGAGTATGAAATGAGGATTTCAGACAGCAGATGGCACACTAATGCAATATGTGCTATAAAGATTTGACACTGCGTAATTTTGTTGTGTTATCAAGTGTCATATGCGCACCGGTGATACATTGGAAGAGTATGTGCATGGTGTTGTGTTATTGCTCGCATTCGTGGGGAGCATTCATTTTTTTTTTCATTTGAAGAAAATTGCCGCTCAATCATACCGATTACTTCGAGAAGCTTACGCTAAACATGCTCCATCGCAAGATACGTATGACTTCGACACTATAGACGAGGAGGTGGAAAACCGCCAAAAAATACGTAGATATGGAATTGCAAGTATTGTTGGACGAAGATGATTCGCAAACACAAGTACAACTCGCCAAACAATTGGGCGTTGGTCTACAAGGTGTTTTCAATCGGCTACGAGAGATGGGAAAGATGCAGAAAATTGGTAGAGGGATACCACTTGGATGCACTTGAATCTTTTTTGCATGAAATCCCAAGCGCAAGAAATCATGGATAAACCCGGGCGCACCATCCACATCGACCACAAGACCTTATCGCTTTGGTAGAAAGACAATGCTTTGTGTTTGGTGGGACCAAAGGGGCGTGGCCTATTATGAACTTAAACCTGGGGAAACGGTTACTACTAAAACGTTATCAACAACAATTGACCGCTGCTTGAAAAAAAGCCAGAATCCTTTCTTCATGACAGTGCTCCATCACATACGGAAAAACCGGATCACTACACGTTGGAAGCACTCAGCTGGGAAGTTTTACCCCATGCGGCTTAGTCACCAGACTTAACTCCTTTCGATTACCACTTGTTTGCATCGATGGGTTACGCAGTTGCCGAGCAGCGTCTTGGTTCATACGAAGATATGAAAAAATGGCTCGATAAATGGTTCGCAGTAAAAGCAAAATTTTTTTACTGGCATGGTATTCACAAATTTCCCGGAAAATGTATAACAAGCGACGAAACATAAAAAGGACTTTTTATCATTCTTCCGAATTTAAAATGTTTTTCTAGAAAAAAAAAAAAACGCCTTTCATACTTGTACACCTGGTAGGTATTGCATTTCACAATACTTTCGATTGTAGCACCAAATCCATCAATCTTAATATAAGATCATCTTATTTTTATATCATTTTGCAGAGACTTATTCCTGTCGATTCCGGAAATGATCTGTTCGTGTACAAAGCTCCCGATATTCCTACTTGTAGAGTTTATACAATTCGACCGTACTTATCGTCCGACGAGGCTCAAGTTTACGACGTCTGTAATCGGACGTGCAAAGACGGTTTAGAAGATTGTCTTCCGTATCCCGACGATTTGAAAGATCTACAGGCCGACAGAATCGTAGGATCGTACCTTGTCTTACACCCAGAATTTTGCATGGTCGTAGAAGACGATAGCGGAGTAGTGGGTTACGCTTGCGCGGCTCCCGACTATAAGAAGTTCCGGATAAAACAGGACCTCGCTTGGATACCGGAGATGTGCGCCAAATATCCCGTAGACGAAAATCGAAAGGACATCTCGAAGTACGCCAAGGAGAGTATTGAATATTTTCATACGTTTAAGGATGAGGTATACGTCAGCAGTCCCACGCATCCTTCGAGTATGGTCTGCAGCTTGTTACCTTCCGTACTGGACCAATCCGTTAGTAAACGATTAGTTACTTGTCTACTGGCAGCTCTACGAGCTAATGGTAAGTAGATTCTTTCCAGAATTCTCGTTAAGTACTTACTGTACACCTGGAGTTGTTGGTTTTATCACATGACATCGAGGGGAAACGTACCAAAGATATTGTTAGGAATTCTGTCCTTGGCAACACTTGCATTTGCAACAACATAATTAGTAGTTCCAACTAGCGTCTTTGTTATTAAAGCGTTCATCATAAATATAAGCATTCCTTTAATTTACTTGTTCTCGAAATCTATAAATAGAGTGCAAAGTTATGGTTTTTGTGCAGATAATTAAGTATTATTGCTACTGACAGTTCGAAATTATGCCTCGCCTGTTGAGACTTCATAGGTTAAGCTGTTTGTCGTCTAAAACCGTATTTTATTAATTGACCTTGTCCAGCACTTTTTGCTTTTTCTTGTATGGAAACAACATTGTCTCCATCAATGCTGTCAAAATTTTGACTTTGTCTGTCTTGTACTAATTTTCGTTGAACCACTTCGCAATTCATCATGTCAATTTGTATAGTCCGTTCGCACCTTAAAATTCAGTATGGGTCTTATGGAATGTTATCCTCTCTTTCTGTTGACAGAGAGTTTATGTATGTACGTCTCTTTTGAACCTACGCAGAGTTACGCGATTTTGTATTAGTGACTTTTTCTGTCAACTGCACTACTAATAAATAAATTGGTATTTAAGTTTTACTTATTGGTGTTAGCTGTTCTGCTTTAACTCGAAAAACCTTATATCTGTACTTACTATCAACATCTATATATATACATACACTAGGGTGACAGAATAAAATAGACAGCAGGTAAAGCGGTATAAATATGTAAACAGCTAAATTCTAAGAACGACTTAAGAACTTTCTCTTGTCATTAGGGTAGGGGTAGATGTATCGGAAGGAATTCGTCATAATTTAGTATCGTTACAACTATGCCTCGCTTACAAGGTTCGAGTGATATTAGCGACTTCACCCGGGGTCGCATCGTTGGCCAGAGTGAACGCGGCGCTTCGCAACGTGAAATAAGTCGATTTTTAAATATTCCGTTGTCCACAATTAACCGTGTGATTACACAATTTAAACGCAAGAAAAAAACAACAGTGGAGCCGAGACCAGATCGTGCCGGACCTAAAGTAAAAGGGTGCTTGTGCGCGAAGTGTTAAGAGAACCGCGAAAAAGTACAACTGAGCTTGCGGCAACTTCACAGAAAAGTCAGCGCACCGTTCTGCGATACCTCCACAGTGTGGGGACGTATAAAAGGGTGGCAAAGAAAAAAACCTCTCCTTACGGCGTTTCAAAAACGGCGCCGAATGGCTTGGGCAATCGAAATGCGAACAGAGCCCGAAGAGTTTTGGCGGTCTGTCATTTTTTCAGACGAAAGCAGATACCGCCAATTCAGTAATAGTGGTCGTACGCGGGTATGGAGACGTTCGTCACAGCAACTGGACGACAAATTTTTGCATCAGACGGTGAAATACGGCGGTGTGAACATCATGGTGTGGGGCGCGTTATGGTATGGTGGAAGATCGCAATTAGTAATCTGCGACGGAAATATAAATGCGGCAAAATATATCCAAATATTAACAGAAGGACTACTACCGATATTTGACAACGCCATTTTATCTAAAGAAGACGCCACTTTTATGGAGGATGGAGCGCCCTGCCACAAAGCAAGAACAACAACCACATGGAAAGAGGAACTGGGGAATCGGATTTTACCATGGCCAGGCCAATCACGAGACTTGAATCCGATAGAGAATGTTTGGCACATAATCCAGACAAATATGGCGAAACGACCCCGAACACCCAGCAATAAGGAAGAACTCGTGGCAGCTGTTACAGAAGAGTGGTTAAATATTCCAGAAGACACCATTAATCATTTAAAAGATTCTATGCCACGACGACTCGCAGCACTTCACGCAAGTAAAGGTGGATCGAGAAAATATTAGTCGAATTTAAACATTTTAAAATATTTTGTGTATATAGCGAGAATAGAATCTTTTTTTTTAATTAGTAGGTGTCACCCTAGTGTATATATATATATATATATATATGTTGTAACGTATGTTTTCACGCGTAAAGGATGTCTTGTTACGTTCACGGTGTAATACAGGTCTTATGGAGATAACTTAAACAGTTGCCAAGTCATGTGCGGATAATTTCTGAACGCTTAATTTACCAATATACAATATAATATACAACTTACAGCGGTCGATACATAAACATGACCTTTAAAACCGTCAATGCTATACAGAATCTTCGAGAATTTTGGTAAATGACACAGAATATGATTTTTTTACTCTTACCTTAAAAATTACAGCTTTTTGTTTAATATTAAGCGGAAAAGCTTTATATTGGTGTAACAAATGAAATTTCTACACATTTTATCTTGTTATTACATGGATATTTGATAAGCAACAAAAAACAAAAATTGCATTTTATTGATGCAACAGATCGAAAATTTCATCACACTTTATTTGACTCATATATTTGACTTTATATGATCATTGCGGTGCATAAGTACTTGGCTACCTATGTTTTTTATTTCGAAATTAAGTTGCATCTAACTCATTTATATTATTATTTAATGGTACTTACTTAATATTTACATCTACATAAAGTTATACAAACGCACATACAAATATAAGCACACTTTCGACGAATCGATGGTCGTAATTTTGAGTAAGAGGAGGATGAAATAACATTTCTATAAGTTAACAAAGTCTAGAGATACGCATGCGCGATTGTGTATCAGTATGCTAGCTCTGTCTAACGGTATTCTCCACCCTTGTTTAACTACAACTACAAAATCCTATCCTCACATCGATGTTTTCATTTTGAATCGATTCAGTGAAACTCTAATTTCGTATTACTGCGAGGGGTTTGATTCATTTCGTTAATTTCTTGCGTGCGCTTCTCTGGTGTTATAACGGTTCTGATTGCGTAATTTTATAAAAAAAATAAAGTACTAGACACCTGAAGAAAAACTATAGTAAAATAATATTACAGTGGCCATTCAGCAGAAGTTACACGCGAATTATTTGCAGTAAATTATCTCGAAAGATCGATTCCTGTAGCGACTACTATTCATAAGACGGTCCAACGTTTTGAAACAACGTTTACATTAATAGATTGCAAAAATGAAAATGCCCTTGCGAGAATTGTCAGTAGATGTACCGACATTTTTTAGTTGGTAAACACCAACGCGGTTTCCACAAAAATTGAACGTGTGGGCTGGTATTCTTGAGGATGAAATAATCGGACCTTTTTTATTGAAAGAAATTTAAATGCCAATAAGTATTTAGAATTATTACGAACTAATAGTATTCCTGCTGCACGGGAGTGATATGATATTAATGAAATTTGGTTTCAACAGGACGGTTGCCCGGCGCATAATACATGTAATGTCAGTAATTTCTTAAATACCATATTTGAAGATAGATTCTGGCAATTATTGCTTTTAAGTTTAAGTCGCTATATTTACTATTTCTTTATTTATTCTAATCAGAATTTTGTTCATCGCTTTTATTTGATAAGAATTTTTATTCAATTTAGAAAGTTTAATATTATTTTATTTTTTATAAGGCTATAATGAATTCTGTCATTGATACGCTTCGATATATAGAGTGATTTTATATGTTTGAGGACAGTTTAAATTTCGCGCGGTGGATTCTAGGGGATTTGACATGTTAAGAGTGGCCATTGTGAGTATCGGTCCTGTCAACTGCCTGTGCGACACGTTATTTATTATTCGTTATTTATATTCATTTTATTCGTTATTATTTGCTTCATTTTTACTTGTAATCTGATCTTCTTAGAGCTACTGTTTATATTTCATTCAATTTTTTTATTACATTTACATTAATTTTCTGCTTAGAAAATCAATATGAAATTGATTTTTTGAAGATCTGTTTGTCAATATTTTATCACCCATCCAAAATCTATTTGCTACGCTACTGGTTACGAATTCAAAACCAAATCGCCAACGTGACAAAAATTTAGCAAGGCGCGAAATTTAAACTGTCCTCAAACATTTAAAATCACTCGGTACATACTTGGGTATGTATAAAAACAAGTTAGTGTTACGCATCGCAATTTATAGGGTTTTTTAATTATCAAATGGGTATTGTCTTATTATTTCACTAATACAAATTTAACGTTGAATTTGATATTAATTTTATAAACTTCGTAAATTATGTTTACGATAGCTTACCTAATCAATAAAAGTGAGCTTTAGCGAAAAAACGAATACCGCGCTCATTTTATTTCGGCTAAGCTATGACGTGTCGCCGAATATAAACAAATTTGTGATACGGCATCGAGCTGGAATCCTTCCCGTTTCCAGTCGCTCAGAGTGCAAGCGACAGCTTGCAGCTTTTCACTCGGCATACACCTTTAACATCACGCGTCATTCTTTTGATAAAATTTCTTAACCTTCTTAATTTTAGCCCCGGTACTATTGTCGTCGGAACGTTGATTCATAACACAAACCTAGCATTAGTCTTATAGTCTCTTCTCGTACAATTTTCACAAATTTAACATATTCTGTTAGTTCTGTATATAATAATGGTGTAAAGGAAGATGCTTTGTACACTCTTCTTTTTTAATTTTCAGGTTCATTTGGTGTACACGTAGTGATGAACACAAACGACAACTACACTCATGCCTTCTACGGCAAGCTAGGTTTCGTGGAGAACACCCATGAAGCGATTAAAGGGAAAATCGTAATGGGACGTACTTTCTAAACATGTTTTTCTATTACGCAACACCACCAATATCAACGTGAATCTTTCGGTTCCTTCCATCACCCCCTCTCTTATTATCGCCATTTTACATCTATAATCGTGTATTATTTAACTTATTGACTGAATACTTTCCAATTTGTTTTCAATCCTTTCTGTTTTTTTTTTTTTTTAATTAAGAAATTCGTATACATTATGACTATATTTAGTTTGTGATATACATCCATCATGTACTATAAATATTTTTTATATAACGCCTCCTTTCCACATCCTATAGCGTCTTAATATTTTACGTTGGAAAATTTGTAGTAAATTATGTATAAATTATGTATCAGATGAAAGTGTATGAAATCAAAATGTATTATACATAAATACCTTTATTTACAAATAATAAAAAAGTTTTTATTTGATTTCGTTGTTTTGATCTCTTCTAACCTCTAAAGCTTATACATTTTATAAAAAAAAGAAGAAAGTGATTTATTATTTAAAATATATCGGCACAGTTTATATTAAAAAAAAAAAGATTGCATACTTAAAATAGAAACACCCTCACACACAGTCAAATCCTCTCGCTAAATTAATTTCAATAAATTACTTTAATATCAATGTA
Organism: Trypoxylus dichotomus; assembly: GCA_023509865.1. Taxonomy (NCBI): domain Eukaryota; kingdom Metazoa; phylum Arthropoda; class Insecta; order Coleoptera; family Scarabaeidae; genus Trypoxylus; species Trypoxylus dichotomus. The sequence goes on from CM042078.1 coordinate 54,806,670, forward strand.
TATGTGACGGAAATAACATATCGTATTCAACCTAAATAAAACGCACTCTTCTTCAGTTCCTCGGGCAGTAATTCCTAAGTTTTTCGGTTCGTAGAATAATTTTTCATTTATGGTTTATTCGTGTCGCTACGATCTCTGCGTCTCGACGAGCTACTGCGGCAATTTACGACGAATGCAAAACACGCGAACACGAAACACACCGCGTAAAACACGACCATTGCTATCGGCACATTTCCATAGTCGTAGAACTGTAACTTTTGGTCGTAGAGTCCGTAATTGACTAACACCTGCGTTCCGTTGGGTGGGGGACACGACGCTTGAACTATGATGTCTTGGCGTTGCACCTAAATACAGAAAGAAGAAAAATATGAAGAAACGCTGTTAACTCTGTATGAGTTCATACCAAAATATAGAAAAAAGAATGAAACGAATTCCAGGTTATCTTAAAAAATTTTATTCAACAATGGCTACCGGTTTCGTGCACATTTGCACATCATCAAGCTGATGGTGTTGTTTGCATCTGTTATATAGTTCTTTTCTTGTGCGTGTTGCCTAATGGTGTGCAAATGTGTACGAAACCGGTAGCTATTGTTTAATAAAATTATTTGAGATACTATGGGATTGGTCTCGTTTAATTTTTTTTCTTATATTAAGAAAAATATGATTTGTAAATTAACATAAGTCACAAAATGAAACATGAAAATGGCTTTGAATGGTGTCATAGATCGTTTCAAATACATGGTAAAAATTCTTGCGTTCTTTTTCAAATTCTCACTTCTTTCTAAATACACTACTAAACACAGATCATATAAACATGGATGCTCAACTCAGTATTAGATACGAGGGGAAGTTATTAGATAAGTCACAAACTGGTGTAGGAAAGCTTGAAATAGCAGTGAGGTATTTCCCTATCCGTCAGTCGGTGTCATCGCAATCTAGCTTCATGGTACTCACGTGATAGTTGCCGTGCGCGTACAGTGTTAAAATGGCGACCATCCTCGAAGAGTGTACTGTGGAAGAGCAGCGTGCTGCTGTGCATTTTTTTTCTGGGCAAAAGAACTTCCTGTAAAAGATATCCATAAGGAAATATCTCCTGTTTACGGTGTGTTTGTCGTCCAAAGCTGTCTATAACTGGGGGAAAAAAGGAAAAACGAAATGGGGAAAAAGGGCGGGATCTCGACTTTTCGCCTATGTCGTAGGAGACTTCTTTAGGGGGAAAAAAGCGGTACAGCAACTCGACGCGTAAACCACCGTGGTAACTCGACTTGTCAACAACGCTACAGACGAAAACATAAGCATAAACTAGAGTGATGTAGTAGAGTCTGTGTGGTAATATGCCGGGATGTTTGTGACCGAAGTTTTCTTAAATAAAATGGTATGGTCCGTTTCAAGATGATGTTCGGCTACCTCAGACGATAATATGTGCCTGAACTTAAGACGTTTATACTCTTCAAAGTGGGTTGCGTTTGAACGACCCTATATATACTAAACTACAACCGCAGGGAATTTTGTAAACACCTTTAGAAGATAATGTCTGAATTTGATCATTACGAGAAGGGAAAATGTCGGGAATTTTTTGAAGAGATTTGAATACTGCCTTTATATTTTGTTTTTAAAACATTCTACTAATACGCATAGTAACACCGTGGATGAATTTTGGAGCCCGTCTTCGTGGGAAGCAAAATATCGAGACTGCCATCTTGTTTTGGGTTTTATTTCTAACCGCGTTGACCCTGTCCTTCTTTTTTCTTTCGCTTTTACCTTTTGTTATTCTTTTCCGTTTTCCTTTTTTTCTTTCTTATTTCCATATTTAAAGCAGTACTAAAACTGCATGGTCCCGATGATATCATAGGAAGAGTGAACAGGCTTGCGTAGTGTACGTGGTCGTACTAAGCCAATCATAACAAATTTAACAACGGTCGAACGTTAACCATTCAAAATGCATTGCTTTCAATGACGTCACAAAATATCCCTTGCTATCGCAATCTTTCCTTTCACATAGTAGCATTGTAATCTTTACGTTGGTAAGAGTACAATTTTAGAGATAACTTGTTCGCTCACCTGTTTGCTCTTACAAAACGTCATCGGAAAACTGCTAGCAACAGCTTCCGGGGACAGCTCCCTATTGAGTAGATAGGAAAATAACCAAACGTTGGGACTTAGGTATTCCAGCCATTTCGTATAGATCGCGACGTCCTTAAAATGTATGACGTAACCGTTTACGAAGAAGAACGTCATCAGGACAATCGACGATAGGAAAGTGGCGGTATTGGATAGCGGTATTAAATATATGAAGGCGATAATAAATATTTGTACACAGCTTAAATATAAGAGCATTACGCCTGAAAAAGGCAAGTTTTTAATAAATGGAAATCCAAATATTGTTATTAACTTACCTAAGTAAATATAGAATCCTTTGTAATTACCAGTACTTTGCATATAGAGACCACTCATCGAATAACTTGGCACCAGGTAAACTAACCATACGAAAAGTGAAGGGAAAATATTTACAATCGTCTAAAATACAATATTAATGCAATTATGTGCAATAATTATAGTATTATAACAACCTAAAATGCTAAGACCCCAAGGCCACCATGATTTTTTGACGTATCTTTGCATCTGTCAAAACATTTTGCACAAAAGTTAAGTTAGAATGAGATTTGAGAAGGATTTGGTAAAAAATCAAAGTCACCTTGTTTTCATTGGGAATAACCCAATACAAACCAACCTTAGTCATAATATAAGTAAATCTTCCATACAGATCGTCGCTAATATCTCTCTCAACCGTCTTCCGATTTCTTCTAACCTCCATCAACGTCAGTATAAGCAAAATCGGCCAAATAATGACGCACATCGTTGAATAGTGATATCCTAATCTATCGTTTAAATTCAGTTGCGCATCCGAGCTTGGAATATCCCAAAAAATAGCACCCATAATTAGAGACAGGCTTACCGATAAAATTATCAGGCTGAGCCAATTTAGGAAAGTTTTCGGTTGAGTGTAGATCATTGCTTTCCTGCAAAGCATGTTATTGGAAAAAGGGAAAATTGGAGAAAGTAAACTGGACGACTTACGTGAACAATATGAAGGATTGCGCAATGAAATTGGTCTTTCTCATTTGTAAAGGTAAAGAAGTTGGCAGCCCTGGATCGCTTAACGGTTCCTTCTTCTGCCTAAATACTTCGGCTAATTGCTCTATCCTTTGCGAAGATTCAAGCATTGCTTCTGCGGAGAGGTCGTCCAAGGTAACTAAATCCACTGAAAATAAATGATTCCTCTTAGAAATGACGGAAGTAGAATATCTAAAATGGTTCATGGCTTTGTTACTTCACCCTCACGCGATAAAAAGGTAAGCACTAGTAATTATTGTTCAACAGCGAATGATGACTCAAGATAGTAGTGGTGCCGTTGTCAACATCGCTACCATGTCGCCGGCAGAGCAGCTTGATACTACTACAGTTGGAAGCAGATCGTCTTACCATTGAACTAGCCATTAAATTGTTTTATTATTTGGAAGATGCAAGTTGAATGTTTACAAAATAATTAATGGATATATAACATCTATATTTACACTTACGATAATAATCTGAGGGGTTCTTAAACGATGGGCAAGGATAATCAACCATAGCGAAATACTGTAGCATATCACGTCTTCGGCCGCTATACATTGTCCTACCAGCTGATATAAGCAAAATTCTCGAAATCATCGTGAAGATTTCATAGGTTGGTGGATGTAACGTTAAAATTACTATCCTCCCTTAAGAAGAAATCAAGAAAATAAATACCAATATATTATCTTCAGGCAACTATTATGTATACCTAAACCGTTGCCACATCCACCACTAGCCCATTGCCTCAAATACTCTACAAGAAAGAACGTATCGAAAATGTCCATTCCTCTAGTTGGTTGGTCTAAAACGACGATGTCAGTATCTAGAAGAAGATGACAAGCTACGTTCAGTCTTCGCCTTTCCGAAATGGTCATATTCGAAACTTTCGTGTCTCTAACTTGTTCTAAACCTAAATCCTCAATTAGTACGTTAATCTGTAAATAAGCAGCTGCTATTAGGTTACATTGGAAAGGAAATTATTTTACCCTATCCATAGGATCGATTTTGAGATGTTCCAGCTTCGGGGTGGGCTTTTTCAGGTCATAGTGAAATCGCATAGTTTGCAGGACCGTCATATCCCTGCAAAGATGAGAATCGCTCTGCACGTAAGCCACTCTAGTCCTTAGCGAGTGTTGTCGTACGTCATGTTGACCGTTAAGGACGATATCTCCAACTAGAGGTCGCGTTTTACCGGCTAGGACGTCTAAGATTGCAGTGCCTTCTTCTTCGGACGTCGCCATAACCGCAAGAACTTCACCGCCTCTCACCTCAAAGGAAATATCGTTGAGAAGAAGATGTTGCTTCTTCCTACACATCGATGAAGATTGCGGTAGGATACCTAATCCGCAGACCTAAAAATATTTATTTCTGATTTGTCTCTGGGAAAATTTCATAAAGAAATGGTCATACTTGTAAATGGGGATACAAAAAAGCTGTCGGTACGTCATCATCGGCTACTAAATAATCCCCTCGGATAACTGATGGACCTCTTCGAGACGTTGCTAAAGAAAGATGGCTTTCCGCTTTTGATAAAGGTCTCATAATATGGCTAGAAACGATTGAATTGAGTTTATCATGAACAACGCGATCTGCTTCGGGAAATACCTGTGGTCTACAACATCGTGGTGGCCAAAATCAGCAACGCTATTCCTTCTTGGATCCCTTGGATGCGTAGACATGTTTTGATAGGATCTGGTATATTCGGCTGATAATAGATTAGCTTCTGATATGCTTTTGTTTCGATTCCAGTTTGAAGTACTGTTAGCAAATCCGCCTTGATGAAGTGCTGCTAATGGTACACCAGGATGAGGCTGGAATGCCAATAAATTTGGATGTAGTAGAAAAAATTGAAGTGAAACCAAGAACGAATAAGCTATGATACGATCGCATCGTATTCCAGTGAGAAGGGTACGGTATGGGGGCACAAAGGGATTAGTAAGGATTTGTGCGGTACCAATATCTAACCGATTAATGGAAAGAAAATTTTGTATTTTTCAATGGATAAATGCGGGATACTAACCGGAAGTTTTGAGAATTGACCACTATTTACAGCAAGTAACTCCATCAGTAAAAAGTATTTTATTTAAAATTGTCGAAATTAAATATTATTTTAGGAAAATTAGTTCGCTTTACTTTGTCTTCTTTGAAAAGTTCTTGATGGCTTGACATCTTATATGGCTTACTTTTAAAGTCTTTCAGGGTTTTGTACATCGAACTGAACGATACTCCAAAATGTCTGGCTACATCTAAAAGCGATCCTACAAGGCCGTTTCTCTACATAACACAGGATATTCAACTTCATGTCTTCTGTTAAAGCGTGACAGGTTTTATTTCTTTTTTTTGTGGGAATTTAGAACACAACCATCTTCTTTGAATTTGTTAAAAATGTTTAGAATTGTTTTCGGGAAAGATATCGGCCTGTCAGGATAATTAATTAAAAACATGCCTCTAACTGCCCTTAAACTATTGTTCTTCTGGTATCATATTATCACTGCCACCTTTTTCATCTTTGAATGAAATGTATTTAATTTAAGATTCATGTACGAATAAAAAAACTGAAATAATTGTGAAGAAAATGTTTTTTGTTTCTCTCCAAGGCAACCTAATTTAATTATTTAACTATAGGCAAATCCTTTACGATGTATAACTGGTTGCCTACCATGCCCCTAATATTTTAACAATTATCTTTTTAAAGTTGCATATATGAAAAATGTATGAGTTATGACAAATAAGGGATAGCCCGGGATAACAGACTTTGAAAATGATAAAAATCATCAAGGAAATTCCCTATGAAAGCAAGGTTGGTACTGAAAAAGGAAAACCAAGGACTTTCTTAAGCAAAAAAACGCAAAAGATTCATGGTCTGTGGTTTAATTCTATTGAAAATCATCATTTCCTTTTTGAATTATATGGAGATAAAATATAGAAGTTGGAAGATTATCTTTCGGATAAAATCTTGAAATCAAATGATCTCTGAGATGCTTCAACGTGACAGGAAATAGTTATATCATTCAAAATGATCTAATCCTACCCACCCTCACACAATCCGTTAAAGAAAACTTTACAAACTAAAGAACACAAAAATTCTTACTTTTTGCGGTACAGGAGATTGATGGTAAGACGGATGAACGTTCTGCATCCGAAAATCCGGATCGGACCTATACTTCCGGCTATTCTTGTAATTGGTCGTCTCGTTATCGGAACTATCGTAGCCGGAACTACCATCCCTTGGGCCACGGCTTCCTGTTTTCGACGCCCTAGATGTCGCCACATTAAACATCGACAATATAAACGATATGTAAAAAAAAGAAAGGCGCCTCTATTTAGCGGCGAATAGGTTCGTCATATCTGGATGACTAGATTCGGAATCAATAGCACCATCCGGACATCGACGATTACCCACCTGATATTCGTTGACCGTTGCGTCGTGTTGTTTCTGAAGTGTTGGGGCGTTCCCGAACGATGGGAACCGTTATGGTTCGGCGGAAATACTCTCGGCAGACCGAATTTTAGATAGGTGTACATGTTGGAGCCCAAAGTGGATCTGTTGGAAGAAAACTAAACTTTTAAAAAATACGTAAGTGCTTTAAGTTGTATTACTGTGAAATTCTTAAATGAATATGTTATTTATAAAGCTATATAGGACAATATTCTGGCAAACAATCGATCTTTTCCGTATTGCCCAAGATATCAGGTAACCAAATCAATTCGTTGTTAATCGGTAGCATTTGTTTGTCAACCGTCATCTACTTTAATATGAATCCTGTTTTTCTCGGATACAACACATTTGGTTACCATTGCTTAATTCCTAATTTGAGTAATTGAAAATGACAATGAATACAACAGCACAGAAGTGGTTCAAGAAATTTTTTTCGGAAGATCTCAGCTTGACCGATGAAGCACGCTCTGTGAGAACGAAGATCGTTAACAACGAGGATCTTAAACAGATTATGGAGGCAAATTCCAGTACAATGTGCTAGTAGAAAAGGTCAATGTGAGCGGTGAAACCATTCGTTTGCACCTTCATCAGCTGGGAATGACGTGGAAGCAAATGCATCCTACATGAATTGTCAAATGATAACAAATTAAGTCGTCTTACCATTTGTTCGGCAAACACTCCATGCAACAATAACGAATCATTTCGTGATCGGTTGTTAACCTGCGACGAAAAGTAAATATTGCACTCAAATTCTAAGCTTTCTTATCGTAGGTTGTTGCCTACTGATTCGGTACCACACGTTCCCTTGAATCGAAACAAGGTTTTATTGTTGTTTGGTGGACAACAACTTGAATAGTCCATTATGAGTTTTTGAAAAGTGGTCAAACCATTATTACGAACTTATACTACCAACAACTTCAACGAGTACAGACAGCATTCACCCAAAAAAAGCTTCCTTTAGTCAATCAAAAAAAGTAGTATTTTTACAAGATAACGCCAGACCGCATACCGTAAGACTGACCCGGGAAAATATCTGAATTTGGCCGGGAAGCGTTACCACACCTTCCATATTCTTCTAACATTTCGCCAAGTAATTACTACTTTTTTGTTGTCTAGACAACTCTATAAGGCATAGACAGTTCAAAATTCGAGTTGATGCAATAAATACAGTCCATCAATTTTTTGATTCAAAATCCATAGGGCTCTAGAGAAGCAATATACGAAAATTGCTATCACGTTGGCAAAAGGTTATTGAGTGTGAAGGTAATTATTTCGATGATTAACAGTGTACTTGTTGTTTCTTAATAAATATGTTTATTTTACCGTAAAAAAATGAACTAACTTAGTTGGTTACCTGATATTTACTTCTGGGAAATTTAGTATCCAAATTTATGGAGAATTATCCCATTTACTAAGCGGAGCATGCCCCACTGTTTTATTCAATTTTAGGACGCAAACAATAAAGTTAATTTTATGAATAAAACAAAAACCACAAAATTGTAAGTCCATTTTCTACTTTGCATGGTTGCAATGCTCTAAAAATTAAATGAAAATAATAAATCAAAGTATAAACAACGTTTTAACGACTTGAGACAGTATCTTTAATTGAACTGTGATTTACTAAATTAATTGAAGCTATGACAATATTCCTGGAGAAGAGATATCTTGATCTAATCAATAAACGAATCTTAGGAGAGGTAAATGATGATAATTAGATTCCGAAGTAACTGTGCCATGGTAAAGTATAAATGTTTCTTGAAAATAAGAAAAGACAGACAAGAAAAAAGATGAAAGCTAATGCTAGGTCCAAGGAATTTTCCCTAAAATTCTAGATCAGCCTTTAGAGGAATTTAGACGAATTGTAATTCCTTAACAGCAAATTTGTTTCAAATTTCAATCATGTTATGTTGTTTCCTTAGTTTTCTAACACTAAAAGAAATAACACTTGTTTTGCTTTTTCTTGGGGAACAGTAACTGCATTTTCATTATTACTATACTACTAATTTTGCGGAAATTTTCTTTCTAACCTAATAGATGTTCTTTAAAAGTTTTGCGGGATTCTTGAGAATTCACAGAACACAGGTTAAGAGCTGCTATTTTAAAAGATAGTTTGGGAAATACAGTACCACTCACAAATTTAGGACCATCTTCCGAGGGTAGTTCTTAAAAGTTTTCACAGAGAAAGAAGTTTTTTATGTCAAATTCAATTTTATTTTTTAACTTCTAAGCTAGGATTCCAAATTTGAGCTGTACGGAACCCGAAGACGCATATTCGTAAGAAGATCTGTGGGTGAACGTGCCAGAGAAGAGCGTATTGCTGCTACCGTGAAGCATGGTGGAGGTTCTATCATCATTTGGGGCTGTTTTGCTGGCACCAGTGCAAGATAATGACCCAAAATATCCCTCTAAATTATGTAAAGACTATTTACGCCATTTAGAAGAGGAAGGAACTTCCAAAATAATGGAATGGCCTCCCCAGAGCCCCGACTGGAATCCAATCGAGTTACTATGGGAAGAACTAGATCGGGAAGTACGGAAATCGGCTCCGACATCAGCTACTGACGTGTGGAACAAATTGCAATCGAGTTGGATCTCAATAACACAAGAAACTCTGGCAAAACTTATTTTGCGAGAATGCCTCGATTGTGTGCTGCAATTATTAAATCAAGAAGAGGTCACATAGATGAAAGCAAAATTTAAATTAAACGTTTTAATTTTCACATTTATTTAATATATTTTTATTCATGTACGTGTACGTTCTGTACATAAAAAATAAATATTATTAACATTTTTGCTGAGTTTTTAAACATTTTTGTTGTCAGTGAGAGTGCCTAAACACTTTTGAGCGGTAGTGTACATATGTCCACCACATAAAAAATTGTTTGCGGAAAGAAGACAGCTCATTCAAAAGGTATTAACATACTTAACAGCCATAGCGCGATACATATTTATCTTGTTAACCTTTTCCATTGCAAAGGCCACGAGGTAGAACTAGAATTCTGCGCGAGGATACTGATATATATGCAAAAAAAGGAATATACACACATACATACACAAACGATTCTGTTTGAATGTTTTATTTGTTCATCAATTAATCCGGTTGCACGATACCTATTTAGCTACACAACTAGGTGTGATTTATGAAGTGCTATATTGAATTAAGCGGTAAAAATAATTTTACAACTTATTTAGCGAAAGTAGGGCACGGCTAATTTGAATGAAAATTAAAACCTGTAATTCGTTTGTTTGCTGAAATCTAATAAAATATTAATACGATGACCAAACTAATGTTAGTTGCTTGGATTATTCTAAGCACTGGTTAGAGATAAAATTAATCTTGAATTTCAATATGTAATCTGTTCTTTCAACACTGGAATCTAGATTATTATACGAAGTATGTCTCAGAATTAGTGCTAATGATTAGTTTTAACGTATTTAAATGAATGCATCTACAATTTAATATTGTCCCCTTGAAAGTATACTCCTTTGGAATGCATACAGGGTCTGCATTCCTGGTAACAATTCTGGAAGTTTTGTTCCGTTAGGCTGTTTGGAACTTGCGTCGTGACTTCTTGGATATTTATTGTTTCGTAAAAGGAACCTCCACTTAAGCGTTGAAAAAAAATAATCACATGGAGCCTGGACTGTGGAACTGGTGCGAGAGTATTGGACTGTTTTTCTCTGTCTGTGACTGTGGGCATTATCATGATGCAAGATCCATGAGTTGGCAATGTCACCAGTTGGGGTGAATTTGGTATCAAGAAACTCTAGACTGCGTCAACGCCGGAAACCCTAAAAACGTGTATGATATCGTCAGTGGTGATAAATCTATTGACTCGTACGAGTCAAAAAATAAACGCCAGTCGTCTGTTTGAGTGTTCCAAAGTAAAGGAAAGCCGACAAAAATCATCCATTCTCGAAGTGTCTCTAAAAAGATGGTCGCGACATTTGTCTCGAAAGCACGTCATGCAGCGACAATTCCTCCACAAAATCAAAGAACTGTTACTGCCAATTGGTATACAATCATTTGTTCACCACAAATCACCGCTGAGCGAAAAACCAGAACGACGAATCATCCCCCACCCAGACAATACGATTTTGAACATAACACGCAATAGAATTGAATCTTTAACACAACAAAACGTCGAGTTGTTAGACTATCCTCTGTATATGTAAAAGTTCGAACAGATGGAAAGCGTGGTGATGGGTAATCCATTATCTCTTTCCATTGTGAATCTTTTCATGAGTAAATTTGAAACGAACTTGAAAAAAAAGAAGCCAAATATTTCCCGAGAGCTTGGCTAAGGTACGTAAATGACATTTTCGCGGTGTTTAATACCAATAAAGGAAACATACAATATATTTCCTAGCGAAACTTGACCCAAAATTCGCTACGATGAAGTTTACTATAGAACAAGAAGTGAACAATCAGCTTGCGTTTCTAGATGCCTTAGTCATACTCAATAGCAATAAATTAGAAATAGACATCTATAGAAAAGAAACTAATTCCAATAGATTCATTACAGCTGACTCATAACATTGTGAACAACAAAAAATATCCGCGATTAACTTCCTGGGTACGAAAAAGAATGAAAATACATTAAAGATATGGCGAGGTACAATGGTTTGTCCTTTACGGATGTTCACCGTATTTTAAGCAAAGTCCAATACAAACAACACGTCAGAAATTCCAAGAAATTTATAACGCTACCTTTCCACCCAACAATAAAAGGGTTAGGTTAAATTGATGGGCGACAGTGTATACGATTAAACAGCGATAATGTAGACGTCACGTAGGTACATGGGTTTCAGTTTAATTTACGATATACGACTATAAAATATTAATCTCCGCAAAATAATTTATGTTGAAAGTGCATACTAACCTGTAGTGCCATACAAGAAATAAAAATATGTGCATAATAATAAATCAAGCAAAATGGTTGTACATTTTAATTAGTAAGAGTTGAGAGATATTTATCCAGAGTAGAGTATAATAATTCCAGATGGAAAAGCAAACTTACTCTAACCCAATTGGAAAATAGAACTAAATAATGTGAAATCTTTTTCAACAATAAGGTTTTTTTATTGTTCTGGTTCTGGTTGTGGCTGGCCTGGTTTTCGCTAGAACCTGTTCGTGTAGATAATAAATTCAAAGACAATAAAATAAAAAAAAGGATGTCACGCAATATTTATGACGTCTATAAAAAAAAATTCTTGCATGCCGAGGATACATATGTATCATTAGAGTTGACCAACTGGAATTTATGCAGCGGACTTAATTAGCAATAGAACTCAAGTGAAATTTTTCGAGAATTGCCTTTACTATTTATTCATTTAATGAAGAGAGAAAATTACTTACTTTGGTCCGTAACGGGGATGCGCCAAAATCGATTGGACGGTCGTATCACGTAATTGAAAATTTCCGTACGGTAAAGGACTCTTGTCTGTCGATCCTAAGGCGCTATCCGTAAAATCTGAATTGAGATTCTGCCTGAAATTCAAAGAGAAACAAAAACCACTAACTATTTGCTATGGAATGAATGAAATATTGTACAATACAGTTCCAGACAACTTTGATTTATGCAAGACCTAACATAATTCCGCTAACTTACAGTAAATTTTACATGGTAAACTCTGAGGTGTATAGGGAGTACTAACTATTTCACATCGAGGCTTTAGAAAATAGTATTGTGTTTTCTGTAATTAGTAGTTTCAGAACAGAAACGTCACATACCTATATATCGACCAGGCATGCAAATCCTCACTGGCTGTACCGGAAAAAGCTCGCGACTCCGGATTCGATGGTACGGAATACTTCCTCTCCATCTCGAAACCCTGGGATCCCCCACCCTGCGATGGGGTTCGACTTCTTACCATCCTATTCTACCTGCGGCAAAATAAAATGAAATAAATACACTGAAGTGATCATAAGATCGCAAGAAAACGTAATCTTCGAATGTGACTTAACATTACGAACGATGGAATATACATTCGAAATTCTAACGATCGAATTCGCTACATCCTCTGTCAAACTTCGTAAAGAAATTTCATTAAATAGAAGAAAAGATTTCTGGACGTACACAATATATAAAACGTGCCCAGAGCTGTATTGGCGCAGAAGGAATACATTTTGAATAAAAATTTACAGTTTCATCGGAATTACTTTCGCCGTCATTTGTTAGTTGTTGATATTTCGACTCCCTGATTATAAGCTACAGTCTTTATTAGTTAGATTGTATAGTAATGAGTCAAATTTTCATAAACAGTTTTATTTTATTCTCATTAGTATTATTAAACCTTTAGTTTTATATGCAACAGACATATACCGCAGAGCAGCCTTAAAATAAATAAATCATTATTAAGTTCTAGGTTTAATATAATACCGTATGCTTCTCAGACCACTTAGATTTTACAGTACTGCAATTAGACCCTAGAGAGGAACATAAACGACTCAAATAAGCAAAATAACCCTTCGAAAACGTACGCTATTATAATACCACCCAGCGTGTCTGTATAGTTACGAGGGGAGGTCCAGAAGTTCGTGGAATGAAAGATTTTTAAATAAAATAAAACAATAAATCTATTTTTCCTTTTCAATATAATCACCGTTAAGCACAATACATTTATTAGATCTATGAATTATTTTTTCTAAACCATCGTAAAAATATTTTTTATCTTTCGCCTCAAAATTGGCCAAAGTTGCCTCCTTTACCTCATTGTCGTCGGAAAACTTTCTTCCACGTAAGTCTTTTTTTAAATTGGGGAACAAATAAAAATCACTAGGTGCCAGGTCTGGACTGTAGGGTGGATGGACTATTGATTGAAAGCCATGCTTGTGCAGAGCAGCCATTGCAACTTTGCTCTTGTGAACCGGCGCATTGTCTTGCAAGAGCAACACACCCTTGGTCAATTTTCCTCGACGTTTTTCCTTGATGGCCTCCTTTAATTTTTCTAATATCGCTGCGTAATATTCTCCGGTTATGCTCCTACCTTTTCCTTTGTAATCAATCAATAATATCCCCTCACAATCCCAAAAAACAGTAGCCATCAACTTTCCAGCCGATGCGGACACTTTGAATTTCTTTGGCGGTGGTGTCCCCTTTTTATAGCATTGCATGGACTCCTGTTTGGACTCAGGCTCAAAGTGATGAACTCATGTTTCATCTCCGGTAACAATCCGCTCCAAAATCTGTGCAGGTTTGTCTCCACACAGCTCCAAAAATTGTTTGGACGCACAGACGCGCTGCTGTTTCTGCAACGGCGTGAGCATTCTCGGTACCCATCTTGCACTGACTTTTGTCATACCCAGGTGGTCATGTAGGATACGCAAAATGGTGGTATCGGATACTCCAACTAATGCAGATAATTGTTTTTTCTTCAAACGGGCATCTTGCAGTAGAAATTTTTGCACTTTTTGGACGATGTCTGATGTGGTGGCCTCAACTTGCCGTCCTGAGCGGGGATCGTTTTCAATCGACTCCCGACCATGTTTAAAAAGACCATGCCACTTATAAATCATTGATTTACTGGGGCACTGTTTCCCATAAACGATTTCCATTTCATTCAATATGGTTTGAGCGTTCCATTCCATGAACTTCTGGACCTCCCCTCGTATAAAGGATTTAAGTAACCAACAATTTTATAGACGTAGGGTGAAAAACGCGAATCAGTCAAATGTGTAAAAATATGTTTATATTCCCCAAAAAATGTACCACCTCCCGTCCCTCGGAAGAATGGAGTCGCCGAAAAACAACACGTGTCAACGAATACATTTTATAAGGGGTATTGCAATTTGTGACTAATATCGCATATTCACGAGAAAAGAAATGATAAAGATATTTAAAATAAAAATTTCTTTATTATTCACAGCCTAAATATTCGTACGTAAGCCTTTTGTTGAAGCATTAGCATGCCGTATAAAGGGTAGACAGTGTTATCTTATAGTTTTTATAAGATCGATAACTGTGTTATTGCAGTGTATGCATGCGAGTTTCATTAAATAGATATTATATATACACCCATGGGCGGCACATATTATAATCTGCTATGGTCTTTTTTTATTCTAACGTTTACGTCCCAATTGACGTTTTTTAGATTTATATTCTATATTATTACACCTTTTCATTTTCTGTACATTTTTATTTTATTTCAAAGACACCCTGTATAACATATATCCAAATCTGATTAAAAAATGTTGTTTTAACGTGTTTTAATTCGGTAGTTTCATTTCAACAAAATCGCTTGCTGTAATTTCTTCTATTCTGTGTAATGTAATTCTGCTGCAATGATTTTTGGATTAGCTTGTAACATTATTTAATATATCTTAGCCTGATGATGTGTGATGTACCCACGAAACCGGTTGCCCAATTATTAAGTATACGTGTCTGTCTGATTTTGAACGGTTTCTTATCTACTATTGATTAAATTTTATTATACATGTCTAACTATTTAACCAGATCTTTAACATTCCTTTGAAAAAAAAAACTTCTTAATTCCATTAAGCCAAGTATGGGCAACCTTTGACATGTTGTGGGTCAAACTTTAGTGTGCAAATACGTTCGCGAGCTGCGTTTAAAAGTAGTGCATTTTAAAGTAGTGTTCATATTTTTTAGCGATAGATATCAGACATGAAATAATACGACAATGTTATTATAATGCAATTTATTAAAATAAGAAAATGAAATGCAAAAAAAGATAGAACATTATAATCAAATCCTTCCTCATTTGGAGTGAGTATAATATTTTTTTTTTAATTGGGTTTTCCAAAATGTCTCGCGGGCCGGATCCGACCCGTGGGCCGGTTGTTGCCGCCATATGCATTAAGCTAAGTACAAGTCATTCTGATAAAGCTGATACAATTATGAATTGTTAGCGTTTCTATACTAAAGAAAATAAAGCAAAAAAAAGCTGTCTAAATCTGTCTGAATTCGAAACTGAATCATATTTAAGTTAATAAGATCAATAAAATCTAAAACCATTTGTAGTTTAGAAAACAAACGTTTAAAAGATTAAGAACCTTCGCTTTTTTTCTACCCCTACGGCTACGTCTAGAATAAGGACTCGCCGATCACCAAGAACAGATTCGAAACGCTTTCACAGCACACAAGAATGGAGGTAGACGTAATGTATATTTCTATTCTTGAAATGTGACTGTATATAGAATAGACAGAATTTAAACTATGCTTACCTGTAACCTTATCGGATATAAAAGAAAATTCCATGAAAGATGCAAGAAACGTTGGTGAAATTCTTCTTGTGGGTTTACGCAAAAATCTGAATGATGTTATAGATTTCTTAAAAATCCTTAAATCTTTCGAATCTTTCAAAATCTTCCCCCTCTTTTGTATAAATGGGTGAAGTACAATTTCTATTTCTATATCTTCATGGTAATCTAAGAAACATTCTTATGTTTTCTTTTGCGGACGATAATGCAATATCTTGAAGTGTAGATTTATGTCATTTTTTTAACAATTTTGAAAGAAATTACGCGCAGTAAATTCCTCAAGCAATCAGTGGAGGTACTTAGATATATATTCAAACTCGTTCCCGTTCAACGAATTCCACAAATCTGGTTTCCTTTACCCGACTTACAGTTCGTAGAAATCCATTGAAATACAACATTAGCACAGATGTCCTAAAATTATGCGTGACACACATAAGTTTACTGTTAGTATTATATTACAGTAGGTTGGAATATTGTTAAGTTACATAGTTTTAGTTTAGCTTGAATATACATATGTTATATACCTATATACGAGATTTGTTTAAGAAATAACCGAACTCTGTTCCTTTCAACTTTTATTATTAATCTTTCCAGTGACTCTTCTACGTCCCAAAGCAACCCCGGAACGTTTCTTACAAGATATCCTTTAACATTTGTAACGGACTTGTTTTAGTGTTCATCAATGATCTCAAAACAGCATCCTTCTAATATTGAGTTCAATTTCGGAAATAAGAAAATATCGCAGAGAGCTAGCGAGTTGAGAAATTTCGGAAAGACACCCATGTGATTTTTAGCACAAAACTGATAGCCATGGTTCTGTTGTCATAACTCTTTCAACGATTTTTTTACGAATCCGTCGTAAAACGCCTTTGCCGTACTCACGATAGATAGCTCAAGCTTAAGGCAAAAATTCAAAGTGTTGAGCATCACTTTGACATGTGATTGAGGCTGACGTATTTTTTTTTTTTTTGGGCGTAGGGATCCTTTGCTAATCCGCTGTGCTACTTGAACTTTCATCTCAATGATTTCTTGTTGTCGGTTTACTTAGAAAGTTTGCCAACAAGCGTCCACTTAGTTTCTTTCTTTATGCTGTTTCGTCATCAAACGAAGAATAAACTTTGCTGCAACTCGATCCATCTTCAGTTTTTCGATCAAAATGCTATCGAATAACCCAATAGAAGCACTAACCTCTTCTGCGGGTCAACTGATATTTAAACAACAGTTTAAACGTACTATATCGTTGATATTCTGAACGTGGATGTCATCAGTTCAAGCCGGAAGGCTTCCTGTTCTATAAGAGTCATCTTCAATCGATTGACGACTTGCTTTATCTCATCTACATCTCTGTAAGTGTGCTTCAAATATTGAAACGTTTCCACGAAAGCTTCCCCTAGTTGTCCGCAAAATTTTGCGATGCATCATTGTTGTCGAAAATCACAGATTGTAATAATCGATACACCAAGCATTCAAATAGTAACAAGGCAAAAATTAGACGAGTTGTAAACAAAACATGCGGACACAATGTTGCCAATCGCAAATCGGTATAACTGTTCGCTGACACATAATTCAAAATGTTCAGTTATTACCCGGACAGACTTCATGTAAACCTAAGTGTAAGTTCGATTTTTCACGCGTCCTAATAGAGATACACTAGGGTGACAGAATAAAATAGACACGAGGTAAAGCGGTATAAATATGTAAACAGCTAAATTCTAAGAACGAATTTAAGAACTTTCTCTTGTCATTAGGGTAGGGGTAGATGTATCGGAAGGAATTCGTCATAGTTTAGTATCGTTACAACTGCATATATACCTCGCTTACAAGGTTCGAGTGATATTAGCGACTTTACCCGGGGTCGCATCGTTGGCCAGAGTGAACGCGGCGCTTCGCAACGTGAAATAAGTCAATTTTTAAATATTCCGTTGTCCACAGTTAACCGTGTGATTACACAATTTAAGCGCAAGGAAAAAACAACAGTGGAGCCGGGACCTGGTCGTGCCGGACCTTCTGAAAGAAGTAAAAGGCTGCTTGTGCGCGAAGTGTTAAGAGAACTGCGAAAAAGTACAGCTGAGCTTGCGGCAACTTCACAGAAAACTCAGCGCACCGTTCTGCGATATCTCCACAGTTAGGGATGTATAAAAGGGTGGCAAAGAAGAAACCTCTCCTTACGGCGTTTCAAAAACGGCGCCGAATGGCTTGGGTAATCGAAATGCGAACGACGGCCGAAGAGTTTTGGCGGTCTGTCATTTTTTCAGACGAAAGCAAATACTGCCAATTCAGTGATAGTGGTCGTACGTGGGTATGGAGACGTTCATCATAGCAACTGGACGACAAATTTTTGCATCAGACGGTGAAATACGACGGTGTGAACATCATGGTGTGGGGCGCGATATGGTATGGTGGAAGATCGCAATTAGTAATCTGCGACGGAAATATAAATGCGGCAAAATATATCCAAATATTAATAGAAGGACTACTACCGATATTCGAGAACGCCATTTTATCTAAAGAAGACGTCACTTTTATGGAGGATGGAGCACCCTGCCACAATGCAAGAACAACAACCACATGGAAAGAGGAACAGGGGATTCGGATTTTACCATGGCCAGGCCAATCACCAGACATGAATCCGATAGAGAATGTTTGGCACATAATCCAGACATATATAGCGAAACGACCCCGAAAACCCAGCAATAAGAAAGAACTCGTGGCAGCTGTTACAGAAGAGTGGTTAAATATTCCAGAAGACACCATTAATCATTTAATAGATTCTATGCCACGACGACTCGCAGCACTTCACGCAAGTAAAGGTGGATCGACAAAATATTAGTCTAATTTAAAAATTTTAAAATATTTTGTATATATATACGAGAATAGTATCTTTTTTTTAATTAGTAGGTGTCTATTTCATTCTGTCACCCTAGTGTATACATACATCATACAAAATAATATGATCAAGAAGATGCATTTAAATTTTTTGACTATATGCGATTTTATTTGGTTGGTGCTAATATCCCGTCCTCAGTCCTTTAAAATTAAATACACGTTCTCTATTTAAAGGTAGACACCGAGACAATTATCCTCCTAACTGTAAGCTATGTACAGTTAAAGAGTCCCAGCGATAATATTTTCCACAGCCAACCATGCGGAATGCGTGTAATGAAAGCAATATATTATTAAGCTGTAGTAGGTAGTAAACCGCATGATAAGTTAATCCATCCGTTCAATTTGCGCACGTATTATATTTGAAATGAACACTTCCGGCACTACTTCACCAGAGAAAATATTGAATAATGTACACTATCACTTATTGGTTTCAAACCAACTACTGAATGTAGTATAATACCTTTGAAATTTGGAACACAATATGGGTGAATGTTATATTCTCATGAGAGGGTGTTGACATAATAACGTGTTCTTATCATTAGAAGAGCCCATACCACACACTGCGAAAAAAACAACCTCCCAGAATCGGATAAGATATTGAAAATGCTGGCGATCTATTACTTTCGAACGATGTTATATAAATACTTTTTACATTAAACTGATTGTAAAGCGCAAATTGATGCTACCGCGGTAGCGCTAAAAGCTTATAAAAGAAGAAAAGATAACGACAATAAGATATCCAACAATCAGGATAATTCGCCGGAACTGTGAACGTACATACGAAAAGGTCGTTGACACTATACCAGGCTTCTTTGTGTTTCTGGGAACGATGATTTTACAAACACGAAAGCCGCCAAACTAAAAAGATTCCTTCCTGTGAAGCGTATGCTTTACTTAGCATTCCACTCGTTTGCTCTAAACCTAATGTTGCGTATACACCTATCGATCAACATCGAAATACTAATGACTTGTCAAAGGCTTCCGATTAAATGGCAATTTACTATATTTACGTATAAAGCAGCAAAAGGTCTAAGGTAACTTCTTTTTAATGGTAGAACAATATTACTAGATGAAATGAAACGACAACCCAATAAATCAGCCCAGAATGAAATTTTACTTTTCTTGTAAAGGGTATTTCAATAAGAACGCAAGATTTTAGGGTTTAATAAAACATAGTTTTCTGTAGCAAAGTATTGAGATATTTATTGATTTATAATGTATACATTTGTGTATTGTGCATGGGATAAAATATCTTGTGAATGACCGTCATAGCTTTGCTGTCACATGCGTATTCTTTTGACAAAATTTATATAACACTATTGTGTACATATGGCGGTATTTGATTGATAGAGCGTCTAATTTTAGCCTCAATGCTTTGGTGGTCGCGGGGTTGTTGTCATAAACCTGTGACTTCAGATAACCCCACAGCCAGAAGTCCAAAGGTATTAAATCGCATGGACGTGACCAATTCTGGTCACCAAACCGGGAAATGAAACGACCGGGAGCAAACTCGTGCAAGACAAGTCAATGTTTTCAAAGGCAAGTGGCATCGTCCTGCTGAAAACACATATCGTCATCAGCAATTCATGCACAAAAAGTTGCGTTATCACAGCACGACAGCATTCGCCATTCACCGTTACTGCATCATCTTCCTCGTCTTCAAAGAAATACGGTCCAATTATTCCTCCAGACTACAATGCACACAAGACTGCGACACGTTTTGGATGCATTGTTTTCTGATGACTCATTCGTGGATTTCTGAGCCCCAAATGCGGCAGTTTTGCCGATTAACGAAGCTATCGAGGTGAATGGGCCGCGTCACTCAAAATGATTGTGTCCGCAAAATCGACATGCACTTTCACATATTGCACCCTCTTCAGCACAAATTATAAATTACTGCGTCTCGTTTTTTTACGCTAAATCAGAATATGTACATTATCTAGCTGCAAAGTAAAACTGGATTCGTTACAAAATAGTACTCGCCCTCGTTGATACTTCAATTAGCATGCTCATTAGTCTACATTCTACAGGTTCTTTTATGTTCTGCTATAAAAGGAATCCAATCCAATTGTTTACTGTTAGTAGCGTATTTAAACTCGAATTAAATTAAATTGCAACCAGTAAGTAATATATGTATGTACCTACCTCAAGTATAATGCAAAACTGTATTAAATCGTCATACACGTGAATATCGTATAATTATTTACAACCAACAGTATCATGCTTAATTTCATAATTAATTCTTTGCATAAGTATTATGCAATGAGTTTATAATATACCAAATCGTTGCTTCGAAATACTGTTATATTTTACACACCTTACGTTTACAGGTTACAGTCGCTTATAATATTATTTGGTAACTTCAAGTTTTACTTGTACGCCTTTCGCTTTATCTGCGCGATTTTAACGAGCTCCGCAATTATTGAATGAATTTGTTTATTCGGTATTTGGTGTATTATGTAATCGCAAATTTTGGTCAGTACGTTAGATATGTTTTGAATAACTTTCAATACTACGAAATTATATATTTGACATACACTACCGCTCAAAAGTGTTTAGGTACTCTCACTGACAGAAAAAATGTATAAAAACTCAGCAAAAATGTTAATAATATTTATTCTTTATGTACAGATACACGTACATGAATAAAAATATATTAAATAAATGTGAAAATTAAAACGTTTAATTTAAATTTTGCTTTCATCTATGTGACCTCCTCTTGATTTAATAATCGCAGCACACAATCGAGGCATTCTCGCAATAAGTTTTGCCAGAGTTCTCTCGATTGCAATTTGTTCCACACGTCAGTAGCTGATGTCGGAGCCGATTTCCGTACTTCCCGATCTAGTTCTTCCCATAGTAACTCGATTGGATTCAAGTCGGGGCTCTGGGGAGGCCATTCCATAATTTTGAGAGTTCCTTCCTCTTCTAAATGGCGTAAATAGTCTTTACATAATTTAGAGGAATGGTTTGGGTCATTATCTTGCAGGAAGATAAAATTTTGCCCCAAAAGTCGAATTCCGGAAGGTATTGCGTGGTTCTCCAAAATTTCGCGGTAGCCTTCTTTTTTTAATATACCGGCAATTTTCACAATGTCTCCTACACTAGTGCCGGAAAAACAGCCCCAAATGATGATAGAACCTCCACCATGCTTCACGCTAGCAGCAATACACTCTTCTCTGGCACGTTCACCCACAGATCTTCTTACGAATATGCGTCTTCGGGTTTCGAACAGCTCAAATTTGGACTCATCCATCCATAGGACGTTTTGCGTCTATTTAACTTGCTGGTAACCACTATTCTGCGATCATCTACAGATGTTGTCGCTTTTGGCCTTCCACTCCGTCTTTTATTAAGAAAACTGCCATTAAGAAATAGCATAGACAACAGGCATCTCAGAAGAACGCGTTGATCATATCCTACACGAAATTTTTGGTATGAAAAAGCTTTCGGCGCAATGCGTACCGCGTTTGCTCACACTCGAGCAAAAACGAAATCGGGTGACCGTTTCGGAAGAGTGCCTGGCCAGAACCCAACGTAATCCAAGGGATTTCTTCATGCGTTTCGTAACCGTGAATGGGACATGGATCCACCACTACATACCGGCGACCAAAAAACAGTCGAAGCAGTGGACCGGGCGGATCGGCTCCGAAGAAAGCAATGACCGTTGCATTGGCCGAAAAGGTCATGGCGACGATTTTTTTGGAATTCCCTAGGTGTGATACTCATCAACTATCTGCAGAAGGGAAGAAAGTGTATTGATCTTCGAGGAGACTGAATCGAAAAATAAAAATAAAAAACCACACCAATACCGTGCTTTTCTTGTCGATTCCGGGAACATTTCAGGCCATGCTCGTACGTGTACTATTGAGGCCCTAACTTTGTAACACACTAATGTAGCGTCGTAAAGCCGTCTAATGATATGAAGGCGGTTTATGATTCATTCATTTTTTAGATATTTTAGTAAAACTACACTTTCTGTAACTGAGGTAATCATATGATTATCTTTAATATATACAGGGTGTATTTAAAATACAATACGACCACTCGACAAAGAATGATGTAAGTACCGTTAAAACTCCGTTCATTTTTAGTTTTGAAAATATTTATTTGTTTTTTCTGTTTTACATTTTATTAAATGTAAAGTCGATTTGTACTATAAATAAAAGTTTCAACTTACTTTGCCAACTTAAACCTATAGTTCTACGTCCAGAAGAACTACGTCAACGTTATCGTCGCATTTCCACATCGTATTTCAAATACACCCTGTATACCCTCTTGTTGATTGTTTGACGCGATCGTGTTGATTTAGAAAGTTCAACTCGCTACTCATCGCGCCTATGTACTGTTGCATAACGTTCCACGAATTGACCTTACGGTTCTACCGCTCTATCGCAACTCCATTAACCAATAAATTGCGATAGAACGACTAATAGGTACACCGAGCATCATGCCAGGCGTTACGAACCTACTTAAAAGCTTCACTTGTTTCCATTGTGCGCTAGATGCGTAGCTAGATTCTTGGCGGGAAGCGCTTAACGATGTCAATAATTAATTAATAAAAATCGGACTTGAAAAACGAAGAGGAATTCTTTCGGAGAAAGCTGCTTGTTAAATTCATTGAATGACGAATGAATGTTTTTGTTTTTATGCGGAATTTGAACGTGAAATTGATGTAAGTTTTATTTTTAATTCTTCGCGTTTAAATCGGATTTTAAATTGCATTGGTAAATAGATTTTGACTTGGTTTTGCGATGTAATTACGTAAAGTAATTTTAGTAGAAAATAGAAATATTTATGGTAGTAAAAGGTAGATGACTAAGTTAGTTCTAATTTTATTTGGATTTGAAATTTTGTTGTTTTATTGATTCCTGTTTAGCCGTTGGGTATACAAGCATTGAACTGACAAAAATATCTTACAATATTTCTATTCTCCAAAGCGGTCGTCAACCAAATGAATATGACTCTCTACCAGGAAAATGAAAGATGTGGTGCGTTCAAATCATCATCAGAGAACTTACAGAAGAAATTAGCATTTCAGTGGGTTCGTGGCACTTTGATCAAAAAATTAGGCATGTATCTAGGTGTAGTAAAGCTTTTTCTTAATTTGGTACTCGAACAGCAGAAATAAAATCCAGTTGACTTCTGACTTCATCCAAATGATCATAACTAAAGACCAAAGTTGATCTTCATGCAAAAAAAAACATTTACATTTTTAATTTTTACCTCAAGATCGAAAAGTCAAATGTAAGCATTATAAAAGTAAATTTATATTATTTTAGTTTGAAAAGTACTTTTGGAACATCCTGTATTAGTCTATAACTCAAGCAATTCTCGAAATATCAAACTATGAAAGACGTAATAAGTAAAAGCCCACATTTAATACGGCCCCACCTTCTTGAGAGGTGTCCATACAATTCGAATCAATCGCAACGCCATTACTAGTATGTAAAAGTAAGAGAAAAAAAAAGTGGATCCGCCGATGCAAGACTAAAATTCTCGCCTGCCGAATGATTGTGAATCGTGTGGTATTCGTATTATTAAAGGCGTGTCGACCGTATTACATCAGCTGGCCTAGTACCGACGACACGATGTCGACGACAATCGGCGTTCTTTTTTTTATCTAGCACGGTCTACCGCGTTAATTATTTGGCGAATTTCAAGTAGGCGGGAACAGCTTGACTACTCCGAACAGCGAATTTATGTAGGATAGATACCGAATACCAGTACAAGCACATCCGATTAGGGATTTATTGAACGCTCTTTGTCCGAAGATACGTTTTCAATGTGTTACGGTTATCGCTTGAAGCTGTGTGAATAACTAATAAATTAAAAGAAGTAGACACTTTCAGTCTTATTTTCGTACTGCGTTATGTGGAAAGTGTGTTATAAGATACTCAGAAACAAGTTAACGCATATAAATCAGATTTATTTGTTTTTATTGAATTTAAGAGTTTGTATAAGGAAATTATAAGAGAAATAAGATATAAACTAAAAAAACTTCTTTCCAGGAAAAACAAAATTAATATTAATTCTTGATGTCCAATATGAATGCAATTATTTTAATGGACCGAATGTCCCCTCATTTTGTAAATCTTTTCTTGGTTTTCAAATGTAGTTTTTTTTCCGTAATTTTATCAAAACTTCTCTATACGGAGCTAAATTCTTCCATCTTTTTCATCATTTGGTGTATGTGTGATTTCATTTCTTTTTCGTTTTTACCGTGATACATTAGAAACATAGAAATTTAAAATTTGTTGAGTATACGAGGGCAGATCCTCACCTACTTCTAATTGGTTGTTCGATTGACATTTAGTTAATTGAGATTTGTAGATCATGTCTTCGTAATATCAACTATCATATATCTCAAAGTGTTGTAGTGTGGTGACTAATTCTTGAATTGTGTATCGTGCTTGTTCATAAAAATGGATCTTGTAGAACAAAACGCCGTAATAAGATACCTCCGAGAAAAGGGCATAACGCCAAATCAAATTCTTAAAGGCATAATGGCAACTACTGATGAGTCTGCAGTTTTTTATGATGTAGTCAAAGGCTGGTCTCGAGATTTTAAATACGGAAGAATATCCTGTGAAAACCAACATGCCAGTGGTTCTCTCATAACCGTAACAACATACAAAAACATTAAAAAGGCACACGATATCGTACTACGAGACCGACGAGTACAGGGACATTGTGGAAGATACTGCGTTATCATATTATGTGCTGCACAACATATTGACTAAAGAATTCGATATGAAAAAGATGAGTTTAAGATGGGTGCCCTGAATGCTAGCCATTGATCAAAAAAAATCGGGCGTCTTTAGGAAAGATACCAAGCAAATAAAAGAACTTTCTTAGCCGATATATGACCATGGATGAGTCACGTGTGCACCACTATGAAATCCCGAGACCAGAGTGCAAAGTAGAGAATGGAAACATCACAGTTTTCCTACTTCGCGCAAATTTAAGGTCGTACCGTCTACTAGAAAGGTTTTCCTATCTGCGTTCTCGGGTGCTCAAGGAATCATCCTGACTAACTATTTGCAAAAGGTACAGAGCATTACAGGGATGTATTACGCACAATTGATTTCTAAATTGTTAGACGCTATTCAAGAGAAACGCCGAAGAAAGTTAAGGCACGGCGTGCTATTCCATCAGGATAATGCTCCCGGCCATACATCAAGTATTGCAATGGTTACTATACACCAAGCAGGACCCACCATATTCGCCAGATCTGCCCCCTAAATGAAATCCGACGTGGGGTAATTATGATGTGATGTAAGCTGTAGGGAGGTGGTTTGCAGAGGTCGGACAAAAATTTTTCCAGCAGGCTGTTGAGATGTTGGAACACCGATGTACCAAGTGCATTAGTGTAGAGGGGAGACTATGTACAGAAATAGGAGATATAACGCCACTGTAGTTTTACAGGGGTACAAGATAGAGATCCACCCTCGTATTTATTACCATATATTGAAGCATTGGATGAAAGTGATAGCCCATATACAGTTATGCACGCCAATACCTCGTGTCACACGCCCCAATCTATATAAAGATTATCTATTGTAATAAAAGTAGTTGAAAAAGCCACTTTATCAAATTGAATATCGTTCATCGCATCTTGTAATATTTCAGAATGCGTATACACAAGAAAGATCAATTACCTGAGCAATCTACATGGCTATCACTAAAATTAGACAAGCAATATCTGAGAAAAATGAAGCAGTCGGAGTTTTGCTAGACCTATCAAAAACATTCGATTGCATAGATTATGGGATTTTACTTGAGAAACTGA
Organism: Trypoxylus dichotomus; assembly: GCA_023509865.1. Lineage (NCBI taxonomy): Eukaryota > Metazoa > Arthropoda > Insecta > Coleoptera > Scarabaeidae > Trypoxylus > Trypoxylus dichotomus. The sequence continues at coordinate 54,833,124 of CM042078.1, forward strand.
AAAGAATCGGTTTCATAGAGATGGTACATTTCTTACTAAAATCTTATTTAACACCGTTTGAAAATGTGTATTGATCTTCCAAGAGACTACATCGAAGAATAAAAATAAAAAACCACACCAATACCGTGTTTTTCCACCATTTTAGGTCGATACTAGAGCGACGATCTCGGTATTATGAAATAGACATATTATTACTATTATTATTATACACCAAAAATTTGCTGTTGTTGGATTAAATAGAAGACGTATGGAATGTTAAAAAAATATAGTATCCTTGGAGGAATGACTCAGTAAAGAAAAATTAATGAAATTAAATTATTTTGAGTCAATATTTACACAACAAAGCAATATTTATTGGAATACATTGGCACTTTATATTCATCCACGACGATTTTAATTATGGGCTATAGTTGAAAAGGTAGGTATGTAGAAGGTGACAAGGACGTGCATTGCGAAATTTATGCGTTTCTTCAGAACATTACACGCACGCCTCTTAATTCTTTATGCTCGAAACTACAATAACACCGCAACAACGTTGCTTACCTTGCATTATTGCCTACACCCTCTTCGTTTTAATTCTCAATAGCGTTTGACATCAGCAAATTTGCATAATATAGGATCTACACGCGTTAAAATTTACGATGCCTATCCTTTTTTTTTCCGCGCGGTTTTAAGACGCCTCGTACATGGAAGGCCATTTTAATAGTTTCCACGCCAGCTAGCCGGCGAGAAAAACGTGTTGTAAAGGAACTGAGCTCTTAATGACAACTATTCATTATCGGGACTAATTTTTCAGTTTATAGCCGTCGACTACCGCCAATCAAATATATACGATGAACGTGTAAGAGGATGTGTACAATTATCCGGGCGATTCGTATCGTTACATCGTTGTTTTACCTTGACAGCCTCGACCAAGAACACCTTTTAGATTCTTATGTACATCAACAAGACTGATGCTGTTTAGTACGTTTTGTTTTGTGTTTATTTTTGAAAATGGTGATCGTAGATGGCAAATAGGATTTTGTGGGAGACGGCAATAGTATCAAATAATCATACCAATTGTTATTTACTCGCCTAGAAAGATTAATGGAGTTCTAATAAGGGTTTCGAGTCGAAGGTCGTTTTTGAAGTGAAGGTGACCCCATTTATGCAAATATACAATTTCTTTATCAAATATTTACCGAACGAAAGAATATCATTTACTGAAAGTCATGGTGGTTTGACTTATACTTGTTCTTCGTATATAACCATCCCAAAGCAGATGAATGAAATAAACCAGACAGAGTTAACTTGAAAGATGATCAAATCGCAACACCGGAAAGTGTTAATGAAGTTGCTTTGAATTGTACTCAAGTTAAATCGATTGGAATTGACACTGATAAGCAGTGAACTCCAAAGATTAACCTCGAATATGCTAATCCAGGGGTTCTCAAACTGTGAGACGCGTATGGTTACTGATTCACAAAGCTTCCTACGATGGTGCGACACACTTTAAAACCAGACTATGTAAATTTCATTACTGAAACGTCATCTAAGTAGGGAACATTCAATGTTAGAAAACAGGCATAAGGATTATTTTATTCGAAACATGACAGAGAGTCAAGGCACAAGGCAATTGTGTCGGCCTATACTGGTTAATCTCCAAAAGCGGTTGACGCATTTTGCTTAGTGAGCTTAAGAATAATAAAATGCGGAGAAGCTGATTCAATCGATATAGAGCTATAACTGTTAAAATTCTACTTAGCGCGGTCTTGTATTACCTAAGGTGTTTTTGATATTCATAAGTTATAACTTCTTTGTACTAACCAACGTTAAAATTTTTCCGAAAAAATGTCAGTTGGGGTACCAGGCAAACGTCTTAACCATCTAAACCACAAGGACCTTAGATAGATGGTTAAGACGTTCACCTGGTAAGCAAGAGGGCGTACATTCAAATCCTACCGAGACTGACATTTTATCAAAAAAATTTTGACGTTGATAATTACAAGGAAATCTTACTCTTGACGTAATATGTTGACGATGGATTCTCATAATAACTAGAGTTATTTTTTGGGCTATTTCCATCGTTCGTTGAACTTGTATAGTCCTCTTAAATTGTCTTGCTTTATACAGGAATGTAAGGTGATTAGATTCCTTTACAGGTTTGATCACAGTCTTTTCGACTTGTTTGAAAGACCTGTTTAATTCGACCCCATTCCGAATTTCTATCTCTTGACGTGTCTCTTAAATTGTCTTGCTTTATACAGGAATATAAGGTGGTTAGATTCCTTGGCAAGTTTGATAATGATCTTTACTATAACACGTGGGCCGAAAAGTCCCGGGCCTAACACATAGATGACGCTAGTTTTATTGCAGTCACCTTTCTCTCAGTTAGTACTAATCTTCAAAAGACAGCTGTTAAAATTTCATGATATTCTATTCATTAGTTTGTGAGTTATTGTGTTAAGAGCCACGCTACTTTTGTTATTTTCAAAACAATGGATCAAAAACAATTTCGTGTTTTAATTTTACACTGCTTCTTGATGGGAAAAAATACCGTTCAAATGAAGCAATGGCTTGAAAAGTGTTATGGGGACTCCGCTCCATCAGAAACAACAATAAAACGTTGGTTTGCTGACTTCAAACGTGGTCGTAGAGACACCAATGATGCAGAACGCAGTGGACGTCCAAATGAGGCGGTAATACCAGAAAACATCAAAAAATCCACAAAATCGTTTTAAATGATCGAAAAGTGAAGTTGCGTGAGTTAGCTGACATCGTAAAAATATCAAAAGAACGTATTGGCTTTATATTGCATGAGCATTTGACTATGAGAAAGCTCTGTTCAAAGTGGGTGCCGCGTTTGCTCACTGTTGACGAAAAACAAGAACGTGTTGATGATTCTGAGCAGTGTTTGGCCATGTTTAAACGTAACAAACCGGAATTTTTGCGTCGATATGTGACAATGAATGAAACATGGATCCATCACTTTACTCCGGAATCAAAACGATCGTCATCAGAGTGGACAGCAACTGGTGAACCTCGTCCAAAGCGCCCGAAAGCACAACAATCGGCTGGAATATTACTACGTTGCTCTACAGTCAGGTGTCTACATTTTAGCATTTTCACGCTCAGTACTTTATCAAATTGTTACTATTGCGCACTGATTTCAAAGAACTAATTCGGCATAAAGTTATGGACGATAGTGTAGGTTGTTTAAGCTATATTGTGAAGTGCAGTTATTCTTGATGGAAACCAATTTTATATGATCAATTAAGAGGCGAGTTGTGGATTACAACATCAGCTTACTTATCTGATATTTTTAATCACCTCAAAGACCAATTTTTAAGTTTACAAGCTAACACAGCAAATCGATTTTCAATAGACGACAAAATGAAAGTATTTATTAGTCTACCCTTAAAACTGGATTATCGGCCATAATGACAATAAGAAATAAATTACGTAGTAAACTGAATTTTCTGAATTTAAACGAGTGTTTTATTCTCTTGGCACTAATTAGCGCCAAGAATACTTACTCGAGCTGTAAGTTTAGATGTGTTGATAATAGTAGAGAGAGAATTACAATATTTTCTAGGAACTTCATCATCTTCATTAACTCGATTTATTATAAACAAACAGAAGAAAGTGTAGTAACAAAGACAATTCGTTTCATGACCATAATAAATTTTTCTACGAAACATATCGCGAACGTGTGGAAGGAACTCCGATATCTCCGAAGACATCGAGGTCATTCTTCGGCGTGTTACCAGTGCGCGAACAGTTTTACTTAGACAGCCACGGCTTTATGCGACCAGCTACAATGTAGATACACGTCCTACAATACTTGTAGAAGGCGGATCGTACTAGCGGCAGACATCTATACATTCGAACATAGGCTGGGCATCTGTTTTACGAAATTACATGAATTTCTTCAGCGGAGAACGGGTTCTGGTTGCTCCACATCCGCTTCGGTATATCGACAAAATACCGTGAAATCGGCTAGGCCTTGTTAACTATAATCTATGGCGTTTAAATAGGTTTCATTACAAGTATTAATGTACAAGGTGTATACGAAGTAAGAAAATGATTAAAGTAGAAATAGAATTGAGCTAGTAGAACGGGACAATCCACTATGTTACATAAGCATTTATATCCTATTTTGGGTACAGACATTTTATGATGGACAGAAAGTGATTGTTCACTTAAGTTTATTATTGACATTTAAATATTTGAAAATAATGTTTTTCTAAATTTTCTTGGATATTTTCTCGTCAGTGTATAGTTCACGCCCTTATTTTTTTGTTAATGATGTTGGAGGCAAAGTACCGTTGGGACTCCCTCTTCATTTAATTTATTTATAATATTTATTCCGTACAGTTTTCTTTCTGTGTATTAAATTTTACAGATATCTACTTTAGTTGTTCATTGCTGACATATAATTTACAATTTTAAAGTTAAAAAAAAAGGGGTCCCTGCAACAACATGTGCAGTGAAGACGTAAACACCACTATCATTTGCTATATATATCGTTGTTCGTAAACATATTTTTGTATTTAATAATAATTTCTTCCAAATTTATTTCTAAAAGCCGTTTAATGTACTGAACTCACACATTTTTATCATATTATTAAAATATGTATCGTCCCGAAATTATAACATACTATCTTCAAAATTACTCGTACGTTGGATGATTGGCACGCCTGGCAGCTTTATTTGTAAATAATTTCATTCCATCAAGAGTGCGTTCACTGTGTGGCCTATCATATAGGTAAACAAGCTGAATATAATATGTCCCAAATTTACTGGGAAGTGGAAAATCTCTTAATTTTCCAAATGGGTTCTTTTCTTTCAATTTTTATTTGTTTTAAATTCGAATATAGTGTTAAATAATTGAAACAGCCAAATGTAAGATTATTAAAAAGTGATATATATATATATACGTTTTGGTTTGTCAATATTTATATTTTTTGCAATCTTACATTTGGCTATTTCAATTATGTAACACTTTCTTTGAAATCCCCAATGATTATATATCCCGCGATGTATGTATTACATATCGATTTTCGCTGATACAGCATCCTCATTTTCCTGAGTGACTGTCGTTTTTGGTGCACTTATTCTTGGATCGTCCACGTTTGAATTCTTCATTTCGTTCGCCGTTTCGAAAAGTATAAAAAAATATTGAGCCGAAATGTGTTCGGTTCAATTCCAGTTTTCAATTAACTCTTCAACTTTGACAGTTCGTTGTAGCTACAACAATACGAGTATCGCACTGAAACTTTAGATTTAGGTTAACTAAAGGTGACGGTAAATTTTTAGTACCGACATTTGATTAATGGCGTCCTCTATGTCCCGGTTGGATAAGTTAAAGGACATACCTCGTACCTGTATTTATGAGACCTTTAACGTAACTTGCCCTAATCTTTACATCTCCCCGCAACTTCGCATGTCCGAATTATGTTGCAGGCGATACTGCAGGCGCTATCGATGTCCTTTTCTCGTATCTTTCTTATACGCTAATCATTTTTACGTCGTAACATGGAGATTAGTCATGTTCGTTACGGTTCCGTATTAATCATAGTTAATTATGAACGTGCGTGGATACGAAATCGTGACTCGGCCATTAAATCTCCCATTTCAAAATCGAATGCGCATGGTAATCGGTAATTTTGAGCCGGTTGGAGCGCTAGACGGTGTCGGAGCATGTTCTTCGGCGTCAGCCAGTTTTTAATAGCTAATTGATCGAAAATCTTGATTTCTTAAATACATTTTTGTTTATTAATCTCGTTTAGATTGTTTAGTTCTCCTTATATGGTACGATTGAGCAGCTTATATTAATCCGCTGAACAGAATACAGTGTGTTGTTTATTTGGGACATTTAAATATAATTTATTCGTCGTTTTAGAACGTATTTATATTTCATTAACATAGAAATTGTAACAAAATTCTTTTTTTTTTTGATTTCCTTCATATACTCACATTGAGTTTTCGTCAAAAATTCAAATTTTATAAACTTTCCACACTACAAGAACTGAAATTTCTTTGAAACTCAATCTCCACTTCAGATACATAATGGAATTTAAGTGTGGAATATGTGACAAAATTTAGAGAAACTCTGTATAAGACATAAAATACAAAACCTACTCGAAGTATAGTAGCAAAGGAGAGGGTGAAGAGAGGGAAATGTATGTGTGTGTGCGTATGGCGGGAATATTACACGAGTGTTGTCCTAAAATTATTTATTGTTTGTTTATTAAACATTTTTTGTGCGTAACGTTATTTGAGAAGACCAGCAATATTTAAGAATATTTTCTAAGATTGATGTCTATATAATAAACATTAGCGTTTCTGCAAGGATTTATTTAATATTATAGTTTATTTTTACATTACTTTATAAATAATAATAAATAAAATACGTTTCGTCCTACAAACATTTTTTTTTTATTTTCTATTCCTTGTAGTGATTGGTTCATTGCTAATATAAAGGAAAAAAATTACAATTATAGACATGTAAGTTTACAAATTATTCGCTAATTTTTTTATAACGTAAATACTTCACCATCAAATTAAAAATTATAAAGAAGAAACAGTAAAATTACAATGTGATTTGTGGAAAGCATATACACAACACATGGGCTGAAAAGTCCCGGGCCTAACACAGAAAACACGGTGTTTTTGGTTCAAAATTAGCTTTATTCATCAACGTAATCTCCATCAAGAGCAACGCAATCATTCCAGCGCCGCTCTAACATTTCAATACCACTTTTGTAGAACGATTTATCTTTTGCCTCAAAATAGGCCTCAGTTTCAGCGATAACCTCTTCATTCGTGCGGAATTTCTTACCGGCGAGCACTTTTTTGAGGTCTGCGAACAGCCAGTAGTCGCTGGGAGCCAAATCTGGCGAATACGGTGGATGTGGGAGCAATTCGAAGTTTAAATCATGTAGTTTTGCCATTGTTTTGATTGACTTGTGACACGGTGCGTTGTCTTGATGAAACAACATTTTTTTCTTTGCCATATGCGGTCGTTTCTTTGCAATTTCGGCCTCCAAACGCTCCAATAACGCTATATAATATTCACTGTTGATGGTATGTCCTTTCTCAAGATATTCGATGAATATTACACCACGCACATCCCAAAATACCGAGGCCATAACCTTTCCAGCCGATTGTTGTGCTTTCGGGCGCTTTGGACGAGGTTCACCAGTTGCTGTCCATTCAGATGACGATCGTTTTGATTCCGGAGTGAAGTGATGGATCCATGTTTCATCCATTGTCACATATCGACGCAAAAATTCCGGTTTGTTACGTTTAAACATGGCCAAACACTGCTAAGAATCATCGACATGTTCTTGTTTTTGGTCAACAGTGAGCAAACGCGGCACCCACTTTGAACAGAGCTTTCTCATAGTCAAATGCTCATGCAATATAAAGCCAATACGTTCTTTTGATATCTTTACGATGTCAGCTAACTCACGCAACTTCACTTTTCGATCATTCAAAACGATTTTGTGGATTTTCTTGATGTTTTCTGGTGTTACCGCCTCATTTGGACGTCCACTGCGTTCTGCATCATCGGTGTCTCCACGACCACGTTTGAAGTCAGCAAACCAACGTTTTATTGTTGTTTTTGATGGAGCGGGGTCCCCATAACACTTTTCAAGCCATTGCTTCGCTTGAACGGTATTTTTTCCCATCAAGAAGCAGTGTAACATTAAAACACGAAATTGTTTTTGATCCATTGTTTTGAAAATAACAAAAGTAGCGTGACTCTTAACACAATAACTCACAAACTAATGAATAGAATATCATGAAATTTTAACAGCTGCCTTTGAAGGTTAGTACTAACTGAGAGAAAGGTGACTGCAATGAAACTAGCGTCATCTATGTGTTAGGCCCGGGACTTTTCAGCCCATGTGTTATGTAGGACTGACATTTTTATTTTAAAATTAAATTTCGCAGCAATATTGGAGATGAATTTCAAGAATTACATTTGAAATGTAAATATACCTATTAAAATTAATCCTTTAAATTCAACTTTTCAAACCCAAAAGTAAAATAAATTTTAGGGAATAATATATGTCCTCATGATTAGCTTAATAATCCTAAATTAAAGAAGTTCGGAAATTTCAAACCGGATTCAAGCTTATATAACGATTTCAAATGCATATGTATGAATTATAATTTTTCTTGCAATTTCCTACGTTAAAATGTTTTGAATGAAAAATGTTGGTGTCGGTAGGATTCGAACCTATTATATCATTCTCCGGACGAACGCCTTAACCATTCTATTGCGGAAACCCATAGGAGCAAATCGCTTTTAATACCAAGATGTGAAAATTTTTAACGTTGGAAATTACAAAAAATATATATATATAATTTATCACTATAAAAGCCAACGAAAGTCTAATACTATTTTAATTAATAAGAACTTGAGATTTTAATATTATGTCTGCTGACATGACGATATGTGTATCTATAGACGTTACATCTAAGTATTAAAAGCAATTTGTTTTTTACGGGTCTCCGTAGTAATAGTACGTTGTAATAGTTCTTCTGGTAGTAAGTTCAAATCATATCGGGACTAACATTTCTCGTTAAAAAAATTTAAATTTTAAATCGCTGCTTTGATGCATTGATGGTATAATATGTATATATGTATATACATATATATAATATATATAGTATATATATAGATATATTATTCGAATTAATATGAAGCTCTCGCTAGTGTTAGTGTTAGTGATGGTAAAATTAGAATTTTCTTGCAAATTACCAACGTCTTTTTTAAATTCCTAAAAAAAATATCAATCCCGGTGGGATTTGAACCCACGTCCTCTCCATTACCGGCGGAATGTTATAACCAACTAAACCACGGGACTGTATGTGAGTTCAAATAACTTTTAATAACTAGATGTCGTCTTATTCAAAGCAAGTTACTAAGCTCTTCTCATGGCTACGCTGATGACGCCATTAGAGATGATACACTGCCGAAACGTCACAATATCATTATACAAACGATAGAAGTATCTCAAAAAGACAACCCCAGGTTCTTTTCTTAAAAAGTAGAAGTTGAGTTCCTTTTAGTATAATTCTGATTCACATATTTTGAGGAAATGTGATTGATTTGCATGTGATTCTATCTTTTATTTGTATCAATTACTAAATAAAATACGTAACTTGTTTCGTATTTATTTAAAAAAATTATCTTGCCATTTTTCAACGAATATTACCTAACGACATCTTCTAACAACGCACATGTCTTGCTGATTTACTTCTTATAAAATATAAAATTGGTTATGACTAATAACTTTAAGTTGAGACTATTGCTAATTTTACTAATATAATTAATACAAAAGGAACATAGGTAGCTCATAAATAGAACTTATCATGAACAGCTATAGTAAGAGAGACACACGTGCACATTGTTATCTGCTATAATTAAATTGATATTGTGGAGATTTTGTGTTATGATTCAGTTAGAAATGGTATTCACAGGTTTAGGAAAATGTAGCATGTTGGAGAGTTATATCCTGAACATATTCCAAAATGTTGCCTGGTCCAAAAAATTTTGTCATCTTTTACCGAAAGTTTCGGCTACATAAGAGAATATTTGTTAAGTTTATACTAAACAAGAAGTTTATAGTTAATGAAGAAACTGAAATCAACGTTGTGATATATTTTGAAACGTTTCAAAAAGAAAACAGTAAGGAATTATTATTTCATCATCTCTTTGGGAACAACTCATAATATTAAAAAAAAGGAAAATATATGCTTTAGGAATACAGAGCAACCTCATCTATTTTACCCAATAACTAAGAAATCTGTTAGGGACAATCTAAATGTTTTACGTTTAATTCTGTGGAGTGAAGAAGCTAATTTTAGTAATAGAGACATCACTATTTATATTCGAAAAAAAACAGACGATTTGCAAATCACATTGACGACAAACTGCTGCAATTACCCTATAACTGTACATATCTTACATTTTATCACCTACCACCGGCTTTCTTTTTAGATATCGAAGATTGCAATTCAATTAAAACTGCGCAAAGTGAATGTACATAAGCAATACACTTTAGATGCAATTACTTTTATATAATCGGTCCAGACACAGATGGTAAGCAAACCGAGTACGTATTTAGAATCGTTCGTTTTGTGGTCTTATTGGAAATTAAATTCCGAGACGAGTTACATCCACTTCTACGTATCAAACGATATACGTTAAGTGGTCGTGCATATTTATGCCAGTTTCTGTAATTAAATGTAACTGTATTTGTTATAAGATGCAGTTGAAGTATTTAGCATTAAAATCATGGTTGTTTTTATATCGGCGTATGTTAGTATGTAGTAATTAACTTATATAGAACTCGTATGGTATCTGAAAAGTAAGTTTTAAGGAAACAGGATTATGCAGGTAGGTCGACGATCACTAATTTAGCATGCATTGGCCAATATCTTGGTGAAGCGCTTGATAAGCGAAAGCAGGTGGATGTTATTTACATAGATTTTTCTAAAGCTTTCGACTGCATTAACCACGAGATGCTACTACAAAAAATGGACAAATTTGGTTTTGGTGTGGGTTTCCTGACGTTGATTGAGTCTTACCTTACTGGAAGGAAGTGTTATGTCTGCTACAATGGTTATTCCTCTACGCCGTTTTCTCCAACATCAGGTGTTCCTCAAGGTTCAAATCTTGGACCACTTCTCTTCAATTTTTATATAAATGATTTACTATCTCTGTTTACGTGTCACGTCTTAGCATACGCAGATGACGTAAAGATATTTAATACTGTTGGTAGCATTTTCGATTGTAAACATTTACAAGACAATCTTCTTCGCATTAATACTTGGAGCAAGGTCAATTATCTCCTCTGAACATCAACAAGTGTACTGTGGTTTCCTACAATAACACTCACACTACTTTATACTATAACTACCAAATTAATGATGCAGCCATACCACGCAATATCAAAACTTTGGATCTTGGTGTTTTGTTTGATAATAGATTGTCATTTACGGAGCATATTTCGTCCATGTGTTCATCTGCTTCCAAAACTCTCGGTTTTGTCATGCGTTCTTGCAGGCATTTCTCAGACTTAGGTGTAATGAAACGTTTATATTATGCCTACGTTCGTTCTAAGCTTGAATACGCCTCCATTGTTTGGTATCCCCGTTATTTACACCAAGAGCTTATGATCGAACGGGTTCAAAAGAAATTTCTAAAATATCTCTCCTTTCGAATGGACAACGTGTATCCTGCAAGAGGTATCGAGTATTATAGCTTACTTGTTGAGCATGGTTTTCTATCTCTTGCTGACCGCCGCGAGCGTAACAGTGTGGAGTTTCTTTGCAGGATCCTGAAAAATACTGTCGACTCGCCAGCCCTTCTGGCGCAAATAAACTTTACCGTACCTACTCATCATACTCGCTACTTTAATACATTTCAAGTACCTAGAGCTAATACCAACATTTTGCTTAAGGCACCTCTCAGTCACATGGTGAGGAACGAAAACAAACGGGATCTAGAGCCATTTTTGTGAGTCTTTCTTTTTTTTTTTTGTTTCATTATTATTGTATTATTATTGTAGGCAACACGATCTGAATTATTTTATTTTATTTTATATATGAATTGTATTGTAATTTGTCCTGTAATTGGCCCCTGGGCTGTTGGGCAATAAAGGATTATTATTATTATGTAAATATACAAGGAAACGAACTAACTAATTCGTTACGGTAATTTATAAGTTACGCTTCTAGATCGAAGGATGTAGAAATTGTAGCTGTAAGATGTATATTTTTAAACTAATTTTAATAATCAAAAAGTTTGAAGACAATTTTCTAAAATTACCATTAGAAGCTTGAATAGGCTGGATTATACGTCATTTCGATTATGAAAAGTGTTATGTACACTACCTGATGTGCTCGTACTGCTGTAAAAACTTGCATTCCTCATTATATCTTGAAGCAGACCCAGTTATTTGGGATAGAGAAAAATTAGTTTCACCAATGTACCCCAGCATCAGAAATGCCAACCAAATCCAAGATGATCGAAATTTTTGATGAATTTTCAAAGGTTATGTTTTTGCGAAAAATCAAAGTCATCTAAAATATGTCAAAATACGTATGCAAATGAAGATTTTGATGATTAGATTGTAGGAAAACTATCTCTCATAGCGAAAGACTTATACTTCTAAAAAAACAGTCCCAATGTAGCTGAATATGTTGCAATGTCAGCAAAAGTGTTTTTTTGTTTCTGAATAACAAACAAGACAATACCGGTTGACTTTCTTAGACCATAGCTGGACAATTTTGATGACCATAGCAGAGACGATTGGTTTTAAGATTTTTTTCCAACGAAATTGATCCTACACCGATAACACTACTTCATTACCATCAACAACGCCTAAGGTGCTCGGTTATTAGCCTGGCTATTATTTATCGAAGCTGGTATTTTCCCAATTCCACGCTAAAAGCGAACATTCTAGGACTCCCCACGGTTGCAGGCGGAATGATAGCTCATGGCCGGTCAATGTCCGCTGCAATTGGCTAAAGCTTCTTTGCTATGATGGGGAATGTAAGACATGTGTTATTATCACAATTAGTTACTCAGAAATCACGTAATTTTCCGCACATATTGCAAGAATTTCAATAAAATAAATTCGTAGTAAAATTAGTTACGCGAAACATTTCAGGACAATTCTGTATTCATCCTTTCGATTCTAAATCTGACCGTTGCGCATTCCTTAAGAGATTTCTTTCTGTACAGTACGTGTTGGTATCCGCAAGCAGGACGAATTAAATCGTCTGACTCCTTATTTATGCGCCAGATCGCTAAAATATCCTTCGCGCTGTACACACAACCGAGACCGAATCTTCACTTTACCACCTACTCTTACTTGCCAACGATCCGAGATGTTTTATTATTAAACCGCAGCGACTTGAGTCACTAACCAGTCATCAACCTCCTCAAGGACTTCTTCTTCTTCTTCTACGGATGCCCTTTCTGCATCGCATTGCCAACTTAACGATGAATAATACCTGACGTGTACCAGTGACCTTAAAGGTACCCCGTTGAGCGATGCTATGTCCTCTATCGCATTCTACCATCTGCCTGTCGCTATTTTCTTTTTCATTTCTGCTTATGTTTCCTTCTTTTGTTTTGTTTTTTCTTTTTTCTTAAACCGCAACGACAACAATAAAAGAAATATTTCAGGATATCACCGCTGAGTTATACCGTTGTTCACTATTATTCATTGTGTAGGCATTTCGATGTAATTTTAACAACAGAAAAGGGAGTCACGCTGACGTATAATAGCTGACAATCAAAGTCAAATCCGAACGACATATCTGTAATTTAATATACCGTATGGGTCTAGTATATATGTATGTCTTATGCCCATATACAGTTCTTAGTATTTCTTTTTAATATGTAGTATATTCCTATACTACTCTTTTAAGATAATCTATTGGTTTCAGGTGATTAAAGATATTTTATATAACAAGTCTAAAACCCCAATAACTACGTCATATAGAGCAGAGTTAACACATGCAATAACAAAATTTTGCAAAAAGATGAAAAATAAATAAAGATGTGATATGCTATGAATATAATCCGCTTTGCTTAACTATACTTATTAAAAACATAATGAAAGCATGAACACGATAACAAATAAGCAACTAACACTTTCAGTAAAAGATATGTAGTACAGGCCCGTATCTAGAGTATTTCACATGGGCTGAAAAGTCCCGGACCTAACACATAGATGACGCTAGTTTTATTGCAGTCACCTTTCTCTCAGTTAGTACTAACCAACAAAAGACAGCTGTTAAAATTTCATGATATTCTATTCATTAGTTTGTGAGTTATTGTGCTAAGAGTCACGCTACTTTTGTTATTTTCAAAACAATGGATCAAAAACAATTTCGTGTTTTAATTTTACACTGCTTCTTGATGAGAAAAAATACCGTTCAAGCGAAGCAATGGCTTGAAAAGTGTTATGGGGACTCCGCTCCATCAGAAACAACAATAAAACGTTGGTTTGCTGACTTCAAACGTGGTCGTACAGACACCAATGATGCAGAACACAGTGGACGTCCAAATGAGGCGGTAACACCAGAAAACATCAAAAAAATCCACAAAATCGTTTTGAATGATCGAAAAGTGAAGTTGCGTGAGATAGCTGACATCGTAAAGATATCAAAAGAACGTATTGGCTTTATATTGCATGAGCATTTGACTGTGAGAAAGCTCTGTTCAAAGTGGGTGCCGCGTTTGCTCACTGTTGACCAAGAACAAGAACGTGTTGATGATTCTGCGCAGTGTTTGGCCATGTTTAAACGTAACAAACCGGAATTTTTGCATCGATATGTGACAATGGATGAAACATGGATCCATCGCTTCACTCCGGAATCAAAACGATCGTCATCTGAGTGGACAGCAACTGGTGAACCTCGTCCAAAGCGCCCGAAAGCACAACAATTGGCTGGAAAGGTTATGGCCTCAGTATTTTGGGATATGCGTTGTGTAATATTCATCGACTATCTAGAGAAAGGAAATACCATCAACAGTGAATATTATATAGCGTTATTGGAGCGTTTGAAGGCCGAAATTGCAAAGAAACGACCGCATATGCAAAGAAAGAAATTTTGTTTCATCAAGACAACTCACCGTGTCACAAGTCAATCAAAACAATGGCAAAACTACATGAATTGAACTTCGAATTGCTCCCACATCCACCGTATTCGCCAGATTTGGCTCCCAGCGACTACTGGCTGTTCGCAGACCTCAAAAAGGTGCTCGCCGGTAAGAAATTTCGCACGAATGAAGAGGTAATCGCTGAAACTGAGGCCTATTTTGAGGCAAAAGATAAATCGTTCTACAAAAGTGGTATCGAAATGTTAGAGCGGCGCTGGAATGATTGCGTTGCTCTTGATGGAGATTACGTTGATGAATAAAGCTAATTTTGAACGAAAAAAACCGTGTTTTCTTTGTTAGGCCCAGGACTTTTCAGCCCATGTGTTAATAGATTCCAAATGAAAAAGTATATATACATTAGCAATTTAGGGCTTGCAAAATATAAGCTTAATAAACTAAAAAAACACCGAGGAAATATTGCCGATTATACCGAAATATTCACCCCGAACCAGATTCCAATATTCAAAGAAACTTCACTTACGTAGATTATAGGTGAACGGTCTTAAATGAAAAAGAAAAGATAACGATCCCAAACACACCGCAAAGCTGGTTTTGAAGCTTATTTTCAAGAAAAAGCTTGTGAAGGAATCCTATCTTTCACAGGGTGACCGCAACAGAATTCTGACTGCAACCCCACTTAGCTCTTCTGGGGTCACTTTGATAATGAGGTCCGGAAAAAATACTCAACTGACAAAGCAATATTTTGGGCTGCTCTGCAGTAAGTGTGGAATGCTCTAGACTAGGGGTCTTCAAACTTGTTCCCCTAAGAGCCACACTGACTCGTCCACTAAATTCTAAGGGTGAAGCTCATCATACCAACATGCAATTTTGAATTACGCTCGAATTTCAATCCCGTTACAGTAGTCTTGTAAAGAGCCACGGACCGAATTAGCGGAATCGTATTTGGAGCAATTAGCTCTACGGATGCCACGTATTCGTTAGGCAATTATTAAAGTAAAATATGGGTTACTCTGAAGAAATATTATAACAGCATATATTTTATTAGAATGTACTATTTTGTCAATAATACATTTTAAGTTAGTGAGTTTTAAAGTTTGCTTCTTTAGTAAGCATCATAACAATTATAGCAATTGTCAAAGCAAGTAAACACTTATCGCATAATACTAAGGATTGCTAAGATAAGTCTGTTAATAGACACTGCTATATAATAATATAAATATTTTTTTATGATATACAGAATGAATTTTATTATTTTTAAATAGATACCGATTATATCCCCACTTGTTCCATTCCCTCAAATACACCCGACAACCATAGCTAACTATGTGTAAGTTCTTTTGTTTACCTGTATGCTATTATCGCATTAAGAGTAAGAGAAACAATAATAGCTTTAGATGAGACAATTACTTTTTACGTCTTTAATGTTAGTTGCAATGAACTTGACTTTCACAACTTTAATAACAAGTCTTCCACCTACTTATCCACATGTATTGTTACACTATGAGGTTTTTCATGCGTGCTTTACATATTTTTCGAATTAATCAGTAGAAAGTACGATACGTTTTCTATCATTCTCTTTCGATCGTAGATAAACAGAAGCATATGGATCGAAGCAACGAGTACGTCAACTATACAGATAATCAGAAAAAGTCATGCCGTATACATCTCGGAAATTATATCTTTTGCACGAACGAGATCGTACTTATTAATAAGGTTAATTAAGCTTAGTTCTGAGAAGCTCCAGTACACATACAGAAAGATTTCCAATTAGATTGTATATAATAGGTCAAGGAGTTGATGTTTTTATCGCATTGTTAACTGGATATTGAATGAAAATAAAATTAATGCTTGCGTGATTGAGGTTATGCTGTTTGATTTCGTTTCCTATTGTTTTTGAAATCGAATTTCTATAAAAAAATTAAATTGCGTGTTTAAATTTTGCTCGTTCAGGATATATTCGTATTTTACCATATATCTAGCTCCTATTTAGATTTTTCCTTACTATTAGGTGTGCCAAGAAATATCGTACGGTTTAAAAATTATGTTCGAAGTGATTTTAGAACATGAACTTTACACTACAATGTTGCCAACTTAAGTAATTTCTTTGAATTAACTTAAGCAATACCAGAAAAATTATACGTGTGGAATATTTCTTCAAGTTTCCAAAAATAACGTGAACCATTAATATTCTCTAAAGATGATGAAGTTATCGTTCTAAAATGTTGGTGAACGATATTATTGGTAGAAACACATTTAAAACGGATATGATCTTTTCTACTTCAAATAGAGCATTCTGAACATGATGAATTTTTACGAAGGCATTGGAGAAGGTATTCACGATTTTTTTTAGCCGATTAAGTTCTTTGTTGTTATGTTACATGTTTCCCGAAATCTTGGAAGATGTTTTGTCGTTGTTAATGAAGCAACAGAATAACATAGGATCTCTGTTGATATAATTTCAACGTCAGCCGAATAAGCATTGTATGCATTTCTGATTTCATGCTTCCTGCAAAGACCCATTCAGTTCAGTATGGAATTGGAGGTGAATAACAACATCCCATTCCTAGATATCCTAATACAAAATAGTCGAATGGCACATCGAGAAGACGGTGCACAAGAAGCCAACCCATACAGAACAATACCACAATTTCTATTGCAATGTCCCACATAACGTATTTACGAAAGGGCACGATATGTATGTTCGGATGATACAGATACGGAGGAGGAGTTTCAATCCGTAACAGATACACTAAAACTCAATGGATACACACACTTCAGAATGGAAAGACAGAACTATCACCAGATATATGTACTACGACAATCCCATACGTTAAAGACCTGTAGAAAAGATCACGAGAACGGGCAACCATTCTAAAATCAGAGCGGCCAACAGAATTTCGAATAAGGAAAGTCTAAGCTAACGAGGACAAAGCTGCACAATGCAAATCAGAGAACCAAGAGTTATGTATATAGAGTACCATGTGAGTGTGGATAGCCGTACGTAGGAGAAACCGGTACACCCCTACTATTCAGAACCAAAGAACATCAGAAACTGCTACGGATGTGAAAAACGGATAATTCAAGTTTAGGAGGAGAATCATAGAATTGCATGGGACAGCGCAGTAATCCTAGACAAAGAGCACAACACCAGCAAAAGGAAAAATGTATGTGGTTATAACACCAGCTGCCATTAGCACCCCAAACCTAGAGATTAAAAATATCTGATTCTCTACCATTAAATAAAGCATCATATTATATAGACAGAGACACAATATTGTCGTACATATTTTGAACATTGTTCTTTTATATTAAATATACTGCAAAATTCCTAAAGTCAAACGTCACTTTACGGTTACTGTTTGCTAGTATATCGGCTCTTTTATATCTCGGACTGTTGAAATCGACAAAAACAAGAACTCTGTTGTTAGCCAAGTTAAAGCTCAGAGTCTCAACAAAATCTCGTAGTCATCATATCCCATATCAAGTAGTAAATAAATATTGACGATGTAAATTATGTGCGATATACAACCTGAAATCTGCCAAAAGAAGTAAACCAATCAAAATTATGTAACAAAACAACATCACAGCAATTGACGTTCGAAAGTCGATATCACCATGACAGATTGATAACGACTTATCAAAGTACCTTGAATTTGTCCAATAGCACCGCCCAACAAAATAAATTTTTGTCGTGGTGCCTGTAAAATACGAACTGATCTGGGGTATTTCAAAAATAAATTTTTGATGGTCCTCATGATGATTGAAAGTGGTATTGTTAAGGACTTAACATTGTTTTTTGTGTTTTGTAAGTTTTTTACTACTATGTATTTTATCTTCTTTGCAACCGTATGGGTTACCATTATTATTTTGATTTAGAATATTACTTTGTTTTCATTTTTATATTTGTTTATTTTGCTCTCTTATATCCAATTTTATTTTAATATGTATGTACATTACGCATTGTATATGTATGCAAGTCAGCCATTCTCATTACGCTAGCTAAAACTGCCTAATTGGAAATCATTCACTGCAACGTCGTCGGATATGTAGTGGGAGTTTTCTTAAAATTTAAGGTACACAAGCATAGGCAGTCGTCTCCCGCGCGACGGTCGAGGTATTAGCGATCGTGCACTCTCGGTCACCTTTCGTGCCTCGTCGTAACGTGTACAGTAACGTCGTCGTAAGATTATTAGAGATTTCTAAGATTTTCGAGTTTTGGCGGGAATCGTCGAGGACGTTGTCTATACATTTATTTCTGGCGGGAGTCATTTGGTAACGTCGTCGGACCACATGTATAGATTTTTTTAATAAGTATAAATTCTCGATTTTCTATCATCGTACGTCGAGGCTACTGTGTCCATTGTCGTCTATACATATTTTTAGTCTTCAGTTAAGTTTGTGTCGGAAATTATTTTCGTGAGATTGTCGGCGCGCATGTATAGACCTCCTCTACAAGTACGATCACTCCGCTTCTTGCTGACGGTCGTTGCGGCCGCAGCGCCCGTTGTCTTTTGTATGTTTGTTCGGTCCTTGTCGTATCGGGACTTAGAAATTTTTCATTTAGTTGCTCGTCGTAGCGGACGAGTGTCACGCACCAGTTTTCTTATGTAATGTCGGCATCATCGCTCCGTTTTACTTGTCGGTGCGCAGTTCGCACATTTGCTGGTTACTAGCTTTTTCCCTTCTTTGGGGCGCAGTAGTATAGAGCTAAAAATTGCACATAGCGTAATATTTCAAACGAGAACGCCTGGGTAGCTGTGACATTACTTTTGTATTGAGATCGGCTATTATCGCTACTGTCGCCCTCGACCAGGCGTTCAAGCTCTAAGAGATAGGCATTAGTACATGCCTCTAACAAAGCTTCAGCGGAAGCATATAAGAGTTTAACCTTTTAAACAGAATTAAGACATAGCTTTGCAACGTACATGCTGAGGCATTACTTTATGTTGCTACCAATGAAAATACATATACAAATGCTAATGTACATTACATGTATAAGAGAGCTCGAATAACTGCAATTATTGCAAATCTATATATCTTACGTACATCGTACATGTACATAGGCAAGAGTGGAAACCGTGTAACCATTTCATTTTAAATATATTTTTTTGCGCATGCGCATTGAGTTTCACTGTACAACCTCTCCTCTAGTAAATAAGCGAACATACTCTACAAGTAAGTATTGGTCAAGTAATTTAGGAAATTACGAGCAGGCTACAGCGGCGTTGTTCTTCAAACCAGGAGAACGTAACAGGTATACGCATGTTTTTTCTGTTAAATAAATACCTCCTACCCATTTTTATGTGTTTCAGTTAACAGTCACCAAATAGTAATATTTAAAAAGTTACGTAACAACGTAAAGTTACATAACAAAACATCACAACTAATTATGGCGAATTTTTCCAAAATATGGCAGAAAGAGTGAATTTCGAAAACTAGATCCGATAAAACAAATCTGACGGTATTTTTGGATTAGGCACCCCAAAACTGCTTAATTACACTTAAAAAATCTGAGGAACGAAAATGTGTGTTGGCCAGTGTAATTGTTAGAATCATTGCAATAGGTTTTATAATACTAATTAACTAATAAGTGATTGGAAAATATATATGAAAAATGTATTTCAACTGCGGACCACCACTTTTAAAATAAATCCTGAATTCCAATGCACGCCACTTCAATATCCGCGCTTTTAAAACAGCAGATTTATAATTTGCGACAGTTATTCTCATTTGCATTTTCAATTATGCGATCTACTCCATTAGAGACTCCAAAATCCTCCTATTAGGGATCAATTTATACGATTTGCATAAGTGAGCGTACTTATCATACTTACATCAAACCAATTCATCTCAAATAACGACGAAATTATTCAAATCGAATTCCATCTTCACTTTTTTCTCCGTTTTTACCGATTTATAAAGCAGAATACCACCGCGCCACGGTGAACGGCTTAAATAACTTTCGCAGATAGAGAGCGCGCGTTTATTTATTTAGACTGATTATAATAGTTTAAACGGCATGCCAAGATAAATGAAAGGAGTAATTACCGCAGTTTTGCCGAAGCTCGGCTGAAAATTTATGAAATAAATTAGGCATGAAATAAACGTAAGCAATTCGATGTTACGTAACGGAGCGAAAATAACTTTTAGGTTTCTTTTTTTACGAATGTGTAATTAAATCATTGTACAACAATCTGTAATTAGAAGCAATGTATAAGTTACAAGATAAATAACTGTAATTATCGCAGGAAATATCGTAACTGGTATGCGTGAAAGTAATAATGAACGATTAGATATTCAAATATCTAATTGGCATCTCTTTATCCGAGATTTATCTATTAATAAAGATCGAGAAACTAAAGCTATCAAGTTTTTGAAATAGAATAGTACGGTTTATACGAGGGCTGGAACTTTAACAGCGGCAACACTGCCATGGAAGTCTTGCCTCATGATGCCTGCATGGATTGGTCTATACCTTATCTCTTACAATAAATGGACTCTTCCTTCCGAATTGAACCGCATGCGATGTGGCGAAAAGAAGATAACCTTTTAGAATTACCGATCTAAACTGTTATGTTCTGCACTTTTGTAATGTTCGGAAAAAAGAAACGACGAAAATTGAAAATGCTCGTGGTTATACAGAAAGGCAATGCCATGAAGGCCTTACTGTAGCGTGTGGAGAAACAGAGTTATATCGAAAAATGGCGAGATGTGTTAAAGCTTTCAGCGAGGGGCGTGGGAGTGTACTTAATCTGTATAATCTTTCACTTAATTCCAGAGATGAAGGAACCACCTGGTGACATTCGATTCCGAAGAGATTATGCAAGCAATAGATAGCTCCATCAGAACCATCAACAGAACAGGCGCTGCTAAAGGCATACTACGACTTCCACATCGCTGTCAACGAGTTGTTGATAATACTGATGCCTATATTCAGGGACTGTAATAATTTCAAACGTGTGTCGTTTTTGTATTATTGATAAATAAGTAGTAGGCACTATTAAAGTTCCAGCCTTCTTAGTACCAAATTCGTGAAAATATCGATATCAATCTCTGATGTATCGGGTTGTAGAAAATAAGTTTGTCAAAGTGAATCGACCAAAAATAAATCCATGCTAATGTTGTGGAAGCTATGCAATCGCCTTGGGATAAATTCAGCTGTGAAGCACTTGTAATAGTAGAAAGAATGGGATAATACGACAATCAATCCTTTTCTCTCTTCTTAAATACGAAGACTATTCCCATTTGGTAGAGAATATGTTTGTTCTTACACTAAAAATCGATATCGTTGCCAATGGTCCAGCTAATACAGAACGACAATGTTTAAGTATACATACTGATATCTGCTCGTAATCTGCAGTAGATTTGTTGTTAAATTTATCGTATCATATGTTATCAAGAAGTATCTCTATCAACCGAAAGAACTTCAAAAATTTATACTCTATTAGTTACGAACTCTAACAACTATCAAGAATGTGTTTGTTTTTTATATTTGTATTTATTTATTACGTATGTATATCCTTTAATTCGATATTTTTTAATACATGTTATTTGTTAACTCTATAACATCATGATATACTATACATTTGTGTATATTGTCTTCAAGTGAATCTATGTCTATCCAACAAAAATGCGGTGTCAGAAAAGAATTTGCCTAAAATACACTTTACAATGAATGCGCTCAAGCTGCAGAAATTAACTCCGGACTTTACAACAACATGCTGGTTACGTAAGTCAGATGCCATAACAACGACCATGTATCGAGATCGCAGGACTTGATGCGTGCTCGAACTGTACGAATGCGCAATGTTCAGTACGTATTGGATGGCCAATCTAGGCGGCCTTTTGCACAATAGGCGGTTTGTGATTTTCACGTTACAAGAGAGCTGCGGCAATGGGCAAGCAAAATATAGTCTACGGACCTACATATAAGCACACATATGTAAAGCAAAGTCCACGGACAAATGTTATACACTCATTGAGGCAAGGCAAAGTCTACGGACAAATATTATACGCACATACATTAGGGTGATAAAATAAAATAGACACCAGGTAAAGCGGTATAAATATGTAAACAGCTAAATTCTAAGAACGAGTTAAGAACTTTCTATTGTCATTAGGGTAGGGGTAGATGTATCGGAAGGAATTCGTCATAGTTTAGTATCGTTACAACTATGCCTCGCTTACAAGGTTCAAGTGATATTAGCGACTTCACCCGGGGTCGCATCGTTGGCCAGAGTGAACGCGGCGCTTCGCAACGTGAAATAAGTAAATTTTTAAATATTCCGTTGTCCACAGTTAACCGTGTGATTACACAATTTAAACGCAAGGAAAAAACAACAGCGGAGCCGAGACCAGGTCGTGCCGGACCTTCTGAAAGAAGTAAAAGGGTGCTTGTGCGCGAAGTGTTAAGAGAACCGCGAAAAAGTACAGCTGAGCTTGCGGCAACTTCACAGAAAAGTCAGCGCACCGTTCTGCGATACCTCCACAGTGTGGGGATGTATAAAAGGGTGGCAAAGAAAAAAACCTCTCCTTACGGCGTTTCAAAAACGGCGCCGAATGGCTTGGGCAATCGAAATGCGAACGAAGCCCGAAGAGTTTTGGCGGTCTGTCATTTTTTCAGACGAAAGCAGATACTGCCAATTCAGTGATAGTGGTCGTACGTGGGTATAAACCAATTGGACGCGAACACTATTCATTTATTCATGTCCTTCCTCTCAATAAACTTTATTATTGTAGAACATCAATATCTAACTGAAAATTCTCAAATCAATTGGTCATAGAGTCAAGAGAATTTAGGACATCAATTTTGAGGTTACTGAGAGTTCGTTTAAATATTTCGATGTTAAATTATAAAAACACTTGCCTCATCTGCATTAGATGGAGACTACCCAGCGCTACAACACATCGCCAACCATATCGCATACATCTATAAAGAAATGCCATGATTCCAATGTTAATTTCACGAATTTCCTCGAAGGCGACCAAATTGCAAGTACAAAAAAAAATTTAGTAATGAAGTAGAATCGGAATGGTTTTAAATAACTGTTTTTCAATGTTAGTATTCTAAATCAATTATTTTCTGAGCAATATATAAAGAAAATAAATGTGAGAAATAAAATATTAGCAAACTATCTTTTTAGCGTCGTTGTTTGTTAGTCGTCAATATTAATGCCGACTAGATACACACTAGGATAGGTGCTATAGGTGCACTTTACATAAATAATAGACGATTTGGTCAGTGCTGTTTTAATTTTCTTAACTACACATGCGCAGAGGAAATGTAAGTATTTTATTTGACCTCGCCAGAAAATAAGCATGCACTTACACCAAATCCTAAAATAGTCACAGACTGTCTGTATTTCTATCTTTCTCTTAGTAAACGTTTCAATTTCTACAAAAGTTACTCATTTTTAATAGTACAAACTCTTTTAATATGCTAAACAATATTCGATTATTTAAATCGATGTGACTACTTCTTAGAAAGGTTTCCAAACTTCCGAACAACACCGTTTGTCCGAAATTAGCAATTCAAAGCGAAACAGCATCCTATTCGCATATTTTTTCCATTAACCATCGAGTTGCCTTGAGAGGGTCGCGCTTATTTTGGACTTGCGTAGGTGGTAATTATGCAAAAGGTTTCTCGTTGCATTAAATATATATGACGAATAAAAAGACATACGACCTTGCCGACATATGTCCATATATACGTTAGAATTACCCGGAAAACTTCCAGTGTTACCGAACTATTTGGTATAGACTTAATTTGAGATGCTACAGTAAAAGATACATACATATACATACTATAGCGTTTATTGCTTGATGAAACCAATTATTTCATTTCTAATTTAACCTTTGTTATGTCGATTAATAGTCATGAATCAATATCAACATTACAACTTATCTGCTAATATTCTCCAGAGAGTAAATAGCAAGTTAGCACTAACATCTACCTTCGTAATTTACGTTGATTATATTATAAATTAGAGGTTGAGGACCTCTTACTTAATGTTCAGTTAATAAATATTACTCAATCATCATAAAGTCTTAGTCTTAATACAACGGATATTAGCATTTACATTTCGTACGAGAATTTTCTAATGCCATTGTCTCATAAACAATTCGTTTTATGTGAAAAAGAAGCATGTGGTGGCATTCATACAAAAGATTACTGCAATTCAAAAATATTAAATAAATAATGAAATACGAAACGGTATAATAGTCGTGAGTTCTCAAGTTCAATAGACATGTGTACGCATGTACACTTCCGCACATAGAAGATTGACCATTTGATAAATTGTTGTAAAACACATTTTTATAACACTATTATGCAAACTATGAATTGTATTACTCTAAAATATACTACGAAGTATTTATAATCCAACAAAAATGAATTTATATTCACAAAACCTCCACATTTTCTTTGGTAGAAATAATTCTATTTTATTGCGGAAATTCCAGTTGTTAATCGGGGCTATTGAAGGGATAAAATACGAACTCACAATTTATCTTTTCAATTGCGCTCTAGGGGGTTATAACTAACGCAAATTAAACTTCTTGAGTCTTCTGTTAGCACGTAGTTATACGATTTTAACGTGCAGAGAACGAAATTGTTGAAAGCTGCATGGAAAGCCGACAAGTGTTGAGAATCGTTATTTATATGCAATCGTTACTTCTATAAGAAGAAGATTATAATACCGTTGCCACTATGATGGTTCCGAAGTTATTCTCGGAGGAAAAGACCACTATCCTAACGTGGTATACGTTATTTTCAACTAAAATTACGACGAGGTTACTTTTTACGTATAACTTATTTTCGAATCTATTCCATATTAAATGTGTTGCCCAATTAAAAGCAATTGTATTTATTGCCACGATTAACTTAACCATATTGTAGAAAAACGGTAATAACAAATTTAAATTAAATTAATAGTAATATGAAACTACTGGCAAATTATGATTTTCTTGCATTTAACCAACGTTTTTTTTGAATTCCTGAAAATCATATATATCAGTCACGGTAGGATTTGAACCCACAACCTCTGCGTTGCCAGCTTAACGTGCTACCAACTGCTCCACGAGACTGAACGTAAATACAAGAATTGCTTTTAATCCCTAGGTATCACAAGACATCTATGTAAGTCTTAGGTCTTGTGACATCTAGGTATTAAAAGCGATTTAAACTCACATTCGGTCTCGTGGTGCAGTTAGTAGCACAATACTCCGGTAACGCAGAGATCCTAGATTCAAATCTTACCGTGACTGATGTTTTTTCAAGAATTTAAAAAAACTTTGGTTAAATGCAAGTAAATCGTAATTTTATCAAATTTAAAGTGATCGGAGTAATCTCGGCTTTAAACGGACCTAAATAAATAATGTTATACGAAAGTACAGTAATAAAATGTCTACGAATAATTCCTACATATAATGGAACATGCAATAAAAGCTGTCAGTTGGCAGTATTTTTACTTCTATTAGGGGGTCGAAAGATTTTGAATTTGATAAAATCGGTAAATTTGGAAATACTCCAACTATGGTACAATATAAAATTATTATAGTATAAAGTTTTATTACCATTTTTTTTGTTTTGAAGTTAATTTGACTTTCTTTTTGAAGGTAAGCAACGTATCCAAACTTCAGTGTGCGCCAGTGTATATATATATATATATATATATCACATGGTTATTCACTGCGTCTTATTGTTCGTTAGCTGTATTAAGTTTCATAATATCAAACGTATATAGAATTTTAGTATCTTCGAATCTATTAGAATATTGAAGGCGCACCGTACATTGAACGTGACAATAAGGTTATAAAAATAATAAATGTTTGTATATTTTGCTTGGTGACTTGCGTTTTATTGTTATTATTACTCTCTAACAACTTTATTCATTTCCCACTGAAGTATCTTGGTTTTTCGCGTCTATTTAAACTACCTGATTCTATTTTTAAATGCGCTTTGACATCACGCATATTCCAATCATTACACGTGTAATAAATCTATCAGTTTATAGATTTTATTTCATACTAAAAAAAATCTGTTACAATTTCTGATGTGACCTTTTCTCTCAAGATTACTTTCTGTTAGTGTTTTCAATTTCAGAATATCAAGCTACCAGCAGCTTGATATCCTGGCAGTGGTAAAATTCAATACACTGGCTGAGTGACAGCTGTCATGTCTGAAAGCTTCCTGACCAATATCTTTATCATGTGCTCCAGAGTCGTTTTCGTTTTAAATTTCAGTAACTGCTAATACATATCACATAATGTTTTCTGTGTGTGGAAAAACAGCAGCACAGAGGAAATTTGTATGTCCTAAAAGGCTTAAAGGGAAGTCAAATAACATGTCAAGATCTTTAATAGTATTAACTTTCCTCAGAAATTAACCGTTTTCGGGAAATGGTCATACAACCACATTTTTACATTATGAGCAAAATGCGTAGGAAATCTATAATGAATTTCATACTAAATCATGTATTCAGCGATATTTCATCAATAACTTCGTCTACATAAGAATAACATTGTACTCGATATTCAGCGGGATTAAGACGATTTAATTGGCTCAACAAACCTATAGTTTCTTGTACCCAGATATATATGTATACGTCAAAGAAAATTTCCTTATTGGTAACCATATATACGATTTTCCTTTGCTGAACGGTGAAAATTATGAATAAGCACTAAACAAACCATTTTTAGCAATCTCATCGCTCTAGAAAGTAGAGCCAACTGGGTATATATGAAATCTTTTAACGTTTGTGCTAATTACCAATTCCACATATACACAGTCTGCCAATAAAATAACTGAACTTTTTAGATATAGAATGAAATACACATATTATTATTGAACAATTTTTTTTTTATTCGAAATATATTCCTATAGACACAATACAGCGTATGAGACAAGTGACTAATGCATGTATCAATTTTTTGAAGTCGGTTTATGAGATGTTCTTCAGCACCTATGGCACCGCTGCTTGAATGGCTGAAACATTATCATAAAAGTGAGCCGATTACATGTATCTTTCTATCATCTGGCCTTGGTTATCCTCCTCTAATGTCACTAGATTTGTTACCGTTGATCATCCATGGACAAATCCATGTTGGTAATGGACGCATGAGTAGATAACATTCTCAAAGACCTTTGAAAAGTTGGAGAGTATTAAAATTGGTCTACAGTTTTCTATTTGCGATTCGTCATCGTCCTTGAAAACAAGACACGTTCTTGTTCTTCACCAACATCGTCAGGAATTGACAGCTTTGATGGATAGGTTAGTAATACGTGCTAAAGGCTTAGCCAAAACATACCTCGCATCATGCGTAATAATGCTTTAGCATGAGATCGTCACTAATACTAAGATCTTCTGGGAAAGTGGCCATTATTTTGCCAAACTCCACCTCCATAACTTCAGATAAAGAGAAAGAAAGCATGATCAGATACAAATTCATCACCAAAGAAAATATATGAGCAAAGGTGTTAACAATATCCTGTGACAGTTCTAGACGTAGATCATTGAAAAGTAGTGTTCCAGGTATGCAAATGCAAAAACAAGAAATTGAAATTAATTACTTAACAATGCTTGTAACATCCTTTTGCATACAAAATGGGTGTTGGATAATACCACTTGGTGCAGTTTTAAATCACCATAAACCTTATTATAATACATTAATAATTCAATGTCCCTGTTATTACCATGTTAAATGTCATTACATTAGTTTTCTGTCACATTCGTAATTAATTAAAAATTTCACGGTTCAGAAAAATGTTTATACTCTCTTGAACAGGCTAAAACCTTAGGTCTTCCGACTTTCCGTACAATTCAATCTCTAACGATTGCAAGGACTGTATGGTTCTATAATTCACAGTTATCTTAACACCACACCACACATTAATCATTTATTCTTAAATTCAACGTTTCAAGAGCAGACGGACTTTCATTGTCAATTCGTGAATTATGAATTCAGTCTTTGTAGATCACTTTGAAGATTATTATACCACACCACCTATATTTATTTTAAAACCGAAGCATTATGCGTATACTTTACAAATTCACTGTTTGTTCTCTTCAATGGAATTTGAAACTCCCCATAAATACAACAATAACTGTTTGGATTGTGAAATGTAAACGCAGTCACTGCCTAAAATGGATAAACTAATTATGGAAAGAGAATTTCGGTACAATTACCCTCCTCATTATTAAATAAATTACCACCTTTTTTTTAACTTCGCGCTGGATTAATAATTGCATATCCTTCACTACAACATCGACAGTTTCCACAGCGAACTAGGCCGATAAATTCGCTCATTATACCATACATAAAAAACGAGACGTTTAGTACGTGTAACAACATTATAATTGCGTAATTTGCCACCGAAAGGAATCCAGCACCGATAATATAATTACGTTACAAAAGCGTTTCGATTTCAATTCCGTCGGTAATTGTTTTATAAATACGTTTATATTCTAAGGAAATTTCACTTATTATGCTGGATATCGCCTCTATTTTATCCTATTATGGTGTAATTCCATTTAGATTTACAATGATGTAATTTCTGGTTAGTTTTTATAGTGAACAGTGTCTATCAAAAGGCTCTTCAAACGTAGGCTTGAATTCTATATGAGGAGGATACGTTAAAGATATTAACATGGCAGAATGTCTTTTAGAGTTAGTCAACGATATTCGGAAAATCCAAATTGCTTCGTGAGCGGATTTTTACATACAAGAATTTATACACCTGACGCAGCTACGAGACGTATGCTGCAGATGGCACTTTTACGTTACTCACTTTCGTGAGTTCGAATCGTCCGATTAGAGTTTTTCCGCCCTGTAAAGGACAACGTCGATGGCTTTGTCATTTGCAATCCACAATTCGTGGAGCACGTCGCAGGGCAAAGTGTGTATCCCAGGAAGTAATCCATGCCTTGTATTTTCTCACATTCACAACGATTTGTTGATCTTCAGTTTTCCACTTGCACTTGTTAGTTTCGTATTCTGCATAAAGGCTTTCTTCAATAGGGTGTCAATCAGACGGTTCCAAGATGGCACACTGAAGAAAATGTTTCCTTGACTTAAGTAGTTTTCGTCGTTGTTCGTGGCTGTAAAGGACATGATGCTCGTCGAAGACTTGCTTAAATTTTTAGACATATTCTATGCGCTTCTTTCTTTCGCCTGCGAAACCTGTCGCTTTATACAGATTGTTGATCTGGGTTGATTTCATGCAGCCACGAATAATTCTACTGGTTTGGTTTAGAGCGCTATCGATCGAGCAATATCACATTAATCATAATGCATAAATCTGTTTAATTGCGAGCTAGCGGGTGTTAAGTGCCTCACAATGCCCTCTAAGCTCACAATATATATATGTATTCCTTCCCGATGCTTACGCATTCGATTCAGGTAAAACCCCAGCCTTTTCTTGATATGTAAACCCCTGACAAGGAGAAGCTGAAATACGAAGGATTTTTTTCAACCTTCATTCGTGCCTGTCACGCACACAGTGGGAGATGTCCAGAAGGTAACTGCGCATCTCCCCCACTATAATATCTGCCATTTGCAACGTCATTACGCTATTTCCAGCTGAGTTGCAGACACATAAACATATATCCTATAATTGATTCTCCCGCCAAGTGCGAGCCGCATAGTGTAGTTCGATTCCTTTAAGCAGAAGGGTATAGTGCAGTTGAAATTCATCGAAGAATGAGCCATTCAAAACAAAAGAAGAAGCGACTTCCATCTCTTTCGTGAAAGTGTCTAGAAGGACAGAGCTTCCAGAGTACAGAGGAACTTCAAAACAACGTCATGGACCTCTCAACTCATTGGCGGCAACATTCTATGCAGAGGGGATTGGAAGGCTCGCCCATAAATATGACATGTGCATCAATCTTGTGATTATGTATAAAAGTAACCGTGTTTGTACATAACTTTTGGTAATAAATTAATTTTGTTATTTACATTTGCCTTGTTTTTATGAACTATCGGAAGCCCTCGTAGATTCATTCCTGTTGGCAACATCTAACGTATAATACCGCTTTTACAAAGTATTGTAAAATTGAATCTAACTCTGTCTTAAGATTCCACAACTACGTCTCTTGTTAAATATTCAATAAAGTAAAACAAATGTTTTCTTAACACAGTAATTCAATGTTGTGCGATGTTAAGCGGATCTATAACACTAACATTCCACCCAATTTATGTAAAAAAATAATGGAAAATTGGGTTCAACAGATTTGTTTCTGTCAGCGTTTTCCTGAATGATCTGTTCCATTAATAACGGTGTTATCTTCATCTTACATCGAACTGAAAATGAGCTTAAATTTCTCACGATATCAGTGTTTTATTTTTCCAAGAAAATGTGTCGTTCATAATGAAGAAAACTTGTACTAGATATTTTCATTGCAAAGTAGTCATTAATGTGGGTCGGTGTTTCGATTAGAGGACTTCAAAAGTTTATATTTATCCCTTGACTTTATTAATGCGAGAATTTACAAACGCAATTCTACCCCTGCGTGATTATCTTTTATACGAATAATATAATTATGAAATTGACATTGATGTTACGCAAAAGACTAAAAGAGTTTTGAACGTTATTGAAGTTATATATTTATTTTGTCAACAGATGTCTAGCATCCAACATAACTGTGTATAGAAATGTAGGCAGTATAACGTTGATTATTTAAAGTTTGGCTTCATTCAATCCCTCTCGGACCAACATCTGCTCATCTGCCTTTTGTACAACAATCTTTTAAGCATTGACGTTATGAAATAGTTGTAGCTGTATGATCATCTAAGGAGGTGTCACTCTAATAAAAGAGGTAAAGATTTTGGCATACTTTAAAGCAATAATAATAATAATCGTTTATTGGCTAACTACAGTACAAATTTACGAAATTCTTATTTAAAATTCTTTCGGTTATCAAGTGTTTCGCTAAAATATTAGCTAATCCATGCAGCAAAACCGTGCTGATGCTCAGATATAGAAAGATTTCTACAGGTGTATATATCTTTGTAGAGCAAATGTTCAAGCACTTTAGCGAAATTGGACAGTATACTTATAGGCCTCTAATCAGCAATGTTAGATCGGTCTCCTTTTTTAAATACGGAGGTAATTTTGCTAAGCTTCCAAACCCTGGGAAAAGTACTTATCCCTAGGTGAAATATGGTTAACAATGGATAGGACAGAACAGGTCCACAATTACGTGCAAAAAAGCTCGGTAGTCCATCATCTCCAGTTGTCAATTTGATTTCAGTTTTTTGATACCGTTCTCCACGTCTTACGTCTCTAGTTAGGAGAGATCTTGAAAGATGCGCGCTGAAAACCTTGTTTATACACACTCGCGAAGACACTGAAAAAGGCATCCACGATTTCGTTTAGCTGTTTAAATTCTCTGCAGTCATGTTGCATACTTCCCGGAATCCTTGAAGAAGTTTTCTTGTTGTTAATGATGATAACAATGAATGAGGAATTTCAGAAAAGAACCATGCTGGATAGTATGTTCGCTTCGACGTCAAAATAAGACGATGATGGTTACGCTAGGATCTTATCTCATTACTTATAGCAAAATCAAGAGAAGCTCATAATGTCTCGAAATAGTTGATTTTGCCAGTCGCTGAAGAAGCTGTATACGAGCCTGTATATACTCGAAGAAGTTGCAATGAGAGATAATACAGTTGAAAAACGTAGAATTGAGAAAATAAATCCGGATATAATTATCTGGAAATAAACCATTTCGCTGTTCAACTGGACATGTCAACTTTACCTGATAATTAAGCACTATTATTGGCATATATTCTTTTGGTTATCGACCTAGAACCCTATGAAGAACTGCTCTTTACGAAAACTTTGACAGCAGATACCACAAGCGAATCGGCTACAGCAGATGGACCACCAGCCAAATTTGCAATTCACCACGATGTTATAGGCTTTCCGAAGAAAAAGTACCCGGAGTGTTTGCAATTCACCGCATCATTTAACGACAACATCTGGTAGATAAAAGTCTCAGCGCCAGATTGCATGAATTTCTCCAAATCGTTATAACGGTCTTGCTACGAGATTTGTAGCAAATTCTAGGTTATTTGCGCAGTTGTATGAAAAAAATAACGAGGGTTATCGTCGAATACCCTTCACACTGACTGTCGAATCTTTGACATGATTTCTGTTACTTTTGAGGCCACCTTAGAATTTATGGATGCTAGAAGTCTCATTTTAATGGGATTAATAATAAATGGACCTACCTGATAGATTTTGTCTATTTTGTGTCTTTTCAATAAAGATATAAATGAAAATTGTTCTTTTGTTTTACAATTGTCAACTCTCCGAGAACCCCATCAGGATGAAGAGGTGTAAGAAATATTTTTGGCGTTAATAGTGCTCTCCCGCAAAAATCTGCAAAAAAGTTTGGGAATCTCTCTTCTGCATAAAAAATGTATCTATGTTTGTATCATTCCCCAAACAAACTACAGGTTAAAGTAGGGTATGGCGAAAAAGAAACAGCAAAACTATATATTACGGTCCCGTTTACACACGACGTTTATGTACGGGTTAATTACTCTTTCAAGAAATTACCATCTGCACAACAATCCTTCTAATGCTATTTTCCATCTGCATTTAAGGAGTGTTTAGTATTTTAACAGCAGGTGGAATGCAATTATACAATATGATTTATGTAAGAGATTGAATTGTATATGCCACTTCCTTGTTAGGTTTGAGCGAAAGACCTTATAATACCACGCGTGTATTTGAATTTCTAATGGGAAATCTAATTTTCATTTAAAAACTCCGATAAGAACTC
The DNA here is from genome assembly GCA_023509865.1 of Trypoxylus dichotomus. NCBI lineage: Eukaryota > Metazoa > Arthropoda > Insecta > Coleoptera > Scarabaeidae > Trypoxylus > Trypoxylus dichotomus. Next base: position 54,866,553 of record CM042078.1, read on the forward strand.
CGTAAAGAAATATAACGACTGCGTATACATCGTAACTGTTGCACATAAATCTTTTAACTGTAGTTTCTTCTTTTTTAATGTGTTAACAATTAAAAGAATCGCGTTTTCTCTTCTGTAACGCGGAAAGCGAAGGAAAACATACCCGCAATGTACGCTACTACTATACTATTAGTCGAGTGATTTCAACATGAGGTTAAGAAAGATAACAGTACTTTAATATTGCTACGTTCTTAAAATACAACATACGTCCGTGCGGAACGATACAATTATAAAAATAAATAAAAATAATTTCATCACTTACCAAATCATCTCATTACTAAACAAAACTGTCTTTTTATCGAAGAAAAAAGTCCTACTATAAACAAGCACTATCAATCACATCACTTTTTTTGAAAATTTTTTACGTATATTGTACGAAAAGCACGATTACTTTTACAAGAAATAGCATAGTCTATTCGCTTAGAATATAATTCACGTTGTCCTATGTTGTGGATAGCTTGTAACGCAACTATTCTGCAAGAAACACCATTCCACTACTGCAACTGTTATGTATCTGTAGATCTGACGTGAAAAGAATTCGTTGCCAACCTCACGAGAATCAATTTCCCCGCGACGGAAGAATAAATACGCTTTCTAATTGTCAACGTTTCCATTTAATCTTTAGAAAAGCATTTGAAATCGAATTTCTGTCAATAAAACGGTTACTGTGTCTATGTATCAGAATATTTGTTTCTATCTCAAGTGAATTTTTTAGAGGTTAGATTGTTTTGTGAAGCTCACAGGTTGGTATATCCCTCCATAAAAGTGACTCAAGTACATTCAGGGACATAATCTGCAATTAAAATACTCCGCTTGGGAATTCAACGTATGTAAACGTATATATTGGTTTGTTATTATTTTGCCGGGCTGCATTTTTTATTTCGATCAAGGACGTGCTGGCGATTCGTCAACCGTTGTTGTTTATAAACACGTCTCATTAATATAGATTCGAACGTTATCTCTGAATGCCTAGCATATCCTTTTGTGCAACATATTCGCATGGTGCGATGACGTAACGCCGCTATATGCGGTTTTTATTGTTTCCTATTGCTAAACGGAGATAATTGCTAATCGACGTTGTTGTTGCATTGTTATAACGTGTTCTCATAATGGTTTTTGCAAACAAATGGCGTATCGCTTGGTAATAAAAGCTTGGTGTACAGAACTTGAATGAGTCGAACAAGAATGAATGGAACCGTTGGAGAATTTTTGAAAGTCAAAGCGCCCAGTTGAATTATAGAAAAAAAAAACAAGTGAATACTAACTGACGTGATTAGTTTTTTCCATTTCAAATATTAACTAATAAGAACCTTTCTTAGGCGGCGACTTTTGACAGAATCTTCTTTGTGATATATTTTCTTTCCACAATCGAATAATTTCGCAATTTGAAGACGACATCGCTGGATCGAGAGAAGTTGTGCTTTTAACATCTCTTTGATTTGAGGGCAATATGCTTGAATTGGAGGTACTAGATGCCAGTTCAAATTCAGTTTTACTTGTATAAAATGTACTTATATCAGAACCTAATGGTAATAATACATTTTTTATAGCGCTACCATCATTGTTCGGTGAGATGCAACATCATTATTTTCTGCTTCAATTTCTTTGGATTCAGCACCAACGCTTCGAACACTAAAGAAATCAGACAGCTTGCACGTTTTTGATAAAACAGCTTGAATCTCACTTTTCCTTTTCATCTTTGCTTTACAATTTATACTTCCAGAAGCGTAGTGTCTACCCGATAATTATAAAGTAAAATGGAATCCTACTAAATATCATAAAGCAACACATACTTGTCACGCAAATGAATATAATTTAATTTTACTTTTTCCTATTGCTAAACGGAGATATGCACAATTTAGATAAGGAAATAAAGAAGATAACGTATAACAATAAAAGAACGCCAAATATGCTAGAAGCCGCAGATGGCAAAATAATTTGTGAACAAGGAGACAAATTGCAAGAATGAGAAAGATACATGTAAGAAATGTTCGCAGACAAAAGACACCTTCTAGACGCCAAAAACGATACTATAAAAAGACCAGAAATTCTAAAAACTGAGATTTTCCATGTTATTAACCAACTGGAAAATAATAGAAGTCCAGACCCTGATCAGATAAACTCAGAGATGATCAAACTTATCAATGAGGAACACATAGACCGTTACTTCTGTTTAACAACATATATAAGGCAGGTAACACTACCTAAGAAGCATAGTGCATGAAAATGTAATGACTACAGACTTATTACTCTGATGAATCATGTTCTCAAAATTTAGAGAATATAACAAATGTGAACCTACCCTCAGTTCACAGCAATTTAGATTTCGTAACGTGTTTGGTACAAAACAAGCCTTATTTAGTTTGCAAATTCTATCACAAAAATGCTATGACTAAGGGAGGGATCCCCATATTTGTTTCGTTGATTTTGAGTGGGCGTTTGATCGGGTAAATCGCGATAAATTGCTTGAGTTCTTTGAGGAAATCAGTAAGAAATCTTGGTGGCAATCAGGCTAGATAATATGGACCAGGGACTTCTGAAAAATTTGTAGTGGCATCAATCTGCAAAAAATACAATTGGGAAATAACTTTAACATCGAGCATTTGCAAAGAAGCGGGACAAGGATACGTGTTGTCCCCTACCCTTTTCAATACATACTTAATATACTTATTTGTGGAGGCACCCAACGATTGCACTGACGCGATAAAAATACATTCGTTATGCAGATGATAGTGATATAGGATTACAAAATATAATAAACAGATTAAATATAACATGCAAAAAATGTAATATGGCCATAAACATCAGGACAACAAAAGTGATGTTGGTATCCCGTAGTTTTAGCAGGGTTGATCGTTTCAAGTACTTGGGCTGTTGAGGTGACTCAAGGCTGGGTCAAGATGTTGAATTAAAATCTAGGATTGTACAGGCAAAGCAGAGTTTCTTTATGCTCAAGAATATATTGACTAACCAACAACTAAATGTCGGTCTACTTGTAAGGCTGACAAGATATTACGTCTGGTTAACACTACTGTACAGGCTGGAAACGTAGATGCTAAAAACTGTTAGTATGAACCGTATTAAAGCATTTGAAATGTGGGTGTACTGAAGAATACGCTTACGAAGGAGAAAGTCTTAAGGAGAATGTATAAAGATCGAGAACTGCTTGACACAATTAAAGTAGAAAAGATCTTGGACACGTATTGAGAAATATTACTTACTTTAGCTTATACTCCAAGGGAAAGCAGAAGATAGACATGGTATCGGCACAAGGAAGATGTTATATGAGGATTCCATCCTCCTGGGTAGCAAGTTTTCATGCTTACAGCACCTAAATTTTTGGGAAACCCATCTATGAAGAAAATGAAGCTTTATCCTCATGTTACAACCTAGGCGGTGAAATATTTATAGCATTCACTTCACTAGATCTTTGTAATTGGAAGCTTTTTTGTTTCCAAGAAAATTGTTCGTGACCATAATGAGTGAAGTCCAGGCTTCGCTCTCAGCTTCGTTCATAAAGTTAATGAAATTTGAATCTGTCGTTAAAGTTCTAACTTGAGGTCCATCAAATGCCCCAGCTTTAATTTTTTAGACATGGAAACTTTTAACATATGCATTTGAAACAGTCCCCTTGCAAATCTAGAACTTTAACAAGACCCAATTCCATGTGAACCGGTGGAAAAGTTACTTTTTCTCTGCCGATTAAAGGTTTACTTATGATATTCTTACAATGAAGAATTTGCTGTATTTAGTTAACGATTTTCAAGAATTCTGAAATCAGCGAACAAGAAATACCGTAGAAAAAAACCTAACAGAATAGGAAAAAATGGCTTTGATATTTGGCATTGGAGCGTCTGTATTAGTTAAAAACAGGTGTTAGATCATATGTGGGCAACAACCAGCCCGCTGTAAGATTTGATTCGGCCCGCGAGACATTTTGAAAAACCCAATTAAAAAAATATTACACTACTTACTCATACTCACTCCAAATGAGGAGGATCGAGTGATATGGTGTTTAAACGCAGCCCGCCAGCATTGGCCCGCAACATGTCAAAGGTTGCCCGTACTTGTGTTAGATCTTAGTTAGCAGAAAAAAAAATTATTGTTGGTCGGTGTCATTACTTATTGCTTGTTGCATGCCTATATCACAGTTTACGCGTTCTTTTTAATATAAAATTTTGACCCTATACCTTTAGCAGTATCCGAGTTACAAAATGCGAAGAAACATTCTTACTAAAAATAAAAATCTAACTGACAATCTAGATACCATACCTTGTACATACAAAAAACCTATCTAAAACTAACAAGGTAACGCATAAAACTCTCACTACAAAATTGCAGAACCTTCTACACAATTGTAGCATTCTTTACCTTTTGTGCGGAGCAAGATCTTCGAAATTTTCCCAGATTCTTTACAACACCTCAAAACAACGACGGACTTTCTATCAATGACATGGTAACTTAGAGAAAATTGTTTTTGAAAAAAGAAACATAAAATAGAGAAACTTCTTTAAATAAAAATACAAGCCGTTCCATCCCAAGTAGGTCTTTTACAATAGCATACTTTTTCACCGGACTTTACTTCTCATACAGTTATGGAAGGCAGCGCATTTCCACATCTATCGTGGTCTTTCACTTCTTACATGCGCGTATATAGTTAGAATTTTATCTCGTCCGAATATCAAAACTTGTTTCCCCTCCCGAGTTTCACAAAAGCATGAACGACGAGTGACTAACCTGTATAGTATGGTACAGAGTTCGCCTCTGTGCAAAGGTATCGCGATTGCAACCTACCTGTTGCTTGATTATTATTACTGCGGACGTATTTCACCTTCGGAAAGTCCTTTTATTTACTTATTTATTTAATATTTAGAAATTTTCTACGTGAATACTGTAACTTGTGTAAGAACTATGTTTAGTTGCTTAAGTGTTTGTTTGAACTTTTTCCTTCTCTAATAAAGCTAAGTAACAATTTTTTAACGCGAAAGATTTTCGAAATTAATAAATTAGCGAGATGATTTCGAGTGATTATATGCTGGAACTTTGTAATGTTTTCCATACAGGACAGGTAAGGGATTTGTAGTTGCTTATATTAATTATTAATGTTATACTAACAATATTATATAATATTGAAATGGATGCATAAGTAATAGAGGAATAGTTGGTATAAGAAGGCCATGACATTCTGGGTTTGTTTATCCAATGCTATAGATGCAGTTTAAGAGTATAATCTCAAAGTGATGTATACTTTGTTTCAAGATATACTGCAGAATATAAGCTTCTACAACAACATAAAAGGACTCGTGTTATGTGATTACTATTGATGATCCTATGTCAAATAAACATTTTCCTCACTCATTGTTTCAATAAATTGTTTGACAGTTAATTTATTAAATGTTTTTGTGTATGTATTTTGATTCAATTTTTATTAGATGGTGCATTACATTTCCAGATGTATTCCCCAGTTCTTCTGTTAATTATTCTAACTTGCTTTCTTTGAGCTGTACCCATATCACTTCAATAGAATAAAAAATACAATGTCTCAGTGGCAAAAGTAACACATGGTGATTGTTTTTCCTTACAATACTCTCAATTACGTATTCCTTTGAGGATTCAAATAACCTCGTGCATTCGTGTAGTTGTCCTTTAGTATGTAAAGAATATGAAAAATAATGTAGATGCATTGATACCATACAATATTATTCATCTAAGGATGTTTATACAGCGCTAAATAATGACATCAAATTCAATTACACAAAATAAAGTGAAACTTCGCAAAGTAATCAAAAAAAGAAACAATATTGAATATAATTAACAGGGAAGAAATATAATGAAATACCCAGTACGGAAATAACACCTACTGCAATGATCCAATGTTTCTTTTGAAACAAGAAGTTCAATTGTCTGCTCAATCATCATCTAGGGCTTATGCAGTGCTTACAAATATAAACAAAATGAGATACAATTGTTACAATTTATTTGTCTCCTGCACTTGTTGACCTCCCCATTGGAGAATTAAATGTAAGACTACATTAAATAATTATGACTTTTTTACATAACTGTTGAAATAAATTGCTCCGGGTATCATTGATCTCTTGACCACTACTATTAACACCTGCTTCATACTCCACTGAATTAAAAATTGCAAAGGTATTTCCAATACACTGAAAATTATAGGCCAATCTCAATATTGCCACTGTCCTCAAAAATATTTGAAATTACAACAGCCCCATTACCAATCTCCAACACGGATTTTGTAAAAAAAAATCCACTACAAGCAAACTGGTAGAAGTAATAAATGCAATAGCCGACAGAATTAACCATACAAATCACATACATGACTTACTGTGATCTAAGAAAAGTATTTGACACTGTAGATCAAAAATTACCAACGGAGAATTTATTTATTACTATAGAATATACTTCGTTACCATCCTACATTTGTAATAGATGACAATATGTTGAAATGGAGTCTTAGTCAAAATAAAAAAATAGGTTTGAGTGGTGCCAAAGTCTTGGTCTCCATTTTGACAGCTACTTAATCTGATCCCACCATTAGCCACAGTTTTGAATGGTACCAAAGTCTTGGTCTGCATTTTGACAGTTAGTAAACCTGATCCCACCATTAGCCAAAAAATCAAATGCTGCAGTGTATGGCATACAGAGAAAAGAAATGTGTCTATCCACCAGGTTGACAAACTGGCATATTGCGTGAATTTCCATGTATAAAACCTTGAACAGTTAGGAGTTAGGAAAACCACATGGGTTCGAACCCCCAAAACTAGCGCCTAAAAATTATTAAGACAATAACGTAGCTCAATATACTCTTCATATTGTCTATCGAACTGTGTGAACTTCTTTCAATGCTACGTTTTTGCCCTGTCCACGCTACTTTCTTCTTTCCAAAACACCAAAACCACAGTTTTTCTAATGAACACTCTGCTGTTTTAGTAAGCTTTGAAGCTTTTTAATAGCATTTGAATAAGCTAATTCATCTATTACCAATAAACCGTTGCTTTGTATAAATTTACACTTTCTTATGGCACTGTTATTCCATTATATGAACGTTATAAAGTTTGAATTTGCAACCTTCGATCACTTTGCTTGTTTAAAGTAAACTGAGGTATTCTAGGTTTGAGCAGGAAGCAGACAATTTTTTTAAAGATCTATTAAGTTACTTTTTGTAGCATTACAATAGCATAATATAATTACAAAATTTGAAAGCCTTTCGTTATGATCAAATTATTACTTATTAATACCAATAATAAAACAAAAATTTTGAAAATTCATAGAATATTAATAACATAAATTTCAGAAACTGGTCCAAATACTGGTACAGAGGTATTTCAAACTTCATGTTTACCATCTGAGGTTAATGAAGAGATTATTATAATAAATCTGCGAATGAATGTATTTATTTTTTTCTGTATTATAAATTGAAACGAACCTTATGTAAAAACATCTACTGTAATTTACAAACCAAAGAATTAGTTAATGGTTTTTGTGCTGGATCCTTTAAGATACCTCAGGGCCTTTTTGATACAGACAAACATAAAATTGCATATGTTATTAGAAACTTTATCAGGATCCTTAGTTAAATCCCTGCTCCAGGGAAATAATATTATCGCTATTCAATCGTTTAACAGTAAAATCGCATATTTCACTGCCTCAGGTTTCGAGATAACCAACGTTTAAGAAGCTTTAAGATTTTAGCACCACTTGTACTTTGATTTTTTTTCTATACTTTTAGGTAAAAGCTTATATAATCGATTTAAACAGGTGTTCAGTGATTTCTTAAAAACCAATAATTTGATAAAGATAATACGATGGAAAACATTAAAACCTTGAATTACACGATTTTAACCTTTTTTTGCGGTAGTGTTGCTTACCACCCCAAAAGTCATGGTGAAGCTGCAGAATTGTAGAAAAACAAGAAATATTCACATTTCCTATTTTTGAAATATATTTTCTGTTTCTCTCCCGTCATAAAATATATTTAAAGTCAGTAGGAGGATCATAATTCAATGATTTATAAGCTCCCCACGTCTTTGATATTGAAAACAGTCATTTATGCAAAATAACCAGAGTAACTTGAATCAGAACGTTGAAAACCAGTATCTTCAAACTAAACGAAGCCTTTTATTTAGAAAAATAAATACTTCCAGGTCGAACCCAGTTCTTGCATGCAAAGAGTAGTCGGGAGCATAAAAACCGGGGTCATTCTCAAAGATGTTTCCCTAACAGTCCATTCTGGAGAAGTTCTAGCTGTATTAGGATCAAAAGGTAGTCACTACAACATTTTCTGTAACTTTAGATTTTACTATTACCCAATTCGAAACAGGTAGCGGCAAAAAGGCACTTCTAGACGTCATTTCGAGAAGAGTCCAAGGCCCAACGAGAGGTCAAATTCTCTTGAACAACCAACCGATGACCCTATCCTTATTCCAACAAAGATGTGGATACGTCACCCATAAATGCGATCTAATCCCAGGCTTAACTGTAGAGCAGACACTGTTTTATACACCGACCAAGGTAATTCTCGAAAATCTTGAGAATATTTCCGCTTTTTCAAGAACTCAATATCGCAGATTTCGAATTACCTAAAGAGATCGAAAGTGAAACAGGTAATGGCTGACCTAGCTTTGTCCCAAGTCGCAAATAGATGTACAGAGTATTTATCGCAAAGTGAATATAGAAGGCTCATGATCGGTATACAATTAATTAAAGATCCAGGTAGTGGAATTGTTACAAATAATGTGGTTTAAAATTAACTGTATAGGAGTTTGCAGTTATTCTTTTATTGGACGAACCTACATGGGATTTAGATCCATTAAACACGTATCTAGTCGTGTCTATACTATCCAACGCTTCGAAGAAATACGGCACCGCTATTATATTAACCATGGAAAAGCCACGATCGGATGTATTTCCATTTCTCGAAAGAGTTCTTTACCTATGTCTAGGTGACGTGGTTTATACGGGTGGTACACGGCAGATGTTGGAATATTTCAACGCCATTGGCTTCCCTTGCCCACAACTAGAGAATCCACTAATGTATTATCGTAAATATCAAGATCACGATGTCGTTTCCATTCTTATGATTTTCAATTTCAGTTTGTTTATCGACCGTGGATCGCAGATCAAGAGAAAGATTTTTGGAAAGTAATAACCAGATTTCAGCTTTGGTAGAGAAGTTCAAAATGGAAGGTGGTTTGTATAGAAAAAGTTCCATAGCCGGAAATCATGGAATGGACCACAGCACATTAATGGGACACGGGAATAAGGTTCCGCTACTCCATGGGAAACCGTCTTCATTTTATGTAGGATGGTTTTTGTATCTGTAAGTTGTCATTTGTACCTATTTCTTTTTGAATATTATAAGCTTTGCAGGAGGTTATTAACTGCTACCTTCGGATTACGAAAATCAGGAATGAAACAGATGTTTTTACGATTATTCCTGGTTCCCTTATATTTCCTTTTGATCTGGCTCTTTTATAGAAACATGACGAATTATCAACACACCTTCATAACCAGAAGTGGTCTTATTTTGAACAGCCTAGCTGGAGTTTATTACCTAGGAATAGTAGCAACTATATTCATATGTAATATTATTAAATTTGCGACAAGAACTAATTTAACAAATACTTTATTTGTAGACCCTATATATCGGACCCGATACTATCAAGAGTCTCAAGAAGGAAGTTACGGTGGCCCTCTCTTTCTAATAACCTACAATCTGGTTTCCATACCGTTCTCGTTTTTTTCAGTAATGGGAGCAAGTGCAATAATTTATTCGTAATAACATACCAGCATCAGAAGCGACTGTAACACCATTTTCTTAATTATTTTCTTTTAGATTAATCGGAAGCTTTGACGATCCATTGCAATACTTTTTTTTCGGCCTAGTCCTATGGGCGTGTTACTTATTCAGCGAACAACAGACTATGGCGATCCTGATGATCGTGAAAGACCACCTCATCGCAGCAATCTGTAGTATTTATATAACTAGCGTCTGTTTAACGCTTAGCAGCGGAATATTAAGGTAAATGAACTTATAAATTCGTCAATTTATCGCATGTTAGCAAATAATAAATGAGAATCGTAGTTAGCGATGTCAAAATAATTAGAATTCAAGTTTATTGCAAAATTAACTTCATTCTAAAAATCCACAGCGTAAAAATGTATAGCTTTATGTTGACAGCCTGGCAATTGACATTTTTAGAAGATAGTATCTCAACTGAAACTGTCAGAAAGATGAAAAGAAGAAACACTCATGCTCATATCTTTATTTATTAGTTATTTTTTATTTACCCAATAACTGCCATTATTCTTCCGGTTTTTTTTTATCACAAATGCTATTTTTGAAGACAATTAGCGTTGCACTTGCTAAAGATAAACTAAGGACAAAATTCCACATTCACGATATGACAAAACAGATAAATACATCGGATATTACGCATTTCACTTTAATAATCTGAGTACACAAAACACCGTTTTACATGTGCACTATTCTGTTTATTGCATACGATAAATAATATTCTCAAATCAAATCTAAAATATTCAATTTCAAGAGAATTTATCAATAAATTATAGGTATTTTAATATCAATTCAATTATATGTATTACTCCCAACTTTAACACTTCCGTAATCAATTCGACTTGCTTATTTTTGTTGAAGTTAAATAAAAGATGTACTTCAAGAAAAATGACTTATGTCTACAGAGTGATTCTATATGTTTGAGAACAGTTTAAATTTCGCGCGGTGGATTCTAGGGGATTTGACATGTTAAGAGTATCGGTACTGTCAACTGCCTGTGCGACGCGTTATTTATTATTCGTTATTTATATTCATTTTATTCGTTATTATTTGCTTCATTTTTACTTGTAATCTGTTCTTCTTAGAGCTACTGTTTATATTTCATTACATTTTTTATCACATTTACAATAATTTTTCTGCTTAGAAAATCAATATGAAATTGATTTTTTGAAGATCTGTTGTCAATATTTTATCACCCATCCAAAATCTATTTGCTACGCTACTGGTTACGAATTCAAAACCAAATCGCCAACGTGACAAAAATTTAGCAAGGCGCGAAATTTAAACTGTCCTCAAACATTTAAAATCACTCAGTAGAATAACTAAGAACTAAACAACAATCTTAAAAACGTTGTACGCAACCTAATCGTGGTAATAACATTGACACTACTACTCGGTCAGTGTCATTCATGAACATAGTAACAGTATACTATTGCCAACCTATAAAAGCTATACCTCAACAGTTTTTGGGTAATCTCACTTCTCCCGCGATTATTTCTATAATTTTGACTAATTCTCGTGTTTCCACATTCTTCCGTTGTCTTTTTATACAGAATTTGAAATATAAAATCCATCCCTTAGATAGAATAGCTTGTGTTTCAATATGTGAAGTGTGATCTTTATAGTTGCTATTAGTGTTACTAGTGCTTTATCCTACACATAATGTATTTTATGTTTTACTATCAAAATCTAGTTAGTAATGCTTTTACTAGATATATTTCGATGACTATACTCAATAAATTAAATAACTTAAATAATTTTCAATTGTATAACTGAAAAGACCAAAATAGCTGCGAACTTCGTCAATGACAATCTTTCAGGTATACCGACATAATCAATACTTTTTGATCATACCGTTATTGTGATACCTACTCTATACTGTAATATGGTGGTTCACTGCTATTACATATGTTATGTATATTATTCAAATAGTTTCTGAGGACATAGGAAATATTATATATTTTAGTTTTAAGAGTCTCGTTTTAGAATTTAATAAGGAATATAACAGAAGGCATCGTCGCGTGTACAGTCCGTTCGCACCTTAAAAATCAGTATAGCTTGTATGAAATGCCATCCTCTCTTTCTATTAACAGAGAGTTTATGTATGTACATCTCTTTTCTACTTGGATATAGATGCGCGATTTTTTACTAATGACTCTTTTGACAACTGTATTACCAACAAATAAATTGGTATTTAAACTTTACTTATTGGTGTCAGTTGTTCTGTTTTAATTCGAAAAATCTTATGTCTGCCGTTACTATCAATAGGTGTACATCTATTTATATTATATCATTGCAGCATCATTCTCAATAAATAAATCAATTTACTAATATTATAGTCAATTGTAGAATGAATCCTTAAATAAAAAGAAATATCACATTCGTAAATTATGTATTAACAAAAGCAGTTTCGTATAATTTGGGAAATATAGAAATAACTTGTAGTATTTATATTAAATAATATCATCTAACATAAATACCATAAGAAACATATACATATTGTATCAGAAATATTGGTTATAATCCATTTGTCATCTTTTCATATAGCCAACTGTAGAGTTTAGAAACATCCTAAGAATATAATTTTGACACAATGTGGCAACCATGTTTGCATTTTCCATCAGAGCCAAATTTTAAGGTGTGAATGAACATAACTAAAATGTTCATATGTAAATGTTTGCTAAAAGAAACTAGCTGATGAATATTTGCAATTTTTTTTACAGGTATAGATCAAAAATAGTTATTTTTTTTCTTAATTTTTAGATCAATAAAAGGACTACAAGACTGGCTATTTTACTTAACCTACGCCACACAAGTTCGTTATTCATCAGCGTTTCTAAACAAGAAAGTATTCTTAAGCCCCGCTTTACTGGAAACCCTGCCTTACGATGCGAAAATCAACTGTACAAACATCAGTCCCATAGAAACGTCAACCTTCAATAGTTTGACAGATCCCTACTGCAGATACGCTCAAGGTCAATCTATTCTAACTGAACGCTACACAAGAGGGCCTACTGATTTAATATTTGGGGAAATTTTAGATGAGGAAACGAATATTGGGATAACTTTTGCTTTCACAGTTGGTTTTATAGTTTTCAATTTATTCTTGTGCTTAATTCCATTACCAGCGTTTGTGAAAGCGAAATTTAGAGAATGAAACATAAATTTTGACAGCTGTCAAAATCTTTTTTTTTTAATTGACATCCGACGAATGAAATCAAAGCGTTCTAGATCTTCTTTATTTGAGTATAAATATATTTAATTGCTAATAGAAGTAATAAATAAAGATTTTATAATTTATTCATGTTTAAAATACTTTTAGTACATAATATAAACAAAATTGATTGTGTTTTCTTTAAAAGTAGAACAAATCACTATCTCTCGTTAATACACGATTCATATTTTCTTGTCCTTCTTAGAAATTGGTAGTACGTTCATTTTCAAACTTCAACTTGACCCATTGGTTTTAAATCTGGCGAGACCTGGAAATTGCAACCGGTAGAGATAAGAACATCTTCAATTTGTACACCGTCGGCAATTTCTATTAAGGTAAGTCCATTTTCCGTGTCAACATTGAAGACAGCCTGTAAAGAAATACTCGTAAAGGTAAAATAATTTGATAAAAAAAGGAGAAAACAAATACCTTTTCGGTAATTATCATATTTACACAGTTCTTTCCCGTTAAGGGAAGATTACAGCTTTCTAGGATCTTGTGTTTTCCATCTTTAGCAGTATGTTCCATGCAGGCGATTACTTTAGTTCCTGGAGCCGCCACCAGATCCATAGCACCGCCCATTCCCTTGACGAGTTTACCCTGTGATAATAGTAAAAATATTTATAGAAAAATTCCATCTAGATATTAAACTATTTTGCTCACCGGAATCATCCAGTTAGCCAAATCTCCATACTGCGAGACTTGCATAGCTCCTAAAACGGTTATATCAAGATGTCCGCTAAAAATGAAACAAAACATTTTCCATGTCTTGCTCCACAATGATAACGAATTCTTACCCTCTAATCATTGCAAAGCTCTCATCGCTTGAGAAAAAGGAAGCACCTTCAAGTGAAAGAGAATAGAAAAATACAATTCTAAAACAAATAAGTATAATCTTACCTGGAACAACGGTAACTGTTTCTTTTCCTGCATTAACAAGGTCTGGATCGATACAGTTAGGAGTGGGGAAAGGACCGAGGCCAAGGATGCCATTTTCGGATTGTAGGAAAACTTCCATATCGTTAGGAATGAAGTTAGAGGCAAGCATAGGCATTCCAATTCCGAGGTTGGCTTGGGATAAATTAAGGACCCTATACGAACAAAAAAAAGTTGCCTATTAGAATTTTATCGTTAAACTAAAAAGATTCCAAATCAATCTATTAGGAGGAAAAATAAAATTAAGTAGTTAAGGATACCATACATGCCGTCTTTGAACTCTAAAGCTACCCTCCTCGCTATCCTTTCTCTCAATTCGGCGGCTGGATTCTTTTTAACGACTGAGGCTCTGTTTTCTTTAAGTTTTTGCACAGATACTTTCTAAAATCATTCCCTGGCATAAATAAGTAGTTTAATCATTAACACATCCTAACCTAATTTGAAAATGTCAAAATTGACAGATCAATATTTTATAACCTCAACATTTTGATATTTTATGCAAAATCAGTTGCGTAAAAGGTTTCGAGTATTAGTATTTAACAATATTACCTCTATCCTTTTTTCAAATTTCTCTCCTTTAACTATCCTATGTACGAAGACGCCTGGTAAATGAATATCGTCCGGGTTAATATCGCCTATATTTACGATTTCTTCAACTTCCACAATTGTTGTTCTTGCCGCCTTCGCCATAGGTGGATTGAAATTTCTTGCAGATTTGCTATTGATAGAGTAAGTAACATGATAAATATCAGAATATAAATGTGTTGGTCAGATCTATTAGGAGGACATAAACATAGAGCATAGAGCAACTACGTGAGATTTTTCTAATTTACGACAACATTCATTACATAAAAACATTATATCTATATTGGACACATGTAGAATCACGTTATGCAGATGTTAATGCTGAAATGTCTGATGGCAATACCAACAGCAAAGCCAACATTTTGTTGGGACTTAACATTGCGTTCCTAATATCAACCAGTCACAGTATTTAGATCAAAAACACTACTAACTTTTAAAATATATTATAAAATGGCTGTTCTAAAATCTAGAATCAAAATATATGATCTAACTAAATAAACTCAAACATGACGATTAGAGGATGATAATCGTGTCTGTGTGATAGGACCGGACAATTGCATAGCGAACAAAGTCGCCCGTATGTATATCGTCTGCTAATTAAACGCGGACAATCAACACAAGCCCTCTTAAGATAAACATATAATATTGCATCCTCAGATCCGTTAAGTAAATTAAAAGATTATTTCAATTATATTACTAGATATCGAACGGTCATATTTTTTTCATCTCGGCGAAGAAGGTTTCCTGAAACAAGTGTAGAAGCGTACCTGATGCTGTAGTCTTTCTACAAGATTATTCAGTTTGTGATAATTGTTTGGTTTTTGTTTTTACCTACCTACTATCTTTAACCTTACACATTATGTTACACAGACCCCATATTATATCTTTATACAGATATATAGAAAGTATTATACATTATAGTCACCACGCGACTGTGTTCAATGACCGCTTGATTATCAGCGATTGGCAGGCGATATACGTACGGGCAACTTCGTTCACTACGGTATGGTCCGGTCCTGTCGCGTAGATATCATTAGTCAGCTCTAATGATGATTAATATAATTGACTTTATACTCTATTTTTCCATTCGGAGGAATGTTTTTAAACCAAAGCGCCAAAAGTAGGGCAGCTGCTGGTCAGTTTTCGGCAAAACTTACACTAACGATATTTTATATATTGTAACAACTAATTGATGTTGAGATCGTGTATTTTTCTCCCCAAGTGTGCGTTGTAATAATAATTACGTAACTACAACTTATATAAAATCTTGGCTAGTTTTAAAACTACCGCCAAAAAGTAGCTTTGAAAAATTCCGTTGAGTAAACGGTAAACGGTTTGTACCTGAGTAATGCAAAATTAAACGATTTTTAAGACAAAAGAAAGAAAAAAACGCCAATAAGCCACTGCATTTTGATGTAAAACCAATATCCAACATATGCGTAATTTATTCTGCAACTCCCAAATTCTTACTAGTTTAAATAAAATTGAAACTAGATGACGAACACAATTCAGGCTACCGTTAAAATTGCCATTAATACTGACGTAGACTCAACATCATAACTACAACTAAGCTTGAGTTCTTAAAAACTGAATTTAATTAATTTAATTTATTGTAAAAAAAATACGTATATATTTTTTTCTAAAAATGGCTTTTATACAAGAGACAAAGAGGAAATTCATTTTAAAAAACTCGACATCAATTAATATTTCCGAAAGAGAAGTGCATGAACCTCCTTGCTGTTATTTCTCTTGGCTAAGATTAACTACAATAACCTGTATATAGCTTCCGAATTAGTAAAGAAATTTAAGTCGATCGTACAGACAACAAAAAAGCAGGAACCCAAAAGAAGAATTAAAGAGCAAACAAAATTAATGAATATCTCTCTACGTCAACAAATATATGATGTTATAAACCGATACGTATAACGATCTACTTTATTAACGCCAATTTATTTCATTATATTCCAATTGATAAAGCTACAAACACAATAAACTGACATTATTTAACCGTAAAATTGTACCTTAATAAAATAAAATAGAAACATGAAGGTACACATTGTGCGAAACGCTGATAACGTAATTTTTTTCAAATGTTAACTATTGCAGTTATTTTTAAAACTAATCCGGTGTCCTTGGCAAGCACACATACCATTTTGTTTTCTAAAGAACCTTTTTTAAGCATGCAAAGTATCTAATAAAATCGTAGTAGCAAATAACCTAAAATATGCGAACATCAGTTTCACGTTGTATTAAAAAAAATGCAAGGGCAAATAACGACGGAGTTAACTTATTATTTATTGTCTTGTATCTTTTTTTTACATAAGTGCTTCTAGATAGACAAGATAACGTAGCAACACGCGATTATGTGAATCTCTTAATTAAATGAAATAAACCAAACAGTTTTCTTACTTACTGATATTATAAATGTCATACCTGCTGTTTTATCTATATAACTCTAATCTATAGAAAAAACACGAATACTTCAAGTAAATTTAACGACTTAATAAAATTCAAATAAATGTATTAGAAAAAAATACACATATACACTCTCGCTCACGGAAGGGTGGACACTTAAATTATTTCCCGAAGTAGTTAAATTACCTTGAAAACAACGAAAGAAAACTAAACTGTAACGCAGTATTTACTTTCTAAGTAAAACAAAAATAAACAAAAAATGTAAAAACGTAATTTTGCAACAAAATAGAAATTTAATAATAAATAACCACCTTTGACAGTTAACACCTGTCATACAATACCTGGTATTCTGGTAATTGATTCCGTAATCGTTCCGTGAGCGATAGATCGGTCAGATTCCATTTCACCATCCTGCACAGTTACAAGGAGTGGCGAAAACCCTAGTGTAAAGTATAATTTAAATTTTGCTTTCATCTAACTGATCTCCTCTTGATTTAATAATTGCAGCGCACAATCGAGGCATTCTCGCAATAAGTTTTGCCAGAGTTTCTTATGTTATTGAGGTCCAACTCGATTGCAATTTGTTCCACACGTCAGTAGCTGATGTCGGGGCCGATTTCCGTACTTCCCGATCTAGTTCTTTCCATAGTAACTCGATTGATTCAAGTCGGGGTTTGGGAGGCCATTCCTCTTCTAAATGGTGTAAATAGTCTTTACATAATTTAGAGGAATGCTCTGGGTCATTATCTTCCTGGAAGATAAAATTTTGACCCAAAAGTCGAATTCCGGAAGGTATTGCGTGGTTCTCTAAAATTTCGCGGTAGCCTCCTTTTTTTAATATACCGTCAATTTTCACAATGTCCCCTACACTAGTGCCAGCAAAACAGCCCCAAATGATGATAGAACCTCCACCATGCGTCACGGTAGCAGCAATACACTCTTCTCTGGCACGTTCACCCACAGATCTTCTTACGAATATGCGTCTTCGGGTTCCGAACAGCTCAAATTTGGACGTTGTTCCACTCTTCTATGGTCCAGTGTTGGTGTTCACAAGCCCATTTAAGTCGCTTTTGCTTGTTTTGTTTGCATAGTAATGGCTTTTTCATCGTAATACGTGCATGGAGCCCGGCTTTCTGTAGGCGGCGTTTGACTGTAGAAACACTGACTAATTTTTGGCGACCAACATTTAATTCTGCGGTGATTTCCGGGGCTGTTTTGTGTCTATTTAACTTGCTGGTAACCACTATTCTACGATCATCTGCAGATGTTGTCGCTTTTGGCCTTCCACTCCGTCTTTTATTAAGAAAACTGCCAGTTTCCCGATATTTTTTTACGTTATAGTCAACCGTAGCGTGGTGTATTTTCATTTTTTAGGCAATTTGTCGATTACTTATGCCACTTTTATGGTAAGCTATTATAAGCGCACATGTGTCGGTACTAATTTCTCTTCACGGAGGCATTTTAAAAAATCGTCACACGATATTTCGCTCACGACATGAATAGAGTAATTACCACACTGCAACTGACTATAGGTTACAGATTTCACTATGATCTTCTAGGAAGGTAATTTAAACATTATCACCTACAATCTAACAGATAACTAAATTTACCCAGTAAATTCAGAGGGATTTTTATTGTAATTGCACCGCAATAAACAGTTTATGGTAATCCGACCAAGTGCAGGTAAATGATAGTAAACCTTATGCGATATAATGGGTGTTTATCTTACTACATTTTAAATACGTATTTCATTTTATTATGTTTTTGTTTTGGTAAACATAATACTATATGAATAATCCATGAAAACAGAGATGCCTAAAACAGTTTTGAGCGGTAGTGGGTACTGCGAACGAATGGCTTCACTGCCAACACCACAAATAGAACCTTCCACGCGAAAACAAAGCCAATGGACACAACCACTTATGTAATCAAAGCGTATTTGTCTTATATAAAGGATAAACGGATAAAATAGGTAGGATATTACGGAAATGCCAAATCCAAACAATATTTTCCACAAACACAAAAATTGGACAAATTCCGAATAATCCAAAGGATAAGATAACACTGGAAGCTCAAGGAGTATACGAGATACCCTGCAGGAATTTCAACCTTCCTTATATATGCCATACAAACAGGAAAATAAGTGTTAGGAGAGAAGAACACAAACTAGCGGTACGAGCAATACAGACAACCTGAGCATTAACGCAACATGTACTGATGACTGATGAGTTCAGCTTGTGAATTAGAGAGGATCATGCCATTACTGAGAACACATTTCAGATCGTTATCATGCACAAATATGAAATTTTATCCTAATTATCTTAACAATAAATAGAAAATGCCTTTTGTTAGGCTATAAATATCTCATTGTATTGTATAGAATGATATAATTTTTACTTTATTTACATAGGAGTCTTATAAATGTCTTTTACGAGATTTTATCAAATGTCCAATTTTTCATGAGCATCAGTGTATAAAATTACTATCTATATTTAATGGGTAATTTATTTTGATCCAAGATATCTCAATTTAATGTTTACAATTACATAACCCATTTGTAGGCTTTGAATCAAGGCAAAATGATAACGAATATAATATCTTGAATTTTTTGGGAGCATAACACTTTTGTACTTTTTATTGCAAATAGTATTGGATGTTGATAGTGTCTTTCATTGACCGTAATTAATTGAATACAACATACAGGTGTCCCAAGTATCTGGCAAGATTTAGTATCTCGTATATCATATATCGTTTTTACCGCAGATTTTTTCTAAATCTTTGAGTCATTTGTAATAACTAAGGCCACGACCCCACGATATGCTCTTTAATCCAAAAGTTTCAACATCAATAAACAATATATTAGTAAAAAAGAGGAAAAGATAATTCTTCAAGAAGTAAAAACTCCAGAGACCACTTACTTGAATATTACGTTGCCAAGAGGATCAGCTTTCCAAGCTTTGATCAAAGCGTAGTCACCAGTTATCGCCTCTTCCATAATATACGGTTTGCCGTTGAACATTTGCGACGGCTTCTGCAAGCTTGGAATTTCAACCTTTCCATCTTTTCCGTATTTAATAGGGGCACCTCCTTCATGTACAAGCGTTCCGTAAGCTGTAGGTGTAAAAAACGCCGGTATACCAGCACCGCCAGCTCGTAATTTTTCTGCCAAAGTACCCTAAACATTTTCGAAACTTTAAAACTCCAATCATCCATTTCACCACCAAAGGTACCTGCGGCGTAAATTCTATTTCCAATTCACCCGCTAAAAACTGCCGTTCAAATTCGGCATTTTCTCCAACATATGAGGAAATCATGCGCTTAACTTTCCTATCCTTCAATAAGAGACCCAATCCCCAATCCTCTACGCCGGCGGTATTTGAGACTATCGTATAATTTCCAGCTGAATGCTGTCTTAGAGCTGCTATGAGATTTTCGGGAATTCCGCATATTCCAAAACCTATTTATAACGTAAAGCTTCAAATATCGAAGAAATTGTAAATTCTCGACTATGTTACCTCCAACCAGTAGTTTGCTACCATCTGGTATATCTTTAACCGCTTCTTGAGGATTTGGATAGATCTTTGAGCGTTTTTTCGAAGTTGATGTTGAATATTTACACGATACTATCTATAAGGCAAAAATTAGGAATGTGGCGAATTTAAAAAGGACATTAATATTCATGTAGGAACTGGTTTTGTAATATTATAACATTTCAGCCTCTAAAGCAAACAGCACGTGTGTGGTATGAATTGTAATCATAAATAATTAAAATCAAATAAAAACGTAAATAATCGCTATCAAAATTCTTCGAAATAAACCTTATATTCTATTTGCAGATAGTTCCTGCGTTGAAAAGTAACATTTTAATTGAAGAATTCAACACCATCAATTAAAAACTTTTTCAACCCAAGTTATGATTTAGAGCTTTAACTCTATAAGTGGCAAAGTTTCCTTTAAAACTAAGTCAAAAACTTCTACATTTTCCCAAATGATCTATTCTATGTCAATATTTGAAGTATATTATAAAAAAATGTTACTGCGCTTTATCTTTGCACATGTGACTAAAAACAATACCAAACAAGCCTAAATTTTACAGGAGTCATGTAAATAAACTTCATATTTGCGAACTATTTAGAGTTTAAAGCAAAAAGGAGGTACCTCTTGGATTAAATTGATCGAATTATACATAGTAATAATACATAACGATATTCTGAAGTGTATCCTAACCTATAAACGTCAACAGTTGCCAAGAGATTGAAGACTACCTGGTTAAATAAATACTTTTGAACTATACTAGAATTAATAGTCGTACCTTGTATAAATCTTTCACGTAATGCGTTGTACCAGATTGACTTACGACACTCAGAACACCCCTATTTATCGAAAAATATACCGAGCAAAACATGATTCTTATATGCACTCGTGCTAACCTATACAACGCGTATGCCGACTATGACGGAATTGGATCCAAAATTGTACACGGTAATCATGTTTATGGTGCCGGTTGAACAAGGTCAGAGGAGTCGAAAATGCGATATTTTTAATTTACGTTGGATTTCTTAGACTTGGGGACATTTTCACTCTCCAAAAAATAATGTGACTTCGAACGCTTGGCGATAACTCCCCTGCCTTACATCTCGACAACCAAATTGTTTACGTAATAAAAGCAAAAGCAAACTTTTTGACCTCTTTTTGATTACAATTTGCACAAATTATCCTATTTTGTTTAAATATTTTATATCTATAAGAACGGAATCTATAACTATGCAGGTAATCATACACTCTTCAATTATAAAAATAAAGAGCAATTACTGTCTAGCAAATACTGAAAATCAATAAGTTTATTAAATTTTATTTACTTTATAAAATATATTCCAAATATTTTAGATATTAACTAAATACAAATAAAATTTTAATAAATTGACATTATACCCATTAATTAGTGCTGCCATCTGTTTTGTAATAGATGAATGGGCTTATATCGTATTACCGAAAATTATAGTAAACCTTTTCTACTAAACTTCCAACATTTAATAATTGGTTGTATATCCCTCACTATCTAAACCATTTTTCTTCAGTATTTTTGCTCTACGATTCTTATGCACTTAGACTGAGCATTTTTTTATACGATGAGTCCAACAATTAATAAAATCAATATTTGCGATACCGTTATACCCTTAGGATGGTTATTAACTTATCACGTTACGCTTAATAGTTATTAGTGAACTGTTATTTCCATGCTGCCGGGTATAAAAAAAAGAATGCCAATTTGTAGTCTGTTATAAATGTATTATACAGGTATTAATTACGTATATACCTAATTTAAACAAGAATATGGTTTATTCTGGTTCTTTACTAATCAGTAATCAATCAATTTTGAAGGGTATATATATTATATATAAATGAATCCTAAAATAAATTGAAGATTGTTTATGAACGAATATAAAAAACAGTGTCGCATAGATATTTTATACGGTTATACGTAACCTTCGGATTAAAACAAAATTTCCATGTCTTTAATTTACATATTTTGAAGTTACAGAAATATATCTTTTGTATTCTTACTTCTGGGGTATATTAATTTTGGGTTTCCAATATTGTTCAAATAGACGTTAATACGTAAATTTATTAATGTGAATGATAGTGTTTATATTATTGTAATATTTTATTAACAGTACTTTATAGTTAACATATTCAAAATGGAAATGTTTGTTGCAATAATATAAAGGTATTAAGACATTGTGGACAGATGTACATAATATGTACATGTATTCTAACGTAACGTGGGATAAATACATGTAGGTCGCTAGTTTGAAGACTAGGTATATACTAGCCCAAGTTGTTCCAAGAAAAACCAGAAGTAGATAATGCGCAAAAACGTTTATTTATGTACAACTGTACTGTAGATTATCAATTCATTAATATATTTATTAGGAGGTAGTGTACTGTATTTTTTTCTTTAAGTTGTTTTGTTAATTAAGGTAGCGATTGATATATGTATATACTTGTACTTTTACATCTTCTACTTTATGGATCACACTGTTATAATCTCTTTTATAGTACATTGATGTGTCTTCCCATGTGTTGGTAATACGCTGCTAATAAAATGTCCTACCTTACCAACTCCTAAAACATTGTCCTACTTTACCAACTTTCTGAATGTTAAAACTTTATTTTCTTATTTTTAATTGGATTAATTAGCTAATACTTAAGTAACTGTAAACGCAAATTATTACCTTTGCCCAACTCATTTAAATAAATATAATGAAAATGGTTTGAGTAATATGTTAAGAAACGATATAAATATAATTATTTATTTAATTAAAACTTTGGTATGTTTTAAAATTAACACTGGCAAATAAATATAGGACTATATTCATCTTTAGCAGTTTTTAATGTAACAAAATAAATACAAACGATTTCGTTTTAAATATTCTGAATATAACTAAATAATCATATACAAAGAATATACAGGATGTATATAAATGATTGAAAGGTATTTTAATTTCCCGCTTTCTATTTTTTTTTAGCTTAAGTTGGTGCTAAGTGCGGATCTATAATGACTACATATTTCGTTGCTTACCTGTGACAAATAGACGGCTGTAAATACGTGGCAATAAGAAAAGCTTCTCTAGTTATAAATAAGTAAAATAATAAACAAGTAGAAGAAAACGTAAATACAGGAAATCATAATAGCATAGACGCTATCAAAGGACGCTGCTGATTATGTCTTATAAATTATATTGTAGGCATATTATTGTTAAGTCCCTTTTAAAACTGTCTAAATAAAGTACACAAACGTAGAAATAGAAACCACATTGACCATGTAATCATAAAAACCGTTAAAACTGTTTAGTTAGGTTAATATCAACTCTAAGATGTAGGCATTGCATTGCGACCAGAGGATAATATATAGGGATAGAAATTTGTTTGATATTATTTTGTGGCTGCTTAGCGCCACCTACCGTTTGTCTAAAAAGTATTTTAAAGCGCCAAATCTAAATCCCAATTTCATATCATGTATATGTAATATATTTTGCACGTTCTATTGCAACAAATATTCTTCTTGCAATCTGCTCCATATGTTTCCAATATAACAACAAGAACATCTGTTACACAATAAAACCTGTATGCCGAAATAAGTATGTATATTGCCAAAATAGAACTGCTTCCATAATACTATTGGAAGGCAATGTATTCCTATCTTAACAAACCAGAATTGTAAAACAAATAACAACAAATTTTCGAAATTTATTGCATTTTAATGGTAATAAATAATAAAATATAATAATAAAAACAATACACAATGTAAACGGTAATGCATTTCATTTGTACAATCTTTCTATGCCTGGCACTTATATACGAAAATTAAATAGAAGTAAACTATGTAAAAAGTAGAATAGAAACGTTCACGAAATGTAACAAGGTTTTTAAATGTATTTGCGTATAAAAACGTAAAACATTCAACAAAATTAAGCGTTAAAACTGTCCCTAAATCACAAAAACGAAAAAAATAACTGATAACCATATGTAACAATAGAAACATAACCCCACGTAATTTCTAATGGAATGGTAATATCTGGGTAATATTTAAGAACGCGCATGCGTATTTATCTGTATAATTCGATTCTTGCGCTTTCTACCAAATATCTATGAACGAATAAAAGAAGAAAAGGAGGATCAAGGTCACAAATATAAGATCGCTCCCCGTGATTACGACTAAGTGACCCTTTGAACCTTTAGACTAGATAATGTAAACAAGCATCCAGTAAGATATATATTTTGTAACGTAAACATTAGAACGCATTGTTCGCCTGAGATTGTAGTGGCTAAGATCGATTTTAAGTTCTTGTCATATTGCAATAAGAACAATCAATAACAGTTATTTCATACGGTTTTATAGTTGTTTTTAAAAACTGAAACGCGTGTTGTAATAACTAGTAGTAAGTTATAGCGCCAACTTTCCGACACAAGAAAGAGCGGGTGATTCAAACAGCGTTGTTGAACACAGTGTACTAAATATCGTACTAAGCAAGTTCTGATACAAATTATTTTTACCGCAGTATGCTAAACAGGTACTAGTAATATAATGATTAATGCAAGAAAACACCGGGTGACATGCCAAACATAATGAAAAAATTTGACAAATGACGTTAGGAAACATAGTAGTCAGTAACGTTCCATTTTATTCAACATAAATTGCATATTCAAAGAAATAGCTTTTTTGTTGATTTTAAACCTTTCTTGGTAATTGACGAATTGTAAATATGGAATTTATAAGCCTATCTTACGTAATGGTTTTAAAATGGACTAAATTGGCCTTTTAATTTGGAATGTTTTGTATCTTACTTTTCTATATTCGGAGGAGTGCTTTTAAATTGAACCGCCAAAAGCTGCGCTAGCTGTTGGCAATAATTGCATCGACGATATTTAATATATTGCAGGCAACCATATTGATATAACAACTAATTGACATTTAGATCATGTATTTTTCTGAGGGCGTTAGTATTTAATTTTTATCTCTAAATTTGCGTTGTGATAATAATTACGTAACTACAACTTATATAAAATCCTTGCTACTACCCACCAAAAAGTAGCTTTGAAAAATTCCATTGTGTAAATACGTCTTTTTATTTTACTCCCCCGAATTAAAAAATAGTGTCACATTTTTAATGTCTCTGATCTTTGACGAAGAAAAAGTGCTGTAAAACGTTTATTTCGAAAGGTTGTTTAAGTATTTTCAAATAGAAAATGATTTGTATCCTTTTCCAATTAGCAATCAATTAATGAATAATGTACCTTAACAGTTTTGAAGTGACGAAATGTTTAAAGTTAATTAGTTTTATTAAAAGGTTAAAACGAGTTAAAATGTCATACTGGCATTTATGTATATTCATAGTTCCAACTATTGTGGGTTAATCCTAAATTAGCTAGCACCTATTAAAGCGGAGTAGCCTTTGTAATGATTACTTTTTCTTTAATTAATTGTAACGGGCATCAAGATGCTATAGTGCCCGATTTATATATCTCCACGACACGTTAACATCGAAGATGAATACCTGTCGCACGAACAGAACCAGTTCGAACACGGAAAAAAATATTGAGTAACCTACGACAGTTCGTAACCATCCATCGAATTCCCCATTTTAACGCGCACTCCAAACCACCTTCCCTAGTACCGTGTCCGCAGAATCCGTCCCGATGTGCTTCAGTTCAACAGCGGTATCGAGTTGAGGTAGTGTCACTGAAACGAACGGAATTTTCACCGTGTTTAGGTTTAAAAGGTTTTAGACGAAAGGCGTATGCAGTTTTAGTATACCTACGACACTACGCGTTAAGGTTAGGTGAAAAAATGACACCGTCGCCGAACAGGGACTCATCATCAACGGATTGAACTGATAAGAACCGTGATTCGCGGGATGAGATCGTGGCATTGAAATGCGATTACGCGAATAATAGCGAAATAATTCGTTGTTAATGTTCTCCATTGATAACGTTCTATCGTCGACGACGAAGTGGTGCGAAATGTTCAAAAAGAGCCGGCCGAAACCGTCGCCGTCGGGAAATTGTAGCGAGAATCATCTATACGAGAATAACAATCAATTGGCGCAGATGTATCATCAAGGTATGGCGAATCATCATCACAGGGAGCCTAGTCCGCCACCGCCGCCCGTTCGTAGACCGCAGCTCGTCTTTCATTGCCAATTGGCCCACGGAAGTCCGACAGGGTTCATATCCGGGTTCTCAAATGTTAAACAATTGTATGAGAAGATTGCTGAAAATTACGATTTTCCGGTATCGGAGGTAGGTGCAACTTAACGATATTATTATATGCAGACAACAAATATATCTTTAAAAATGGAACATTTATTAAAATACGTAGTTATTATTGTGTATTTTCGAAAAGAATGCGGTTCTAAATTACCAAAACAAATAAAAATATTTTTGCATAGAGCAAACAAATGATGTAATGTTTATTTATAAATCAATGCATTTTACTTTCAACATTAACATAGACTTGTTAATCATTCTGGAATGGATATAGCAATAATTTTTTCCGAGTGAATTTTTTGTGATTGTCTTATTCATATCTTAAATAAGATTTAAAAAAGGAAAATCGAATTTCATAGAGACTATCAACGAGAATTTAAATTTTAATCGAAAAGAACGTCTACAAAAAACTTATAAACCAGGGATATACAGGCTGTTCCAGTTAGTGTAGTCACTATCAGGAAATCGCCAATAAAATATGAGAAGTTGATTAAATGAGGCAAAAATGTACATCACGTCAAAGCATGCTTTTCTAAAAGAGAAAAATTAAAAGAATAATTAGAGTTGTTTGGGCTATTTCATTCCATCGTTTGTTGAACTTGTGTTAGTCTGACGTTTCGGTAGTTTGAAGGGCTGTTTTACTTGCCAGATTCACCATGCGTTTGATGATTTTTTCTCTGGCGTATTTATCTTCCCTTTCTTTTTTATTAGTAAAACTCGTGTATGGAAGTCGAACTCGATTTATTTCTTTCACGAATTTCGTATTCCACCAGACTTAACCACTAAACTAATAGGGAGTGGGGGGCAGAAATTACTGTGTTAAACTTATATTTAAGCTACAATTTTCTGCGCAGAAGACAGTGTGCAATAAACCAATTTTTTGCGCATGAGCGGTTGTCTATTTCGCTGATCCTTCTCCATTCTGCAAGGTTGGTCCTCGTATGGTTTTTTATTCTTCTGTCCTCCGTATCGCGCTTGCTAGTCTTTGACTAATACCTTCCTAGATCATAGGAAGCCAGACGTTCTTTATCTCCAGGCTTGGTGTGCTAATGGCGGTTGGTGTTATGATCATACATTTCCAAATTTTTTTTTTGTGGCGTTGTCTTTTTTATCCAGGATTACTGCATTGTTCCATGTTATCCTGGATAACCTTAGTGATTAAGTAAGGTGGAATACGAAATTTGAGGAAATATAAATCGAGTTTGATCCCTATGCACGACTAAGTTGTTTTAATAAAAAAATAGGGAAGAAAAATACGTTAAACAGAAAATCTTCAACGTATGATGAATTTGGCAAGTACTAGCTATTCTCAGGGCTACCCTGAAGACGGCAGTAGACGAACTGCCGAAACGTCGGACTACATAAGTTCAACAAACGATCGAAATAGCCCAAAAAAAACTCTAATTATTACAATAATCCATCGTCAACAATATCATGCCAAGAGTTAAAAATTAAAAGGTAAACGATACCTACATTATGAGAGAAGAATTGGTGATGTAATTTTCATTATTTAAATTTATGTAAAAAATAAACAATAAAAAGAAAACGGAACCAATCTCCCAGTATCTCAAATTTTATTGAAATAATTGCTACGGTTTTTGCCTCAGGCCAGAAAACTGTCCAAATGGATGTGCATTCTTAGAACCACAAAGGATTGAAGTGTCGTGATTTTGGTGGCTAGGTAATATTTTTGGGACTCTCTATTTGATTCTTTTTGTTGTGAAAAGTTTTTGTGGAGCTTCGAGCCTTCGAATGCTGAAGAATATACTCATCCTCGATTAACGACGAGACGTTTTCATTAAAATCGATGTATATATGTTCAAACTACCTCAATTTGTCTCTACCGATATTGTCTACTACACGTTTTGCATCAAATTGTTCATTTATTTCGGTATTTTTAATCTTGTCTGCTGAACATTGTTTTGGATATTGTTGTTTTACCATTTTTGCAAGCTGCTGTCTCGATTTTGTAGTCAACCTCATTTCTAGTTTTTTTGTTAGGGTAAGCAGTAACCTGCAAGTATTTCGCAAACTGATAAAGTTTGGGAAATCCTGCCATAAACTGTATAAACTGATATGATATGCAAACAAGTCAGGACTGCATGGTGTGACTATTTCGAGATATTTCTATCTACATATATGATTAAGTAGACCATGAACCCTTCAAGCTATATGGGGCCTGCATTGCCATGCAGAAGGATAATATCGTTCGTAGAATTCCCAAAAGATTTCTTCTTAACGCTTGTTGATAGAGGTTGAAGTGGACATTTTTTCGTCTTCGATGATTTTGCACGCTTCTAATGCATATTCTGGCGTTTGGATCCTAGTTCGTAATGGTCAGGATTAATAAAAAATTTTTCTTAGTTCGGAAGCTGTCAATCTTTATATCTCTCAAGTAGAGGTAATAGACAAAATAACATTTTAGAATTAGTATTGGTAAATGTGGATGTTATGCTATCTCTAAAACATACCGTTAGTCTATTTAGAAACCTGTAAAAATAAAGAACAGGCAAATAATGGTGAAGAAACTGTAACTATACGATATCAAAAAAACGTAAGAAACTACTAAAAGTGTGAGTAGCAATAACAATTTTAATTTTGGTTCTGATAGCTGTATAACAGCCGAAGCATTGGTGACGTTTTAAGCTCCTTTGTTGTGTATAGAACAAATCAGTATAAGGAACAAGAATTAGACGGAAGCAGATAATATATATATATAATATATAAATTGAAAACTTCAGGTCACTTGAACATAAAGAAATCCGAAAAACCATTGAAATGCTAAAGATAAAATACAGGGTCCGGCACTGAAACTCTCTTTTATCAATAAGACATGGTGGTACTACTAGGGCTAGTCAAACGTCATTAGTCATAAAAAGGCTTTGGGTAAAAGAACAGTAAAAGGCTGCTTTCCACGAGACCAGTCGATGGTAGCTATGTCCGGTCTACGGTATAATATTCCCCCCAAACTGCTATACTTGCCCGGCAATCCATCTTATCCTGGGTGGAAGATTTTGGGACAGTTGGAAATGTATCCCAGGAGCAGCACGGACCGTTAGAACACCTGCAAACACCGAAGCACTTCGAATTATAGTTTTAAGTCCTAGGCGGTCTGATTTAAAACACCCAGCTGCCCTAGGGTTGTTAAATCGCCCAATTCACGAAATTCCTCATGAAAACCTTCACATTCATCCATATACAATGGTAGTCGCACAATTTTAGTGTGTATTTTGAGAGAAAATTTTCCAGGGCGGCTAATATCCAACAGAAGTGACATCTCGTGGTCCTTACGCTAGCCAGATTTAGCACTATGCGATTTTTTTTTATGGAGCTACCTCAAATCGAAAGTCTGTAACAACCGTTCTGCAACTCTGAAAGTATTGAAAAGCAATATTCGTCATGAAATGGCCAACGTACCGATTGCTATGCTGGAGAGAATCCACTTGCACTTAAAAAATCGGCTACAACAATACACGCAAATTAATCATCTTGGACTACTGTGTAATCATGGAATACAATGAGCAACAACTTGGTGATAGTCAAAACTTTCGTAATGGAATGATAAAGTCCTGCACAGATGCTTAACATTTCAGAAAGTTTTCTAGCTTTATTGCACCGAAAGCAACTTTCAATTAACTCATTTTTCTTCCTATACAACACAAACATATTTTGAATAGGGTGGACAATGACTTGATTCCTTTCTTCGTCTAAATTTGTTGCCTCAATCAACGACTGTCGTTTGAATGAAGTAACTGTACTCATAAAGTATAATTGCGATCTTCATACAAATTTTGTTTTGGTGGGCACCCTTCAATGGTTAGAAATTGAACAACACCACACAGGTTATCACTAGACGATTTTTTTTACCATAAATGCAGTTTTCTAAACCAAACATAAGACTTAGAAAGAATCAAATAGGAAATATTTTTAACGAACCTATTACTAAAACACGAACAGCCAATATAAACAGAAGTATTCGGTTACCATGGCAATGAACCAGCGGCTGCGTAGTCTAAATATGTTTCTATTAGACAATCCTCGTATGAAATACCTTGAGACCATTTAGGTAGCTTTAGAAAAATTAACTTTACAACAATCGAAATGTACATTGGTTGTTCGGTGTTTTTCAAATCTTTTTATCGCATCATTGTCGCTTGTTTAAAGTGAATTTTTCTCGTAAATAATGTTTTAAAAATTAGAAATATCATTGAATACGATTAATGCGCACTTAAATTTAACCGAAGTAATATTTATTTTATCTCTCCTTAATTGATTTAGCGTTATCTCGCCGCGGTAAATGGAGTTGTTTTTAAAAAAATATATATATATACTTACGGCTTCTCATGTTTATTTTTAGATAAGTAAAAGGTAACGCCACGATGATCACAAAAGGGAATGATGATATGATACGAGGGTTGCTATTTATGTATCACGAATAATAAGTAAAAATAAATATTTGTCATTGAAAATGATTTTATTGTTTTTCAAATATACTTTTGCATACGTTTGAACCAATTTTCATAGCACTTTTTCCATTTCGATTGAGGTATCTCCAAAACATGCATTTCGAACGCATCAACCGCTTCTTCTGGGGTCGAAAATCGTTGACCATGTAGTTTGTTTCGCACGGACGGAGATGGCAAATAACCCATCAATTCGAGGTTTTAGCCGGTAAAATCTTGAGTTGCTTGGGTCGATGAGTGAGAGCTCTCGTTGTCATGGTGAAGAATGATCCTACTAGTCGGTGATTGTTTTTTCTTATTTCTTCAAACACTTCTGGCAAACAAATGCTTGTATACCATTCATAATTGACTATGCTATGATTCTCTAGCAGCATTGTAGCCACATGGCCGTTTATCCCAAAGAAACAGACGACTATTTGCTTCGAGGTACTTCTGGGGCGGACAACTTTTCTTGGGTTTGTCTCATCTTGGAAGACTCTTATAGGGGATTACGATTTACTTTCGGGCTCATACCCATAGATCCAAGATCGTCACCTGTGTAAATGTATAGACGACTTTTGACGCGCCGCAATTGTATTTTTTGAGCATTTCTTTGCAGCAATCCACACGAGCCCTTTTTTTGGCGATTGTAGAATTATGTGGAATCCAACGTGCACAATTTTTTTTCTCGGCTAAATATTCGTGTAAAACCTTGTGTTATCGTGCTAATGCCCAGGGATGCCTCAATCTCACAGTACGTCACATCACGATCATACTTTATCATTCGCGCACAGCGTCGATGTTTTCTGCCACAACAATCGATTTCGAATGACCTTCTTTAAATAAACCCTGAGTGAACAATGGTCACGATTGAATTCTCTAAGCCAGTGATATACAGTGGTTTTATCGCCTAAAGCTGAAGTGAGTTGATCGAGGCACTTTTTGTTGTTGCGATAATCCACGTCGTACAACAGAAATAGCATCCTTATGACAAAACTTTCTGAGGATATACAGTCAAATAATGTCAAATTTTACGATGTACAGTAGGGTGACAGAATAAAATAGACACCTACTAATTAAAAAAAAAAGATTCTATTCTCGTTATAAATACAAAATATTTTAAAATTTTTAAATTAGACTAATATCTTGTCGATCCACATTTACTTGCGTGAAATGCTGCGAGTCGTCGTGGCATAGAATCCATTAAATGATTAATGGTGTCTTCTGGAATATTTAACCACTCTTCTGTAACAGCTGCCACGAGTTCTTTCTTATTGCTGGGTTTTCGGGATCGTTTCGCCATATTTGTCTGGATTATGTGCCAAATATTCTCTATCGGATTCATGTCTGGTGATTGGCCTGGCCATGGTAAAATTCGAATGCCTTGCTCCTCTTTCCATGTGGTTGTTGTTCTTGCTTTGTGGCAGGGTGCTCCATCCTCCATAAAAGTGGCGTCTTCTTTAGATAAAATGGCTTTGTCGAATATCGGTAGTAGTCCTTCTGTTAATATTTGGATCTATTTTGCCGCATTTATATTTCCGTCGCAGATTACTAATTGCGATCTTCCACCATACCATATCGCGCCCCACACCATGATGTTCATACCGCCGTATTTCACCGTCCGATGCAAAAATTTGTCGTCCAGTTGCTGTGACGAACGTCTCCATTTCCACGTACGACCACTATCACTGAATTGGCAGTATCTGCTTTCGTCTGAAAAAATGACAGACCACCAAAACTCTTCGGGCTTCGTTCGAATTTCGATTGCCCAAGCCATTCGGCGCCGTTTTTGAAACGCCGTAAGGAGAGGTTTTTTCTTTGCCACCCTTTTATACATCCTCGCACTGTGGATGTATCGCAGAACGGTGCGCTGACTTTTCTGTGAAGTTGCCGCAAGCTCAGCTGTACTTTTTCGCGGTTCTCTTAACACTTCGCGCACAAGCCCCCTTTTACTTCTTTCAGAAAGTCCGGCGCGACCTGGTCTCGGCTCCACTGTTGTCTTTTCCTTGCGTTTAAATTGTGTAATTACACGGTTAAATGTGGACAACGGAATATTTAAAAATTTACTTATTTCACGTTGCGAAGCGCCACGTTCACTCTGGCCAACGATGCGACCCCGGGTGAAGTCGCCAATATCACTCGAACCTTGTATGCAAGGCATAGTTGTAACGATACTAAACTATGACGAATTCCTTCCGATACATCTACCCCTACCCTAATGACAAGAGAAAGTTCTTAATTCGTTCTTAGAATTTAGCTGTTTACATATTTATACCGCCTTACCTGGTGTCTATTTTATTCTGTCACCCTAGTGTATATATTAGATGGTGCCTAGCAACACCATGATTGCCAATTCCTGACACACAAATAGCAAGCCTCGTATCCTACAATATTACCATGTTAAAAAAGATAATCAATACGATTCTAAACTGCAAAAGAATTTAATTAAACCAAATTTGATATAAACTGGTGAATATATCCGGGTAACGACTGCATTAAAATTAATACTTCACTAGAAAGAAAGGTAAATGTAAGGGAAAATAACATTAGAAACATTTATCGCTGTTACAGAAACTATCTATAATTTATAACTAAACCATTCAAATAATAAATAATGTATTTGCAATTCTACCTAAACTTAATAATAGGTGTTGAATCCATTACTGAAAATACTGCTTGCCAATTTGATCAATATTGAAATAGAAATCATGCATTAACAATCCTTTATCACAAATTCCAGCTCATTGCCATTATCACAAAGGGGTTCTTTGTCCGAAAATATGGACAATAGTAATATCAACTCTTGCGACGACATTCGAATTAGGAATGATAGAATTACTCTTACTAAATTTCGACAAATAAATAGAGGTGAAGAAATACCAACTCCGTATCAACTACGTATCAGTAACGATATTAACAGAATAATAAAATTATGCAGAACTGCAGAAATTTTACTGACTAACTTTAAGGCCTTGTCAAAGCATTGAACTGCATTGAAGTCTTATTAGTCACCAGTCACCCGGGAAGTCCCTTTTACTTCATATACGTTGATGATTCATCGCAATTATAGTAGAGGGTCGTTTAATAGTAAATATTTTATGCTTTGTAACCAGATAGGGTATAATTACCCAAGTTACCAACCAGCATGCATATCTAAATTATGCAAGTTAATATGAGATTT
This sequence comes from Trypoxylus dichotomus, assembly GCA_023509865.1. Taxonomy (NCBI): domain Eukaryota; kingdom Metazoa; phylum Arthropoda; class Insecta; order Coleoptera; family Scarabaeidae; genus Trypoxylus; species Trypoxylus dichotomus. The sequence continues at coordinate 54,900,953 of CM042078.1, forward strand.
TTAGATCGATAGGCAACTACCGTCCTCGCAGAATATAAATTTCATGTACTGCATTTGCATTGTATTAAACTACGGTCTTTATACCTGAAGTACTTTTTAATAAAAGCAAGCAGCAGTGTTTTATTTTCGCGAGTTGATAAGAATATTTATAGAATCTAGTGGTTTGAATTCTTTCATGTTTTTTCGTCACCTGAGGCTGTTGTTGTTAATATTCCAAGCACTGGTTTCCGAAATATAAGCTGCACTGTGGAGAAAGCTCCTTGCAAATTGGTTTGAACGTATCTAAAAGTGTACTGAGATCCAACGCGATTACATTGACTGATAACTTGATAAAGTACTTCACTAAATGTTATGCGTGTTTTTTACATTGTTTTCAGTAGCCCTCGCATTTAATTAACCTTCAAAGCTTGGCGAAATTCTGAGAAAGCTTTTTGCAATGGCAATTTATTATATGAATATATTTATGAAATGTCTTTAAAGAGATATCGCATACTAAAATACGCAATGCTATAAAAATACATTGAGTCAACCTTGTTCTTTGTATATAGCCATCCACAAGTGAAAGAGTGAATTCAAACGAACTGGAAAAATAACCTTCGCAGTATACTACAAAAAATTGCTAAAACTGCAAACACGTTATTGGTTTGGACGGTTGTCGAATTAACTATCTGAAATAAATTATAAATACTGGCGGCATTTTGAATGACTGAGTATTTTGCATAAGTAATTTAATATGGAGAAGCTATCTGTAAGGTAGATATCACTTTTTCTAACGTTGGATAGAAATTGATTTGACATCAATAGTTTAGAGAAAACAAAAGAAAAACTATTTTTTTTTCGATTGATGAAGCGTGAATTTATCAATATACTCTTAAATCTAAGCAACAATTGGAAATGCTTACAAGACCTGAGAAACCGTGCCTTAAGAAACCAAAAATTTTTGTGGCAAACGAGAAAGGTGATGATGTTTTTTTCCATTTCTTGTTCCCATAAAGCATCCATAAAATATACTACAATGCCTTTTAGCTTATTTAAAAGCAACAATAACGAATGCCACTGCTGTTTTTGTCCAACAATTCGATAAAGGATTTAACGGCTATTTATGCCTTCGGTCGTTGTCCCTTTGATGTATGTTACTCCAACAACTATTGAAGAGAAGAAATATTTATAGTTCTAAAATGCCACAAATCCTTCACTCACCTACAGTCTAGATAGATTTGTCGCAGTTTTTTTAAATAGAAACATTACCAATGTGTACATATGTTGGAATACTCCTTTTCTGGCAGAAGACACAGATCGCCAAAAATCTCTGACAGTGAAGCTGCATTGCGAGTTCTCGAAGTAAGTAGCTGATTGCAGGAGCAATCTGAATGCACTGAGCAGTAACAATTGAATTGTTTTTGTGTGGATACCAAGATATACTGACATTAATGATGCCTTTGCTAGTGCTGGCGCTGATCATATTCCGTGGCATCAGAATCTATAGTTCTTACATTTACTGGGTCGAAGAGGAAATTGATTAGTCCACAGACCTATCTCATGCAAAAGCATTTGTACTACTTACCCAAAATGGAGCGAGAAAAGTAATAGAGTTTGATCAAAATTCCGTCAAGTTTCTTGTTATAATCCTGATAGATTTTACCGGATTAAAGAACACCTGCAGAAAGGTAAATTGGTGTCGTTCAGAAAAGATGTAATCTGTACTTAATGGAGCAACAGACAGTTGAACATATTTTCTACAATTGCCCCGCCGCTTAGAACATCAACATTCAGAAAGATTTCACTAAGTGAACTTCTGAGATTTGCTCAATGAATATAAGGCCGGTTACAATAAACCTTGTTTTCTTCTCCTCTGCTAAGTCATTTGCGTTACCCGTAACAACAATAAAGAAAATTAAATTTGAGATAAAGCACAGCAAACAGATGTTTATTTTAATTTTCGAACACACTAAATATTTATCTTCACTGTACCATATCCGGCGATAAATTAATCGTTTAGATTTGTGGTGGATAATACTTACTTACCATCCGTAGAAGAAGCAATAAGGTAATTCCAGAACATAGAACACAGAATACTAAGTAATAACTAAACCAGTGCCAGACCCATAGGTGTATAGAAAGGTGAGTGATCACGATTACATTGAAGTATTAGATTATTACGAGGGAAAGTCATCAAATAAGTCACAAATTGCTGTGGGAAAGCTGAAAATAGCAATGAGCTATTTCCCTATCTGTCACTAGGTGTCAGCAAAATCCAGATTTATGATTTATGATGACGGTTGCAAAAAAACAAAAAAAACCTCCAGGCCTATTGACGAGTAGAATATTGCTGCACCACAATAATACCAAGCCGCATTCGGTCCACTTGACTTAGAAGAGATTTGCAGTATATCCCCAAACGACTATCATCTGTTTGGTCCACTCAAAAAGCATCTTTGCAACAAACATTTCGAGGGTGATAACGATGTTTAACAAGAGGCACGCACGTGGTTCAGAGGGCTACTCAAACACTTTTATGCAGCAAGCATTGGGGCGTTGATAAGTGTATTAATGTAGATGGAGACTTGAATGAGCAAATCATTCTTCGGTCAGGGTAGATTTAGCACTTACATACCGTTAAAATCATACGCCCAGTAGATTTAATTCCGAAATTTTGACGAACATTTTCTTCACAATCTCTCCTACTAGCACTATTACTTCATTGTTAATAATATCTTTAAAGAAATATGATTCGGTGGAAGCACTATACAAAATTTTGCCGCTAAGTGTCACTTTAATAAGCTATGAACGGCATGTTAGACGTTTTTGAACGTGGTTAAACTTTCTTAAATACGATTATTTTTCTTATTGTTATTAACAGAGAGCCATTCTCAGCGACGTAGGACCCATAAGCTTGTTATGCTATTGTATGTTTAAAAACTAGTCTATCTCTCTCTTTTTATCAAACTTGCTCACAATAATCATAAACACGCCCAAATAGAATATCATTACACGTGTTGCTGCACGATCTTTTCAATGTATAACCCCGATTATTCTCTGTTAGCACGTTAAATTCCACCTTCAAAAATTCTCTATAAAAACTTTTGTATGTAGCTAGCGCTTGTTTTAATATCCAACCTTGGCACTTGAGTAATCAATAAAGAAATTGTACGCTTAGTTTTTTGCCTACCACCACCACCACGAGTATCCTGTTTTATGAAGTCTTAGAAGCGAGCTGTTAATGCGAAAAGCGAATAGACACAAACAAAAGACAGGAAGTCGCTACGATTTATCGATTTTTTTCTAACGAAAAATGGTAATTGTAAGCTCATGATAAAAAATAAAATAATTCGGCAGATTAGGACTATCTGTTTTATGCAACGAACTCAATAATTTGCGGGGAAAGATTAAATGACGTAGGTGTGTTACATATTAAAATATATCGTTCAACTTTTACTTGATTATCGCATAAAATACCCAGAAAACTAACGAGTTTTAACTGTACTTACGAAATTTACGCGTTTATAACTGCATGCATTGGAAACACATCTATAACTGCAGAACTTGTTCGTTAAAAACGCTTTACGTAATCTGATTTCGTTGCAATAACCGAATTTATCCGATATCGATATACAATGACCTACAAAAATGTTGGTACGAGGCACTCTTTTAAGAATTTTGACATGATTTTGAGTCTGGGGCATATTTGGCAGAAAATCTACGAGTTACGCATTCAGTAATTTTACTAATAGTGCTATAATAATTATTAAAGATATTTTCGTATAGTGTCGTTGGATTATTTACATACACTACCGTCCAAAAGTTTGAAAACAGTAACGGATTTTACAAAAAAGTCACAGGTATCGTAAACTGTTGTGATTATTAATGAATTTATACAACATAAGTGACTGTCGTCAAATAAACGTAAAATAATTCAAATATAATAATATTGGTTTTGATAATCGCTGCACAAATTTTAAGCATTGTTCGAAGCAATTTTTCGAAACAGTCCACGTCAATTTGTTGCCATGCGATCTGTTAATATTCCTGTAGATGTTGGGTGTTCTGAGGTTCTCGGTGTTTAGCCGTTCGATCAAGCGGATCCCATAAGAGCACTATGGAGGCTTTGAGAAGAACAAACATTTAATTTTTCTTCATTTTTGGCTACTTTCTCCTCTAAAAAAGTTTTTACATGTTCGAGTCGTGTGTTTGGGGTCATTGTTTTGCTGGAACACAAACGTCTCAGCAACAGGACGACTTCCACATGAAATAGAATGATTTTGCAAAATATCAAAATTCTCTTCTTTTCGCATTGTACCACTAATTTTCACTAAATCCCCCGTAGTTGTTTTCAAACAGCTTTGTCGATATAATTTCGAGATAGTCTACATAAGATTTCGTTTTGTGTTGAAAATAATGGTTCACTAATCCAACCACTTTCAAATCCAGTAGATGTAATGAAGATGCACACATCTCAGACCCATCATTCCAGTTTTCTTAATAATGTAATAGCTGTTGTACTAGGCCTCATTTATATTACGAATGAAACGTTTTTCTTCTCGGAATCTCTTTATTTTGTTTAAATATTTATTCTCAAATACCTGTATTCCTGGAGACCCCATAATACTTCTTCGTTCGTAGATTTAAATCTAAAACCACACATTATATTCTTTCATTTTCCACTGGCGGTTTACTGAAAGTCATGAGCGTAAGTTCCTTTTTCCTTCTATAAAAATCGTAGTTTTTTTATGTAATTTGTGATCTTTCTCTGGAAAATCGTCTATTATTTTGATACAAGTTTATAAGATAATCCTGTTAATTTATACGTCTTAAATTATTTGTTAAGCTTGCAGACTTAAATGAATTCTCACAAAAGTAAAACCTCCTTTAATTGCGAAATTAACTTTTAATGAAATATATCTCCCAACTAAATCGTTCTACACAGTTCTTCTATACGCAAAGGAAATTCCACCCCACTACAAATTATGCATTTACATCAGTACAAGATTAAATACACATTAGGCATTCTTTTATAATTATACATATGGCATGCTACATTTTTTCGTATTATCTATTTATTAATTAATCCCGAAAGATTAGATAAAGTTTTAAATTTGAAAGTACTTTAATATTCAATTACTAAATGCAATTCACAAATACCGCAAATTTGAATTTATATGTTCAAGTGAGATTAAATCGGTTAAATTATGCATTTCCCGAAGTTGTATTAATTTATTTTAAATGTGTTGGTAAATATTTCATGCTTAATATACCAGGTGTCTTTGAAACAAAATAAAAAAGTACGGAAAATGAAAACGTGTAATTATATACAACATAAATCGAAAAAACGTAAATGAATCAATTTCGACGGGAACGTCAGAATTAAAAAAACACCACCTATGGATACAGAATGTGTGTACATAGTACATTCATCCAACCAAACTCGGATACATAATACAAGGGCTGAAAAGTCCCGGGCCTAACAAAGAAAACACGTTTTTTTTGGTTCAAAATTAGCTTTATTCATCAACGTAATCTCCATCAAGAGCAACGCGATCATTCCAGCGCAGCTCTAACACTTCAATACCACTTTTGTAGAACGATTTATCTTTTGTCTCAAAATAGGCCTCTGTTTCAGCGATAACCTCTTCATTCGTGCGAAATTTCTTACCGGCGAGCATTTTTTTGAGGTTTGCGAACAGCCAGTAGTCGCTGGGAGCCAAATCTGGCGAATACGGTGGACTTGGGAGCAATTCGAAGTTCAATTCATGTAGTTTTGCCATTGTTTTGATTGACTTGTGACACGGTGCGTTGTCTTGATGAAACAAATTTTTTTTCTTTGCCATATGCGATCGTTTCTTTGCAATCTCGGCCTTCAAACGCTCCAATAACGCTATATAATATTCACTGTTGATGGTATTTCCTTTCTCAAGATAGTCGATGAATATTACACCACGCACATCCCAAAATACCGAGGCCATAACCTTTCCAGCCGATTGTTGTGCTTTCGGGCGCTTTGGACGAGGTTCACCAGTTGCTGTCCACTCAGATGACGATCGTTTTGATTCCGGAGTGAAGTGATGGATCCATGTTTCATCCATTGTCACATATCGACGCAAAATTCCGGTTTGTTACGTTTACATATGGCCAAACACTGCTCAGAATCATCAACACGTTCTTCTTTTTGGTCAACAGTGAGCAAACGCGGCACCCACTTTGAACAGAGCTTTCTCATAGTCAAATGCTCATGCAATATAAAGCTAATACGTTCTTTTGATATCTTTACGATGTCAGCTAACTCACGCAACTCCACTTTTCGATCATTCAAAACGATTTTGTGGATTTTTTTGATGTTTTCTGGTGTTACCGCCTCATTTGGACCTCCACTGCGTTCTGCATCATCGGTGTCTCTACGACCACGTTTGAAGTCAGCAACCCAACGTTTTATTGTTGTTTCTGATGGAGCAGATTCCCCATAACACTTTTCAAGCCATTGTTTCGCTTGAACGATATTTTTTCCCATCAAGAAGCAGTGTAAAATTAAAACACCAAATTGTTTTTGATCCATTGTTTTGAAAATAACAAAAGTAGCGTGACTCTTAGCACAATAACTCACAAACTAATGAATAGAATATCATGAAATTTTAACAGCTGTCTTTTGAAGGTTAGTACTAACTGAGAGAAAGGTGACTGCAATAAAACCAGCGTAATCTATGTGTTAGGCCCGGCACTTTTCAGCCCATGTGTTACACGCGGATTGCATACACTGCAATAACACAGCTATCGACGTTATAAAAGCTTCAAGATAAAACTGTCTACCTTTCAAACGGTGAATAATAAAGACATTTTTACGAAGGCGACCTGAAATGTTTCCGGAATCGGTAAGAGTGAAATCGTGTCGGGTGATATCAAGCGCTGCAAAAAAAAGCACAAGTTAAAATATATGTTTTCGAAGACGTTAATCAAACGATGTTAGAATGGGTACATATAGTCCGTAACAAGAACGTTCCGGTCTCAGATCCTTTAATTAAACAACAAACTTTGAAGTTGGCTAAATCTCTTGTACATTGGAAATTTCAAACAAGCAACGACTGGCTTGACAAATTTTAAACGAAAGATGGCATTTTAAAAAAAAATCAACAGTGGTGAAAACGCGGATGTTACTGAAACATACTGCAATGATTAGAGAAATAAAACATTGAAACGAATTTTAAAAAAGTATAACTGTATAGACATTTTTAACGCAAAGCCTGATGAACTTACAGTTATAGCGAAACATATATTAATACTGTGTTAAATATATTTATATTATATATTTGTAAAATTGAGTTTTACTTCTTCGCCCTAGCTATTTGCTTGTCTAATTCTTGCTTCTTGTCGTAACCTCTGCTGGTAATAAAGGAGCCCAAAATGTCGCCTCTACTATGGCCACTACAGTAACCAACACCAAAATTAAAATTGCTACTGCTACTCAAATTCTCACTTTTATTAAATTTAATTAATTGAATTTATTGCATATCACCTATTGTGTTCGTATTACTGTAATAGTTTACGTTCTGCACCATATCTGGAACAAAGTACAGTAAACGCTCGCTCAAGTGAATACCCGGATAGAATCAAATGGAACGCCCGGTAACGTAAACAAGCTTGCACCACGAACAATTCCATAATGTAAACAGTTTAGGATACCGGTTATTTCCCGATTTACGTGCGTAACTGAATTGATCAAAAGAATGTTTACGTAAACGTTTTCAGCGCTGGCACCGGTTGTTCTCCTATTTATGTATGGGATTCCTGTAAGGGTTGGCTCTCTTGCCGCTAGTGAAATAAAGTAGTATGCAGCTAAAATCACGCCAGAACAGACATGGCATCAACGTCCAATAAAAGAACATTTTTAAAATTGTTGCACCACATGAAAAATCTGCTCCGGGTAGAAAGGCGGAAAGACAACGCATAACTTTTCTAACGTGCACCAATGCTAGTGTTATACACAAAATAAGGCCACTAGTAATAGGAAAGGCAAAAAATCCAGGTTCATTTAGAAATTTTAAGAATCCCGTTGATTATAACTGTTCTAAATGCGCTTGGATGACCAAAGGCATATTTTTGGAATGGTTCCAGAAGCACTTTGCCCCTTGGGTATGGCAATAAAACTGTAATAATAAGTAACGTAATTTAATGATACATATTCAATTTGTAGGTGAAAGATTTCTTAAGAAAGCAAAATCTTATAAGAAAGGCGGTGTTAATATTGGATAACGCACCAAGTCATCCTCCAGAGGAACAATTAAGAAGCAACGGTGGCTCAATTTTTGTTATGTTCATACCGCTCAAACGTAACTTCACTTAACCAATGGATGGATCAAAATGTAATAAAAATTATTAAATTGTATTATCGAAAATTTCTATTTCGTCTGCGTTATCAAAAAATCCTGAAAACATTTCTGAATCCTTAAAGCAAGTAACTTTACGTGAAGCAATTTTAAATTTAGATATGGCGTGGAATGCCCTTAACCAGCAAACAATCAGAAAGTGTTGAAAAGATTTGCTTTACTCCACTGATGATTATGACGATGAAGACAATGTATCGCTAACCATCATTAGAAAACAGTTACCATCTGATGCTGAAGTTATTGGCACTGCTTCATCGAACGTCCTCAAATTATTAAAAGCAATAAATCCCGATATTGTTTGCACAATTACCGATGATAGTTTATGGAATGACGATAAAGAGATCGATGATGTACACGAAGAGGAAGATGGGGTGAGTGAAGATGATGAGCCTCCGATTGAAATAAAAAATACAGTGAGTGACGCGCAAGCTGTAGGAATTTTTAATCAAGCGATTGGGCTGAAGAAAAAGACATATTATATTCCGATATTTTAGTACTAAAAAATACCAAGCGTAAATTTACGCAAACAAAAATAGAACATTATTTTTCAAAATAATCTGAAATTTATTTTTTATTTTTTAATATTTATAATAATAATAAACATACATATTTTCTTTTATGCAATTTCTTTATAAATAAAATAAGGCTCGCTAATATAAACTTTCAGTAATGTGAACAGTGCTTAGCTGATGTCGGTTACATAATCGAGCGTCTACTGTATACCTTTCCCTTCGTTGTACACCATCTGTTGTGTTCATGCTACTGTAACAGCTTACACTTCACACCATATCTCGAAACAAAGTATACTTTCCTCATTTGAAACTGTGAAAGAAATAAATAGCAAACACGTCGCATTGGAAAAGTTTCCACGTACGGTCCCTGATCACGGAGATGTTATCGCAAAAAAAATTCTTTATTATCAATTTACTAGTGCCGTAATACACTAACGTGTAAATAACCTATATCATCTAGGCTATTAAGAAACTTCTTATCGTTTCGTAGATGACGATGGCGATAACCACTATCAAAAACAAAGCCATTTGAGATGTGCGAAGCGCTTCGTTCAGTTACATACCGAATTACACGATCGTAGTCTCGCTTTTCGATAATTAGTTGCGCTATTTAAATTAGGCCCTGATCGATCGGGCGATAGTGGTGCTCGTTTACGTGGAATAGTGTTGATAACGTGGAAGCATGTTTCGGAAAAATAAACCGTCGAAACAGACCAATAGCGCGCTGTCGGCCAAAGTTAAACCATCAGCTCCACCGCTCCCGACACCTCGCGAAGAGGAGCTAATGAGAAAGTATGATAATGTACCTGCGCCTAAACCGGCAACTTCACCCAATGCTGTCGTTTTCTGTTGCCAATTCGCACACGGTAGTCCTACAGCTTTTGTATCAGGATTTTCCAATACGCAGCAATTATATGGAAAGATCGCGCAGTGCTATGATGTTCCAGTATCGGAGGTAATTATTGGCAATAAATTTCTAATATTGAATGACTTGCGCTGACTATAGTCAATCTTATAAAGAAAGATTTTACGTGTTTAATTAATAAATCATAAAATATTGTGCAGATAAGAGGTTATGTCTATATGTAATGAATATTAAAAATTCCATATTAGCCACTAACAAGTCGTCGTCAAATCTTTCGATTCTGACGGATATAGGTAATTAACGAAATCCCTTAATAGCGTTATTAAACGGTAGAATGTATTTAGTCTTCAAATTTTGTAACCAGACGTCAGGCATACGATTAGGTGTACTGCAATTACTTCACGTACATGGATAAAATAAAACAAATTACATTACATACTCTAGAACGAGTGCTCCTGATAAGATAAACAAAAAAAGCATTCTGGTTACTCTATACCATAAAATAGAGTAATAGCATTGTTAGCGATACCGTAGCAAAATCCAATTTTTGTACGGATGCAGACACAAATTACATCAACAAATCGATTTATTTTGAATATGAGATTTATCGTGCTAGAGCGCAGTTGTATTTATGTATATGAAACAGGATTAAAAGCGATCCATATCCAGTAAAGATTTTACAGTATTAATTTAAGTGGACGATGAAACGCTTATAAGGCAATTTAATAGATTAACTTTCTTATCATCGATTAGCGGTGTATTATACAATCTATTTTGGTACCTTTATGACACCAATTCTATAGACATTGTATTAGGAATATACATATATAGAATGAGTCAGAAATGATTTATAACATGACAAATGTAAAAGGCGATGAAATAAATTTCGTGTCGAAGTGAACCTTGGGTATAAAATATACCGTCAATCGGTGTGACAAAGTGCCATATTTTAAAGTTTTTACGCCGTATCTCCTTTGATATCACTTAAATTGGGCTGAATTTTCGATGCAATATAGACTTATATCTTTGCTATTAATTTATAAATATTAAAGAAATTTTAGAAAGGAAAGAGGAATTATTTTATGTGTCAACAACTCATCCAGTTTGTCGGGGTGTGCCACACAAGTGCCACATCTGCTTTCTCTTTGAAAAATATTACGTTTTATAGTAACTTGTCACCATATAGCATCCAAACTTATAGATTTATTATGTTGGAAACTGTTTAAACAATGGGTAAAAACAAAAAAAGATAAGAAGAGGAACTACGCTACCGCTCGGTTTGTTTGGCATATATAAGAAAGGTTGAAATTCCTGCAGGCTATCTCGTATACTCTTTGAGCTTCCAATGTTATCTTATCCTTTGGATTATTCGGAATTTGTCCAATTTTTGTGTTTGTGGAAAATATGGTTTGGATTTGGCATTTCCGTAATATCCTACCTATTTTATCCGTTTATCCTTTATATAAGAGAAATACGCTTTGATTACGTAAGTGGTTGTGTCCATTGGATTTGTTTTCGCGTAGAAGGTTCTATTTGTGGTGTTGGTGGTGAAGCCATTGGTTCGCAGTATACACTACCGCTCAAAAGTGTTTAGGCACCCCTGTTTTCATGGATTATTCATATAGTATTATGTTTACCAAAAAAAAAATTATAATAAAATGAAATACGTATTTAAAATGTAGTTCTGTAAGATAAACACCCATTATATCGCACAAGGTTTACTATCATTTACCTGCACTTGGTCGGATTACCATAAAGTGTTTATTGCGGTGCAATTACAATAACAATCCCTCTGAATTTACTGGGTAAATTTAGTCATCTGTTAGATTGTAGGTAATAATGTTTAAATTACCTTCCTAGAAGATTATAGTGAAATCTGTAACCTATGGTCAGTTGCAGTGTGGTATTTACTCTATTCACGTCGTGAGCGAAATATCGTGTGACAATTTTTTAAAATGCCTTCGCGAAGAGAAATTAGTACGGAAACACGTGCGCTTATAATAGCTTACCATAAAAGTGGCATAAGTAATCGACAAATTGCCAAAAAAATGAAAATACACCACGCTACGGTTGACTATAACGTAAAAAAATATCGGAAAACTGGCAGTTTTCTTAATAAAAGACGGAGTGGAAGGCCAAAAGCGACAACATCTGCAGATGATCGCAGAATAGTGGTTACCAGCAAGTTAAATAGACGCAAAACAGCCCCGGAAATCACCGCAGAATTAAATGTTGGTCGCCAAAAACTAGTCAGTGTTTCTACAGTCAAACGTCGCCTACAGAAAGCCGGGCTCCATGGACGTATTGCGATGAAAAAGCCATTACTACGCAAACAAAACAAGCAAAAGCGACTTAAATGGGCTCGTGAACACCAACACTGGACCATAGAAGAGTGGAACAACGTCCAAATTTGAGCTGTTCGGAACCCGAAGACGCATATTCGTAAGAAGATCTGTGGGTGAACGTGCCAGAGAAGAGTGTATTGCTGCTACCGTGAAGCATGGTGGAGGTTCTATCATCATTTGGGGCTGTTTTGCTGGTACTAGTGTAGGAGACATTGTGAAAATTGACGGTATATTAAAAAAAGGAGGCTACCGCGAAATTTTGGAGAACCATGCAATACCTTCCAGAATTCGACTTTTGGGTCAAAATTTTATCTTCCAGCAAGATAGTGACCCAAAACATTCCTCTAAATTATGTAAAGACTATTTACGCCATTTAGAAGTGGAAAGAACTCTCAAAATTATGGAATGGCCTCCCCAGAGCCCCGACTTGAATCCAATCGAGTTACTATGGGAAGAACTAGATCGGGAAGTACGAAAATCGGCTCCGACATCAGCTACTGACGTGTGGAACAAATTGCAATCGAGTTGGACCTCAATAACACAAGAAACTCTGGCAAAACTTATTGCAAGAATGCCTCGATTGTGTGCTGCAATTATTAAATCAAGAGGAGGTCACATAGATGAAAGCAAAATTTAAATTAAACGTTTTAATTTTCACATTTATATAATATATTTTTATTCATGTATGTGTATCTGTACATAAAAATAAACATTATTAACATTTTTGAGTTTTTATACATTTTTGCTGTCAGTGAGAGTGCCTAAACACTTTTGAGCGGTAGTGTATGTGTGTTTTATTTTTGAAACCATACCATTCATCAACCATACCACCAGATAAACTTCTAAAACGTCAACATAATTAAAATTTTTAAAACGGCAAAAGGTTCCCAATACAATACTAAAAAAATTAGAAACAAACAAAATCGTGAATAGGTGGGAACACCTTTTTTTTTTTAATCTGTCCTAAACAATAAGCCAAATTCAAGTTACGACAAAGTTAACTTTAAAGGAATTACATATATATATAACTGTTTTAAACTTCGATATTCTCTCCACTCATCTTCGTTTCTGCATTACGGACGACGATACGTACTCACTACGAACCTGGCGAGCTGACAAGTGTGACCGCTGTAATTGTAACACACCTAAACTGTTAAATATTTCTACAGTATAAAGATCGAGACAGATATTATACATCTAACATGTAGCCGTACCGATTTCTATGTTTGTAATTGAGTTTACGTATCTTATCTACCATTATCGAAGTATGTACATCCATACATAATTCGTAATTAGATTTTGCTCGATTGCCGTACAACCTGAAGCGCATAGATACACAAATAGCTTATCTCCCTGCGTTCGTCCGTAATTTTTAGGTATCTTGTTATGAGTGCGTTCAAGTACGACATCCGTACCTACATGCAATAATAGAGATATTGATTGAGTAAAATATGTAAAAGGGTTTAGGAACGTTAAAAAACAAGTAAATAAATAGCGGTTTGTTCAAACGGTCTCCATGGTGTAAGTGGTCTAACATACCGGTCTAGCGAAAAGAAAATGAAATTTTTAACTAAATTTTCACAAACTAATTAAATAAAATTTAAAGTTTGCCATGCCAAGGAAATTTAAATTATCAAGTAATTAAATAATGAATACGGTTTTTTATGAGTTTAGTGGTTGGTAAACCTGATTAAAAATTCAAAGAAATTACATTTAAATTGTGAAAAAAATATTTAATGTATTTGGTAGTTTTTTATTGAGGTAAAAAAAATGGAAAATTCCGTATACTTACGATTGAACAGTTTTCAGAAATGATTTTAATCATGGATTATGGTGTCAATAATCGGGGTATCAATAATGATTTGTTTAATTAGTTTTATTTCCTTAGCAACAAATGATACCAGTTATCAAGTATATATACCGAAATAAATCATCTGTATATGTTATTCCAGCTTATGACAATAAAATCACAACAATTAACCAATACGTTGTTTTCTTGTTAAATGAACAACTAAGATGAAAAGTTCAATATCCCATATTTAATAATACACTTGCATAACCGGCAAAAAATTGGGAGTCAAACGGGAACTTTTGTATTTCCTGTTTGTGTTAAAACGAAATGTGAGTATTCGGTACCTATCAGTAACTCTAAAAAAACGTTTATCAGATGTATTGATCATTGATTGACGTTTTGCTTAGTTAGAAAAAATATATATCTCCGAAGTCCTTCCTGGCGAGATCTAGAGATCTGATCTTTTCTCATGAGAATATCTAAAACAAGTTTGTACACAAATACAGACGCTTTAAGAATATTTGTCACTTAGAAACTGCAATTGAAAATACGTTGCTGAAACGTCACCTATAATGTTGGGAAGTGTGATCATTGTACGTCAAATTGACAATAATAATAATAATTTATGCTAATAACTTCTCAGGAAACATAAATAATATAATGATTAACAAGATCATGTATACTTATTGATACGGTAATGTACAAATTATAACTATAATTTGCACCGGGTACCCAAGATCAACTGTGTACAATATTGTTTCTAAATATAATGCTTCCCAGAAGTCTGCGGAGATTTTAAGAACCCGTCGGGAAAGAATCATTTGATTAAATGTGTGATACGAACTCTAGAAGTCTGTAAAAGGTACAGGTGACTTCAGAGGATCCGAGTCAATCTTTAAAGAAATTGCTGTCAGTATTAGTGAACGGACAATGTACTTCTGTTGAAGCCGAATTTGGCAATATTAATATCGCTGCTTTACAGAGATCGTGCGACCACTTTAGCCCAGGATTAGGGGCTGTAATTAATACTAGAGAGCACATCTAAAAGAATGCCTAGAAAATAACACCAACATAAGAAAACGCTGTAAATACAGCTTTCTCATGGTAATAATTAAATCAATTCACGAGAAAGACATGTGAGACGTAAAATGCTAATACACGGACATGTTTCTGCCTTCCCGGCGACATCAGCGTGGTTTCGAGTAGTTTTATGCTACCACATGTAATTCTCTCGCTTCTTCTATCACCATACTTAACTCTACAATACAAATGAATATTCCTGGCGCCAACTAGTGTGTGTTAGCATAAAGCTGCTCGAAACCACGCTGATGATGCCTCACATGTCTTCCTCGTGAATTGATTTCACTAATACCATGAGAAAGCTGTATTTACAGCGTTTTGTAATACTAGAGAGGGTTACAATAAATAATATCACTTTAAAGAGGCCATACACTTAACATACAAAATAGTTGTTTTAATTTTTTTGGCACAAAATTTTATTTTTTTCCGGATTTAAACGCCGCGCCCTGTATATTTCTTTTCTTGTAACTCTATGCAATTACTAAAGGTATAATAAATGTTTTCCATAACTTTCGAAGGTTCAAATTATGAAAAACAAGGAGTAACTCTTCTACACAAATGCTATTTATTTCAGTTGGATCCGTTGCAGTTTTAAATTATTGAGCGCTATTTCTGGTGCATACGAAGTGTCTTGATAATCGCCTTCTAACAAGTTCCCACGCAAAAAGCCTGAAAAATGTTATTGACCATTGTTATATAAATAAGAAGAATGTTTGAATACTTGTCTGACTTGCCAATTTTGCTGCTGATTCGTAAGGATTTCGCTCTAAACGATTATGAATACCATCTAGCACATCTTCTGCTAGCGTGGTGGGTCTAGTCTTTTGCTCTTGTTAGCATATATAGTGTATATATTCAAAGCGTTAACACCATATAATTACTCGAAAGAGTATAACAGAGGCCAAAAACAGAATAAGCAGCCTCCGAAACACATGTAAACGACAAATGTACGCAACATTAGAAAAAAGAAGTATGGGATGGATTGAAGCTAAATAATTGGCTCAGAACGGAAGACTGAGGAAAACGAAAATAAGAGAATGGTAGTTCGGCACTGCAAGGTACAGAGGACGTAGGATTAAAAGAAATTATTCAAAAAGACAACAGCGTCAATCCAATAACAAATCATATATCGATCATACTATTTTAACTCACAGCACTGTCCAAAAACGAGTCTAGTCCAGGCCGATTCATACAAAATATTCTAATTTGGAAATATGTAATTCTAAGGAACTGTTTGATGCACTGGATGATCTAGAGTTTGAAACTGTAGAAGGATATGAACTCGTTTTGCCCAAAAGTTGGCCGATTTATAGATTGGACCTATTAATGGTTAACGATATTTACTCGATGGGGATGAGCATTATCTTTCCATCATAATTAATTGTTCTTTCATTGCTGTTGTATACGGAGGAACAAAGGGTTTAATATTCGTATGAGATCCTGCCCATACGAATATTAAAGCCTTTTCTGGTTCATGATTTTGGTGACATACCTGGTCGAGACAAATCCTTACTAGCTTCTCTTCTGTGCTAACATGTGGTATATCATCCCATCACTGCTATAGTTGCCATGTGCAACGATCATTCGCATGTAACCTTCCATCATGATGGTCTTTCAATCTAAAAACTGAACAATAACATGTAAGGTTTTGTTTGTACGGATTTTGTCCTGAATGCGATTTTTTAAACTGATCACAACACTTACGAAGAAAGATATTTCAAGTGTTTTTAACGGAGATATCGTCAATATTTAAAAAAATTCAGAACACACAGTTAAATTCCGTTGCCATAGTTACGATTCAATTTAAAGCAAGACACGTTGTCTTGCTTTAAATTTCGAATTGTAAAATTAGCATCAACATCAAATTCCATGACCTAGTGCCCAAATATCACATACAACCGGTTCATTATAATTTATATCGAGATTGCGATCTATTTTATTGTCAATTGCAAGGTTCTTTTTACTATTGCGTAATCATGACTGATTTCTATTCGGAACAAACAATGCTTCACACTCCCAGTGCAATTATCATATTTCTGCGGCTTGTACAAATTATATGTTACGTAATAAACTCTGTATGCTATTCCTTTGCTACATTTATTGCTTCTTTTTCATTATGTGCAAATATGTACGCGCTTCAGTCTGGAAAGAATTATAAAGCATGCAAAATAGTAGTTATATAAGGAATTTACCCATTGGATGTTTTAATGACGTTGTAGTCTAGTGCACTGTACAATCCATGGTAATTGAAGTAGAGCCATCCTCGCGTTGAAAGAAATTTACGATAGAAGCATTTTGTATTTGAATTTATTTCAAATTTTCGATTCTATATGTATTTTGGTTGTTCAACTAGAAGATGTATTCATAAAGAATAATATACTAATAATTTTAGTTTAATTCCGTACGTTTTTGTTTCTTGAAGTGTGTTACGGTGTTATTATAATATTACTATGAAATTGTGCTTTAATTTGGGTCTATAAGTGAGATTATGTTTGGAAATTTATCCGGTATGGGTAAATCCGAAGGCAATATGGTCTACTTTCAGTCAAGAAGAGTTTAAAGATGACGATACTTAAAAGTAACCTCGTAGTTGACCGCCTGTAAGTTAAAATAACATTAACGAATAATAAGGCGTAGCAATCCGGCGTATTGTATCAGCAACTAATCGATATTGAACCTTCGTGTCCGTCGTTATTTAGTTTTTGAATTATTGCAATAGTATCTTGACGTACTAATTACTGACAAATTAATTAGATTTTATTTGAATAGAAAGAAATATTAAATAATTTTATAGTGTAATTGTGTCTTTCTATTTTATTAATCCTATTTAAAAAGTAGACCATAGTAACACCGCAGAAACAAGTGCTTTCGGAATAGCATACGTCTCGGTTATTATCAATATCTGTAACCAGCATTATAAGTTGGGTTGTAGATCGAACTTCCTAAAGGTACTTTGTATAGTTTCCGCTATCCTTTCCACATTTGTCTTCTGTAGTATTCTACTACGTAAAAGAAGAAACCAGTATGCCTCATCGCTTTTTAAAGTGCGCACTAACGCATTTAAGATACAATTCTTTCCTGCATTCATTGTTTCATCTATCGTCAGCCATATTTTTTTTATCTTTTAACTCTGCCTTTATTTGATCCGTAATCGTGTTTTCTACCCGATGAATATACAGCTGTGACCATATGTATTCGCCACTCTCGTTTTGAACGTGTTACACGAATATTATTGTATTTCTAAGAAGCAGGGTCGATGACGGACTTAACTAGGTACCTGGTAATGAGGGTTTAATGGTTTATTGTAGACCATTCTGAGTAAATTAGAAAATAGACGTAAAATTGTAATTTCTGAATATTTCTTCAGTCTTTCTTAAAAGTTGTAAGAGTAAGGTTGAGCTAGTTAGAGTGAAGATATTGTATCTGTGATTTTGTCTGTGTAATACGATAGTATACATTAAAAAGTAATACCGAAAACACGCGAATTGGCGGAGGTAGAGCGAGGACAAATTGTGGTGTTAGAAAAGCAAGGGTTGTCGGTGTCTGCTATTGCCCGACAAGTGAAATGTGCGCGATCGACAGTTAGAATGACGATAAAACGATACAAAGAGAGTGGATCTTTGATAAACAAACCGAAAACTGGTCGAAAAAGGAAGACAACTAGCAGAGACGAGCGGATGTCTTTGCGAGACCGGAAAAAAAGGGTCTAAACAACTTTCCAGTGAGCTTTTCCGGCTACATAATGTTGTTATTTCTCCTCGCACGGTTAGAAGACGCCTTTGTGAATTAACTTTAGGTGGATACAATGCTCGACATGAACCACGGTTGTCTCCGCAACAAAAGAAAAAGAGACTGCTGTGGGCTAAAAGTCACCGCGACTGGACCATTAACAATTGGGCCAATGTTATGTGGACGGATGAGTCAAATATTAAGGTAAGTAATACATAATTATTGTATTTGCGGTATTCTGTATTCAATACCTTGTATCTACAGTGTTTTTATTCTTTTTAATGGTTTCCAAAATGTAACAGTATTCATGTTTTTGTCGGTAGCTTTGTGGTAAACCTGGGCCTCAATACGTGCGGCGCAGGCGAGGAGAGGCCTTCCATCCAGACTGTATCATCCCGACTGAAGTTTGGGGGTGGTAGCATAATGGTTTGGGATTCCATGAATGCAACAGGCGTCGGAGAACTGTTCGTCTGCGAGGGCCGAATGAACAGTCGGACGTACATCAACATGTTGGAAGAAGTTCTGGAACCGTGTGCGTTAAAATTATTCGATAATGATGAGCCAGAGTATTACTTCCAACAAGATAATGCACCGTGCCATAAATCTCGCGAAGTAATGCGCTGGTTCGAGGAAAAAACGTGCGGGTCCTGGAATGGCCGGCACAATCCCCGGACTTATCGCCAATTGAGCATTTATGGTACATTTTAAAGCGAAATGTAGCTAAATACTCATGTACCACAAAGCAATGCTTAAAAACAAAAACATTCGAAGAGTGGAATAAAATCAGCCCCGTACAGTGCTACAACTTAGTGAGCAGTAAGCCCCGACGAATTCGTGCGGTGATAAAAGCCCAGGGAGGAGCTACCAAATATTAAGCAATATCTGTAAATATCTGTATACACTCACAATGAAACATTTTCATCGATCAATTTTCTTTTATTTCTTATATATTCGTCGGAATAAAAAACAAAATAGGGTGGCGAATACATATGGCCACAGCTGTAAATGAAGTCGTATAAAAATTTAAAATATGGTGGCGCATTTAACCAGTGTTGTTTGCTATTAACATGTGAGTGCATTTTAATGTCGTAAATCGGTTAAGAAGTCGATTAACACTCGTCGGACATAACAAAGAACGCCGTCGATTCGCCATCACCAATTTAATTCGGCATTCATACCCATACTAACCATACGCATATGAATCCTAGCATTGGATATGTCCAACCGCTTTCTAAGTATCATCGTTGCTAATGAGCGTGCACTTGTTTCTGCAGACTTAATTATCAGTTATTATGTATAACAGCAGACGGTGGTACACTAGACCTCTGTATTTTGTGGCAGCAACAAAGAATCAAGTAGAATATAAATAAAATTTAATTTCATTTCGTTAACCACTTCTATCTTACGCAGATAAAAAGAAATTACAGTGGATATTTATCTTGAATCTTTTGCAAAAATAATTCTTATGATTAATAGATTATTTAGAAAAAGAGTATACTTGGATAAATAACATATTACATATAATTATAATACTATTATTATAAATATCACGCTGATTTTTTAAACCTTACCTAACTTACACAACTTGCTGGTGATTGGTTCATGACGTGGTTAGAATCTCAGCAACCTTATCAAACTATTTTAATTTGGTGTTTGCTGCATGTTATTATGCAACAGAGATTGCAAATACGTAATTCGTTGTTATATGCAATTTATGAAACCAAAAACATTTTCGTATAACGTGAAAGTATTAATAATTTCGAAATTAGTTTTACGGTGAAAGCCCAGATCACTTGTTATCGATTAATTTGATCATTTCTTTCCGTTTTAAGTTGAACCAAATTACACAAACCATCTTACAGAAAAAATAGTTGGAAACTGCGATTTCTTTTCTAGATACAGGTCTTATATTCTAACGAAATACCTTTAGAATGGCTTTGTATCATCTCCACGCGCTTTAAAAAAACCTAAAAACAAAATCGCAGAACGAATTTACATCATGTGGTATAAAATACTAATGGTGTGCCTTAACGTTCAAATACTAGGTGTCTTTATCAAAATAAAAAGAATATAATAAAATAGTGGCCAGATTTAATGAATAAATGTTCGTGATAGCCGCCATTTCTTTTCGAATATTCCCTTTTAATTCGTTCAGAGAGAAGGAAAGGTTACCCCATATGAAAAAATCCATTGATGCCAGGGCGGAGCTACATGCCGGCCAGTTTGTCACCCTGTCTAGATATCAATTTCCCTTAGACAATTTCACGAACAACTGGTAAGGACACGTTAGATGTGTGAGATATCGCTTTATCACGTTGAAACCAAGTGTACCAGTTAAAACCATTGAAATCTTGTATGGTTAGCGCAAAAAAGGTGTTAGTTAAATAAATAAGCCGATAATTCCTTGCGGCAGTATTGCAGCCCAAACAGTAACTATTTTGGATTTGTTGAACTTCAACAATAGCCGTTCTTCCTGTTTACATGGCCATTAAAATGAAAAGTTTTTGTAAAATTCGCTCACACCCATAACGAGTAAATTCACAAGGAACTAGCGATTGGCACTCAATAATTATGTTCGTGCAGTGAACAAAACAATTTGGAAAATACTTTTCGGACAACCAGTGTATTGAACTATATATGAATCGATTGATATTTAGTGCCATGCAATACAATACTACGTTGATATGCAGCTAATTTATAATCATTTCCTTTAATTTTTTTTTGCTTAACACTTCGACGAATTGATAAATCCTTATTATTCCACTTATCATTGTTCTGGGTGATTTACAACTTGGTTATATGTGCGATACAATATCGATGTGAATTCGAATTTTACATACAGCAATAAATTCAATACTCTAATACGATAAAAAATTGATTATTTCACGTCACTTTTCGCTTTCTTGTAAAGAAACCCACGTAGTGAAAGCTATCTTAGTTGTTTTCATAATTTATATAATCGTACACATATTTTGACAAGGACGATAGGACAAGTTATTGAACTTCTTCATTGCGGACTGATAAAATTTAAGAAATCCCTGGTATAATGTATGAAAAACGTAGGATTTATCCCCCTTACAGCAATTAAATACAGGAAAGGTCCAAAATTATTACGTTCAACTTCATAATTACCAATCGTTGCTGTTACTTGCGATTTATAAAAATAATTTATCTCTCTGTGTTCCAGTTGTTCTAAATACTCACGGCATATCTTTACAATGTGTTTTGAATCAATATCATGCCGGAAGACGAAGTTTTTACCAATTAATAGTATTCCAGATGAGATGAAATTTCTCTCCAAAATCTCGCTAGAACCTTCTTTTCTAAGGACACCGTCTATTTTGACTAAATCGTCCACAGGGGTACCGCCAAAACAACCCCAAATCATGACTGATCCTCCTCCATGTTTTATTATTGGTGTAATAGAGGATTCAAATGCTCTCTTCCCTTTCGATCTATGAAAAAATATTCTTCTATTTGAACGAAAGGTGAGATATTTAGATTCGCCGGTCCAGAGAACTTTTTTCCAATCCTTCAACGTGTTTGCTTTATGTAATAACGGTTTCCGCATAGCAATTTTTCCGTACAAAACAGCTTGGCGCAAACGACTTTTTACCTTGGTGACACCAACTGATTTTGGGCACGAAATATTGAATTCTGGCCACTTCTTTAATACTTTTTAACATTATAATCCACGGTTCTACGGTTTAATTTCAGCAATTTAGCCATTTCTCAGTGACTTTGTTATGATATGTCACTTGTTCGGTATTGTTTGTCGCGGCCGAGCAGTGTCGCACAGTGCAGTATTACGTAAGTATGTCAGACAACATGGTGTAAAAAAACGCTATGTGCTATATAGATGTATCAATAAATATGTTTCAAACATAGTACAAACAAATGCTATGTGGTGTTACGATGTATCAATAAAGGGATTTACAAGTAATACAAAACTTTGCACAAATTCTTCACAACCATTGCTTGCAATACGAAAGCAGAATGCAAATTAAATTTTTCATTATATTAAAATGGCCGCGTCGTTTATTTTCCTATTTTGTGACGATTGTTTACCTAATCCGTCTACGTGAATGTGCCTGATCCTCAAAAAGTGTCACTTTTCGATATCTTAGTGGCAGTCGGCTCATTACGTACATACAGAATATTATAATCTATCTTGCACTTACAGTTTAATAATACAAATATTTTTGTAGGGATAAAATATAGTTTCTTTGAATTATCTCTAATTATGGAGGTGGGTAAACATTTATGACCGGTAGTGTATCTAAGTACCAATAGGTATTTTATTTGCTTTATATTTGTTAGACCGAAGTTTCTGTCCATGACTTACACACACTCTTGACATAGATATTTTATATGGCGTAATTGTTTCCTATTACGAAAACGTTGAGTGCAGCTGTGTTGAAATTTCTACGACATTCTCTAAAGATCAGAGTCATGTTTTAGATATGCATTTGCAGTACAATACGTAGTAAAGAAAGCTATTTTAGACAAACTGTAGTTTAATACAAAGTAAATTAAACAATCTGAATATTAAATAACTTGAAACAAAATTTATAGAACCTTGAGAAGAAAATAGTTCGCACGATCGAAGAATGCTACGCGAATTTGACATTTAATCATCGTAAATCGATACCGAGGAAGTTCACGAATCGCGCGATATTGTATTCAAAACGAAGGAAGGGTTTATCATTGAGACCGGCTCTTTTGTTCCACGTCAAGCTCGAGATGTATATAATATTACGGGTTGAGGAATTCTTGTTTTTTACCGCCATTATTAATAGCTTACTTTGCGCAAAGCCGTTCTCCGTAATCGACTGCTTTCAAGCGCGCTGTTAACGGCTTCTAATCTGAAGAAGTTAATTTCGAATGCTATAGGTTGAGTTTATAGAGACGAGACGAGCAATATGCATTCAAGTATGTTATTAATGTTTAATGTAAGGATAGAATGTCAAGTATGCAAACGGTAATTTATTAACTTTCTTGTATGTAGACAAGCAGATTCTACGGTAAATTTTATCCCTCCATAAATATGATTCTAAATGTTGAGTTCATTTTAGTTTGTTAACAAAGTAGTGAATATAACATTGTTTACGAATTAAATTAAAATTTCATTAGTAAAGGATGTTTTTTATAGACGTATAGAACTTTAAAATGGAATAAAACAAAGATGAATTTTTTAAATTAACATGAAATATACTCCATTCGAAAGATAATCTTCTGGCATTATAATTTAAATATGACTTGGCATATGACCGCCACCGGCTGGCTCGGACGTACTCTAATCTGGAGCTCCAATTTTCGATGACTTTTTCCAACATTTGTGGCCGTATATCGGCAATAACGCGGCGAATGTTGTCCTCCAAGTGGTCAAGCGTTTCGGGATTATCGGCGTAGACTAGCGACTTCACATATCCCCACAGAAAATAGTCTAGCGGCGTTAAATCGCACGATCTTGGGAGCCAATTCACGGGTCCGAAACGTGAAACTATACGGTTACCAAACGTTTCCTCCAATAAACCAATTGTGGCACGAGCTGTGTGACATTTTGCGCCGTCTTGTTGAAACCACAGCTCCTGCACATCATGGTTGTTCATTTGATTAATGAAAAAGTCAGTAATCATGGCTCTATAGCGGTCACCATTGACTGTCACGTTCTGACCTGCACCGTTTTTAAAGAAGTACGGACCAATGATTCCACGAACCCATAAAGCACACCAAACAGTCAGTTTTTCTGGATGTAACGGTGTCTCAACATACACTTGAGGATTATCATCCCTCCAAATACGGCAGTTTTATTTATTGACGTATCCATTCAAACAAAAGTGAGCTTCATCGCTAATTGCCTATGAAAATCGGGAGCAACGGCAATCTTGTTTTGGGCCCATTAACCGAATCTACGCCTTGCTAGGTGATCGTGTGGCTTCAATTCTTGCACGAGTTGGATTTTGTAAGCACGCAAACCAAGATCTTTCCGCAAAATCTTCCATAAAGTGGATGGACACGTATCCAATTCCTGTATACGATGGCGGATAGACTGATTCGGGTCTTCTTCTACGCTACGCTCTACAGCAGCAATGACTTCTTCTGTACGCACTGTACGACGTCTCTGTGGATGCGTATTATCATTTAGAGTAAACGTGGTGCGAAAACGTTCCATACCACTAAAATGGACGTAGTGCGCGTTGAACTACGATTTTCAAAATAAATTTGCACAATTTGGAAGCGTTGTTCAGGCGTCAGTCTATTCATGTTGAGATGCCAAACCAAACTAAACATAAATCACTTGACAGCTGACAAAATGGCTGTCAGTTAAAAAAGTGTTGCCAACTTAAAATTTTATACCTCTATAAAAAACAGCTTTTACATACTGTTGCTTCTCATAAGCCAGAATTACACCATACATCCACAACCGTTCAAAAGTTTGATCGCGTTGTATAAAATAACAATAACAGTAAACTAGGCATATAATGTTTGCGAGAAATTTTTTTAAGAAACAAACTTTATTGATTACTTAAAATGTTTCATTGACAAAGCAGCACATTCTTCTAAAATGCATACTGTTATAATCTTTCTTCAAAGTAATCAATCCCCTTTTACTCTAATAATTTCCTGAGAGTTACGCGGTATCCTTAGAACTAACCATTTCTTACAAAGCATTCCAGAATACTGATTTGCCTGTCGGAGATTTTTTCCGGACCTCACGATCCAAGTGCTCCCACAAGAACTCAATGTGGTTGTAATCACGGCTCTGTGGCGGCCACTCCATTAATTTATAGGACTCCTTCAGAAGATTTGTCTTGAAAATAAGCTTTCACCGCCTTTGCGGTATATTTCGGATTTTGCTCATAAATAAACCCCTCCCCAAATAATTCACATGCAGTTGGTACCGCGTCATTTCCTTGGATATTCAAATACCTATCATTTATCATTCTTTCATATATTTTAACTAATTTTCAAATCCTTCCACCTCCAAAGCAATCCCATGATGTTTCCTCCTCCATGTTTCACTGTTTTTGTAATACACTCTTCTAACATTTTTTCTTCAAGGCGGCAACGAAAAGACGTGCGATGTTTACCTCCGAATAATTCGATTCATCCGTCCAATAAAATATTTTTCCAATCATTTACATTCCAGCTTATGTGAATTTTTGCCCAATTTAGTCTTTTCCGTGTTTGTATAGAACTTCACCCCTCAGACCGGCCTTAATTAATATTCGCTTTACTATAAACCCACTTGCTGCCTACTGTAATTTGCGGTGCGATTTCTTAGGAAAATCACTCAGATGTATTGGTCGTACCGTTCCGTCATTGATCTGGGCCTTCCATTTCGCTTTTTGCTCTGAAGCCTACCTGTCCCTTCCCTTCTTTTAATAATCTTACGCACACAACACTCAGGAATATTTAATTGTCTAGCAGTTTCTGTATTTGAAACATTTGCTTCGTGTAAACCGTATATTCTGACGAGCGTTTCAATTTCCAATTCCATTCTTTTTGGCATATCTTCTGGTACGTCTCGAACGCTTAGCGGTCAAATTCAAACATTGGCGCGCGACGTGCGAGGACACCTACCGTAATATACAAGAATATATACACGTGCTACTAACGAAACCGCTGTTGAAAAAAAAAGGTTTAATACAGTTCATTAAATACGTATGTCATTTTTTTTTGAATAGCGCAACCACCACGGTTCCCCATCTTCGATCAAATAAACTAACAATGTGAAATAAGGTCTTCCTAACACAATTTTACACATATCCTGTATCTCAATAATATACTGGATGCACCTTCCCCCTCCCCCCCTCCCCCCCACATTCTATTTCAAAACCTATTCATCCCCAATTTCCATCATCGCTTTATTGCCATCATAAGGTTACAGAAATACATTTTCTTGTGTTTGAATGGATTTTGTATGTCTTTTGTTACGAACATTTACGAGGGAAAGTTATTAGATAAGTCGCAAACTGCTATGGGCAAGCTGAAAGTAACTGTTACTGGGTTATTACACTGATTAAAGTTAACTAGCGTTAATTAACTTTAATCAGTGTAAGACATCCACATATAGACGTAAAATATAATAAATAAATAAAATAAAATATATGCTCTTTGCATATAATCCGGTCTCTAGTGATTACGATGTTCAACAAGAGGTGCGCATGTGGTTCAGACGGCAAGCCAAACACTTTTATGCAGCAGGCATTGGGGCATTTATAAAGTGATAGGAAAAGTGTATCAATGTAGATGGAGACTTTGTTAAAAAATTTGTTTTTGGCTAACTATTTCTCTAATTATTTTTATAATAGCTTTTGGTGACCTACTTACTGACTTTCCCCGTACTATCAACATTAAATTGTAAATGCCATTCTAAGAAGATTAGTATGAATTTCCTTAAATATGTCTAAAATAGTTCTAAGTTTTGTTTATTTAAGTAATTAAACTGAATTGCCGGAGAGTTATGTTATGATGCAATTCAAATTGATATTTTATTATAGAATTATTCTAAAGTTGGCAATAAAATCATTAAGAATTTGAATAGAAACCTTACATTTTTGATAGATAACAGAACTAATTGTTTGAAAAAATCCCTATTCAAGGAAACTATCGTGGTATCCATCGTGGTAACCTAGAAGATGTTAATCTACCTTAATTTAAATTACCCAGACGTAATTCCCAAGAGAAAACACCACACCTTCTAGTTTTACGTCGAAAATACAAGGAATTCTAAAATTTCTAAACCGAATGTGTCTTCCACTTTTTCGTCGGTACTTTCTCCGTTGAATAACGAAAAGGGGATATTTAATTGTGTAAATTCCTCTTTTATACTACATGTAAATTTATGGAACGCGCCTACATATTTACATGAAATTGAAACGAGAGAGTATATAATTGAGATGTATACAGAAAGTTGAATCTAATTTAAAAACGTATCTGTGTTACCTATTTATCCTTTACCGGGTTCGACCGTGTAGTCAGAGGTTAAAAGCCGTTGCTCTACGAATACAAACACGCATCTGCATGTTACATCTGTTGTATTCCGTCGGTGTATGTGTGAGCGTTTCGATCGACGAGCTGTTCGCTACATCCTGACAGCCAAAGTCCGTGTTTCCTGTAAATGATAGTGTGTTATGTGTATGTATCCAATACAGTTGCATTAGTTATACTTAACCGAAATTGATATCAGGGACATAGGGGCCTTTATATATCGTACATACGTAACGCTGTACATTGTTTGTTTGCATTGAATTCAGGTAGCAAATTTTTTATCTATGTAAAACACGGTTTGAATTTTGTTGTATAGTCCTTGCCTAAAAATAAAATAACAATCTAAATATATGAATCTATTATGCTTTATAGGTATAAAATATCTTCTTCTAACAGTTCCTATTCGTTTCGGATGCTGGCTATCATGCATGCTATTTTAACTTTGCTGTTGCTCGGAATAATTCAGTCGTATTCATACCGAACCAGGTCCTAAGATTTTTCAACCAAGAAATTCGTCTGCTACCAATACCCCCTCTTTCCCATTACTTTATCTTGTAGAATATTCTGCAATAGATTAAATGTGTTCTCATTTCTCATTATGTGACCTAAGTATTGTAGTTTCCGAGTTTTCACGGTATTAACCACTTCCTTTTCTTTTCCAATCCTTCTCATAACTTCGATGTTTGTTATGCGATTCGTCCACGGTATTTTTAGTATCCTGCGATATAACCACATCTCAAATGCCTCCAATTTCATCGTTGTAACTTCAGTAAGCATCCATGCTTCTACCCCGTAGAGTAAAACGGAGAACACATAACAGCACAGGTGACTTATCTTGGTGTTTAATGTTATGTCAAGGCTTATGAACAGATTTTTTTATTTTATTATAAGTAGACCTGGCCTTTTCGATTCTGCTACGTATTTCTTGTGAGTGGTTCTAGTGTTCATTTACAATAGTTCCGAGATAGGTAAAACCTCTCACTCGTTCTATCCGCTTTTGATTTATTGTGAGATGACAGTTGTTAATTTTTTCTTTGCTAATGAGCATTAATTTTGTCCTTTTGGTGTTTATGTCCGGATTATACAATTAGCTGTGATGTTATTCTATCTATAAGTTGTTGTAATTCTTCCATTTCTCCATTCAGATGAATTCCAGATTCTGTGTGTTCTAAAGCTTCCTTGAATATGCACTCTGAGTATATATTAAACAGTAATGGAGAGAGAATGTAACCTTGCCTCACACGTCGTAATATATTTGTCTGTTCTGTTGTGTCATTCCCGACTCTGACGATAGCAGATTGGTTCCAGTATAGATCAACTATTATCCTCGTGTCTCTTCCATCTAGGTCCACGTTTTTTCGAATTTATACCATTTTTTAGTGTCTTTGGATAGCTGAAATAATACCTGTATGCTGTATATGGCCTCTGTTGTATCCACTGCATTTCTGAATACGAATTGCGTAGGAGGTATTTATTCTTCACAGGTTGTGTAAATTCTCTTATATACGATATTGAGGAAAAGTTTTAGAAAATGACTGAGGTGAAGGTGAATGCTGAGAGAATATCTACTAATCATGTTATCCATATTCTTTACTCTCAAATTACATTACTTCAAATAAATGGAATATGTTTAAAGTAACTGTAATATTGTGGCCAGACAAGGTACATTACAGTAACTTGATTAAGGCATTTTATGAACAGAAAAGACTGGCTACAGTCAGCGAAATTTTTATAGTTCCGTATAATACTGTAGCATTATACAGACACCTTACGAATTCAGGCACCTTTCAGTGTAAAAAAGCCGCTAAACATTTTCAAAAGTTTATTAAATATATACATTATCGAAGTATACATAACAGTTAATAAAACTACTATCTGAGGAGGAAAACGAAAATGCATTGTTATAAAGAGATAGGGTTTTCAAACCGAGCCATAGCTAAAAAAATAGGACGATCCCATCATCTCATTAACTAATAATTTAAATGTATCAGTAACAAACAGACGTGTACGACAAATTTTATTCAGTAATAAATGTTTTCGGTGGCTTGAAAAGGTTTTAAAACCACCCTTAAAAGAGACGTGTAAACCAAGCAAGACTGAAATTTGCACAAGATCTTAGGAAACTGGATCATTCCTATTTCAACATTGACCAAATTGATAGACATCATGAAGGTGTTTGAAGTTATGTTGAATATAGGATCTAACACTCACTATTACGTTTAGAAAGAATTATGCATTTTTTGTGTATTTATTAATTTTGTGTTAATTGACCTATAGAGATTTGTCTGTTTTAAGTTACTATTATTGTAAATATTCTCGGCATGAAATCTAATCAATTTTTAATCTTTAATGTTATTTTCTCTTGCATTTGTGTTTCTTTGCAGTTCGGCATTAATTTCGATACATAATTATACATTAAAAAAACCAATATTCTGTTCAAAAGTTCATATGGACCTATAGAAATTCCGCTGAGTGTATCTGTAGATTAGGTTTACCATTTGTTTGACATTACTACAAAGACATCACTCCTACAATGTGTAATAAAATCTTGTAGTCAATAAACTTCAAATTATATTACTAAGCGGGTGCAAAAGTTCAAGGAATGGAATTTGGATTGGTATACGTAATTTCTTTTATTTCCCATTAATTGTTTATTAATGGTTAAATATTTGAATAGATAAATTTGCTTAAACCATTGAACATGTTTATAAACATTTAATTAATGGGTTATATCTGAGCCGGGTGTTGTTTAACACCTCAATTAATTCATCATTTTTTAGAGGATTTCACAAAGAAAAAACACTCAAAATGCTACAACATACATAATTGATAATGATTGGCATTTGACAAATTATTACAACAGCCAGGAAAACTATACATTCATTTTAAGAAAGTAGTGTTAACCCTGTTATTCCGTCCGCGTCCAGGTGACCTGAAAGAAAATTTAAAATTAAAATTGTGTCTTCGTATTTAATGATAATTTTCGATTTTACATTCAATATGGTACATCGCAAATCTTTAACTGACGAAGAGTGGGAAGCGTGTACCGAAGCATCTGACATCTTTCCGAATATGAAGGTCGTATTGGTGAAACGTCGAAAAGCGATAGTCTTAACAATCAAGGCGATAATATGCATCTAAATACAAAGGTCAAAAGTCGGTACAGCAGCAGCAACAAGGTCACTTTAATTCTGCTAACGTAATAAAGCAATCACCAGGGCTTAATCAAAATACACATCAAGACCACAATCCAAGTTCCATTTTTTACTACAATTGAAAACAAAATAATCGAGAGAACAAATCTTGAAGTACAAAGGGTTTATGACGAAGATTAGAAAAAAATTAGATCTTACTTTCAATTTGGATTTAGATATTAACATATTGACTGTTACTTACACAAGAAACATAAGCACAAGGTGCCTTAATGAAACGGGGAGCTTCAAGAACAACAAGCTAACATTCAAAGCTCGAATACCAATGCGAACCATACATATAGGTTCTAATTCAATATAATTCCGAAGTATGGAAAGCCAGACGAAGAATTTGTTGCAGCTCCTGTGAAGATGTAGACCAGGGATCTCCAAACTACCGTCCGTGGACCAACATCAGCGTACAAGAACTCCAATCCGGTCAATGGTTCTCCACAAGATGGCGCTACACTACTGTAACGTGATTGAAATTTACGCGTAATTCATAATTACATGTTGGCATGATGAGTTTGGCCCTTGGTACTTACTGAGCCAATGTAACTCTTAGTGTAAGAAATTTGGAGACTCCTGGTCTAGACTATACCCTTACAATAGCTCGCTTACATAAAATCCTCTTCAGAGACCACAACAATGACAATGCGCACCTTCAGATATCGGACAGTTTCACCAAAAATTCTGAAGAGGAGCTACATTTAATTTTAAGTATTAATTCTTCAGCCTCCATAGTTTTTACACGCAAAGACTGCTACCGCAAGATGGAGTAGAGTTCCCTATCAAAAGAGATGCTGAGTCTAACTGGTAGAATATTAACAGCAATGAGAATACCCATCTAGCATTACTCTCATTACTAATCATTTAGAAAGACTACTACAGAAATGCATAGACTAGCCAGGTTATACAAAGCCAACTATAGCTTCGGTTATATTCCAACAATATAGAGCGGTGTAAATGTGGCATCATACAGCCTCCTTTCATTCCTGCTTAAAGAAATGGAGAAGGTACTGGATCTACCTCCAAAAAATGAAGTTCTCATCAATAAGCCACTACGTCCTAACTAATATGACTACCAAAAGATAATATCAACTTGAATGGCCCTCCATCTTACTACGAACAAACTAGAGGAGACACTCACACCAAAGGAAGTATCTCTCCGTGTGTTTTTGGATATAGATAGTGCGTGTGATACCAATTCCTACGAAATTGTAGAGAGAGGTGCTTTTGCCCATCTAGGATCTTATAATCTGAAACGGCAATGGTCAGGTCCAGTAAAAGTTGTCCCCAAAAAGGGGTATTACCGCTTCTTCTACGATGTATTGTAGATGGTCCCCTCAACAGGCTATCAAACAGCAGACACGGGATGCAAAGAATAAGAAACTTTAAATTAAAGCATACTAACTGTATTTGTATTTATTCGACCAACTTAGCCACCCAGGGTTCGAAGTATTGCTCTTCGAAGTACTGTGGACATGGTACTAAATATTGCTAGATTTTTAAAACAAGGTTTATTTTAAATAATAGGTTGGTACTTCGTATGATTATTGTGTCATTTTGGCACTTCAACCATACACATTACTAGAACCATTCGTTAATAACATTTGTGTTCTTCCGTAATAATTTATTAATTTACATAAACTTTAAAATTCTCAACTACATAGAACCACCTAACGATTTTAAATGGTACCTAGTCGAGAATAATGTAGATAGTATATAAAAATAAAAGATCCTCATGGTCTAGATCAGGGGTCTCCAAACTCTTCTCCTTAAGAGCCACACTAACTCCTCCACGAAGCTCCAAAGGCCAAGCACATCAGACCAACATATAATTTTGAATTACGCGCAAATTTCAATTACGTTCTCGCACGCTGGTGTTGGCCTACGGGCTGTAATTTGGGGACCCCTGATCTCATGAGACCAAAAATTTGACAAGGGACTGCAGATTATGTTGCATCTATAAAAAGAGAGTCTTTATAATGTTATACTTCAGTAATAAGTACAAATATATCAACGTGATGGTTTACATGACAACTTGATATTATCGAAAATAGCCTTTCAAAACTATAGACCACTCAAAACCTTCTAGAAATCGGAAAAATATCTTTCTCAAGATTATTCCATTATTCGATATTTTTGTTATTTTGTTATTTCATTATAAATAACATTGAAAAAAAAGCGTTTCAATCATTTTGCTCCAGTAACAGTGCGTGAATATAAAATATTATAATCTAACAGGCATTTCCATAAACTCTTACACCAACAGTGTTTATCTTCAAGGAGAATTTTATTTATTTTATCGGAAGATAGTAGATAAATCGTTTTATCTTCAAGGAGCTTTCCAATTAGTGCCAAATATGCTCTCCAGTTGAGATAAGATTCTTTTCTATAATAAGATAAATACACGGGTAGCAGTAGATCAATATATACATATAGTAAGATTATATCTTCTAAATCTAATCCATTATACTTTCTACAGAAAAAATGGAAATTTCATAAGCATCTAATAAAGCAGGTTAGTCAGAAATTTGGAAAGTTAATAAAGGAAATGTGATAAATAATTTGCAGTGGAATTTGTGATAGAGTTTTTGACAGAATAATAAATGTCAAAATGAAAAGTCCCATTTATTCGTGTGAAGTTCAGCAATAGTGCATTATTTAGAGTGTATTTCAATAAGACAGAATCCCTATTGAAACTTAACTACTACTACTATTGAAAAATATTAATTTAAATTAGCTGTTACTTATGTTAAGATGTTAATTCGTATATATTATATAGGTATCGTTATATTATAGAAGAATATCGACATTTATTTTCACAATTATCATGTACAACGTGCTTTTTTAGACCGACGTATTTCTTCTGTTCATTATAGAAATCATCAATAATTTTATCTTCGTTGTACCCTCGAAAATCAAGAATGCATATTCAAATTCGAGAAATTTGAATTTTTCCTCAATGCAACTTTTGAAACTATAATTGTCTTAACTTGTTACTGAAACTCTTAATACGAATTTTGTTTGCTGTAAGCTATATGAATGACATGACAAATATCAAAATCGTAAAACGAAAATTTTATTTGCAACAAACAGGTAACAGTTTATGAAAAGCTTATGAAAGTTTTGTAGAATTCCATTAATTCTTTCAGCAATTCTAATTGGAAGGTCTGCAGGACCGGGTATATTCGATAAATTCAGGTCTTTAAAGAAAACTATAAAAAAAATCACAGAGAGTAATATCACAAGATCTTGGTGGAAATCCATGCTCAGTGCTTAAACTCATCAACCGATTTTGAAAAAATTGCTGTAGCTCATTCATTGTTTCACCTGCTGTGTGTACTCTAGCTCCGTCTTGTTGAAAGTAACCCTGTGTTATTTCTTCTTCATTAAGCTGTTCAATAAATGGCATAATAATTTCTTGTAGATACTCTTCTCCTGTTAATTTACCGTTAAAAAAGTAGGATCAACAATATTCCTTCGACTAATCACACACCATACACCAACTTCCTGCGGATGAAGTGAGGTTGCAATATAAAAGCCATGTGTGTTTCTCAGTAGTCCACATACTCATATCTAATCAGATAAAACCATGATTCGTTAGAAAAAAAAGTTTTGTCAAGAAGGCCATTATCAAAATTATTTAAAAACGAGTAACTAAACGTTGTTCTTCTAAAATAGTCGATTTTCTAGTTAGTTCTTTGATTTCTTGATAACAGGTCATGCGATATGGAAATAAATGTAAGTCCTTTTTCAAAACTGTATGACAAGTGCCAATTGATACACCCACTCGTTGTGATAATACTCGTATGCAAGTTCCTGGTGTATCATTTATCATTTCCCTTACATTGTCAACTAGCCCTTCCTTATTTCCTTATTTCCCTGAAAACCTTAATGCAATATTTAAGTGTGTGGCCGAAAACTACTGCAATTAAAGACGAAGTTGGGAAACTCATTTCTAAATAATCTTCAAAAGAATACTGCTATTGTCTGCCAATCTTACGTCCGTTTCGAACATAAAATTCAACCGTGAATGATTTGTGTTGTGTAGTAAAAGCCATTTTATATCAATTTTAAATTATAATATAAGTTCCTGTCAATTATGTATCTGAACGAATACTCTGTTAAATTGACAACTAACGCAATTGAAAACTGTAGAATTTACGACAAAGGTTTTTATTGTAATGGACTACTACTCATTGCAAAAAAAAACGGTTTTGAAATTGACCTTAAGATTTAAAGCGGCTTTAAATAAAACTGGCTGTTAGAAATATAGTATCACATGTTAAAACTACTGAGTGATTTTAAATGTTTGAGGACAGTTTAAATTTCGCGCCTTGCTAAATTTTTGTCACGTTGGCGATTTGGTTTTTGAATTCGTAACCAGTATCTTAGCAAATAGATTTTGGATGGGTGATAAAATATTGACAACAGATCTTCAAAAAATCAATTTCATATTGATTTTCTAAGCAAAATGGAAAATAACACTGATAAACAGTAGCTCTAAGAAGAACAGATTACAAGTAAAAATGAAGCAAATAATAACGAATAAAATGAATATAAATAACGAAGAATAAATAACGTGTCGCACAGGCAGTTGACAAGACCGATACTCACAATGGCCACTCTTAACATGTCAAATCCCCTAGAATCCACCGCGCGAAATTTAAACTGTCCTCAAACATATAAAATCACTCTGTATAGTTACATCGTTACGATATCGACCTTTTAACATTTTGTTATTTTTCAACAGGTGATCTTAAACTTATGAACAGTAGTATACTTCGTCGACAATTTTTTTAACATTAAGCATTCTGTACAAAACGTCGACTTGCGGCAATGGAAAAAATTCCCATGCACTTGCATTGTTTTTTTAAGCGGATACATTCTCATGTTATTGTAATTGAAATGACTAACGTTAATTTGCATATTCTCATTTGTTTCAGATATTGTTCTGCACGTTAAACACACACAAAGTGGACATGAAATGTCTGCTGGGCGGGCAAATAGGTCTAGAAGATTTCATATTCGCACACAAGAAAGGTAATTTTGTTTAAATGTATGTCGCTCTAATCGGAATAATGAAAATATTCATCGTTAATACATGTGATTTTAAATGATTTACGTTAGTTTGAATTTCCCGCCTTACTAAGTTTTCGTTAAGTTGGAAATCTAACTCCGTATCAATAATCAGTTTCATGTTTTCTATACAGAAAATTAGTGTAACTGTGATAAAAAAAAATAGAAATTAACTAAAATTATTTAGTTAATATGAATATCCAAAATTAAGCACAACAATATAATGTGTCAGATAGAATGTTAACAGATAAATCCGTGGTGGGAAATTTCAGTAATTTAAAACAACTGTAGTAGTAATAAGAATAACAAAATTTGACAATGAGATCGAAAATCATCGATATGAACGTAATGAAGTAGTTATTAGATTGGGTATAGGTAACTGTAAATTAATACGTGCACTTAGAAAGTACTACTAACCGTTAAGAACATTTTAAGGTTGCTCCATTGTTAAATTAACTGACAGTAGAATTCCTTCTGGCTTACTTAAGTCGACCCATCAATAGCGGGACAATGTACGTATTTATCTATTGTTCTACATGTTCTTATTTAGACAATAAAATAGCTGTATTAATTACGCGACAATTGTTTACACTTTTGAAATTGACAGTTGGACTAACGTGGAATACGTTTTTGAGGTTGAAGTCAAATAATTAACACCGCTGCATAAATATCACGGGGGGCGAAATAAATTATAAGTGGGGCTGATACAAGTTCTAGTTTATTTTCTAATGGTAGGCAACGCTGTTATTTGTTTACTGCTGGTGAAATATCTATGGTTTTATGTAGACATGTTTGAAAAACAAGGCTAAGAGTCATTTTATTTCTGCTGCTTGTCAGGTTTGGTAGTTAAATTTTTCTTCTGACATACTAGAGGCATGATAAGTGCCAATGCACGTTATCAATAAATCGTAACGTCAGGTTTTACGCCGTTGCCGGATACACACGCATATACTCGCTATCAATACTAATGTAACCTAGTCTACGAACTGTCAACATTTAAAATGGCCGGACTAAAGACAACCGACAACACTGTATTTCATCAAATATAGCCAATAACGGCAACGTAAAAGTAGTGCGATATGGAAAATATAATAATTAAGTAAATAACTGTTTCTTTTACATTTTTAACTTTGATAAAACGGGCGTTTGTATTAAAAAACAGTGTGTTGCGTTATTCATTGAGTATTATGTTATAATGATGTACCAATATAAAATACTTTTAATTTATTTGTGTGCTTGCATTGGATATTTATGACGTCATTTGGTTATACGTATGAAGTCGCGTTAATGACGTGTATTGAAACTTATATTTATGTTTAGCTTTTAGTTATATTTAGTTAGTGATTTAGTGATTAATATAGTATAGACTCTTATTAACGGTTATTTTATATTAGACTTTAAATTGAACAAAATTAATATATAGTGTAAGTCGTTTTAGGATTATATACATATATTGTCAATTAATTATATTTCTCAAATAGTAATGCCCCCCATAATGTGTAGATTCCCCAATCCAAAAATAAATTTTGATAGATTTAAAAAATTGATTAACGGTATTCACAATCCAATATTGATAACCTTACCGCCAAATACGGTGTACAGTGCATACCGCGTTACGGATTTTAATTTACTTTCTTAAGATAGAGGGCATAAAACGCAATTGTGATTTCATGTTATTAAGTTGCCGTCCTCTACTAATATCTCTTATCTCTGATAAATATGCTTCCGCGATAACTGCAAGTTTCCTAAAAGACGTTAAGTGTTATAATAAATAAGAAGAATATTTATTATAATTATTATTGCTTCAGTAATTTCTTATTGCGTAAGGTTCGCTTATGTACGCTAAAATAGATGCAGAAAATTTGAAATTTAATGCTGTTCATAAAAATTCAACAAGTATCTCAAAGTAAATAAATATACAAAAGTATTTTCTCATCGATAAACCGTTGTTTTTTCGAGGACGGCATTTTAAGTTGTGACGCAACTGTTGGAGCTGCAGATCAAGTTTTTTTTTACATATGTGATTACAGGAACTTGAACAGAATTAGAAAATTTTACTCACATAAAAATCTACTAGTACGTATTGAAAAAGTTAAGCTACTTAAGCTGTCAGTCTACTCAAAATTTTTCTAAATAACTGTGATGTCATCAAAAATTATTTGGAAATAATGTTAAATATATGCAATTTCGGATTATCAACAATTCAATGCAAAATTCTGATATAAATGCATAATATTTGTACTATTTTTATAACTTTTATGCTATTTATACTCATAATTTTTTTTTCTTATAACTCATGCACAGCAACAATCAAGTAACGGCATCCATATTACGTAGTATGATCAAAAAGGACTGATTGTGTTGGTATGCCTGAAAAATTGTCGGTGAAGTCGACAAAGTTGCCAGATCCTTTATTTTTTCAGTGGCGTATTTATGTAATGGGAAACTATGATATTTAATTTGTTAAATATTGTTGAATTAAATGATATGTTTTACTTTTAATACTTATATAATAATTACTGGTAATATTATATTATGGCTGTAGTATGCACTACCGTTCGCCCTTTATCAAGCGAGCAATTTAATTATATATAGTAACTCACACTAATTTGTGAAGTGTATTTTACTAGTGGAATGAAGCAGAAACTTAAACATTTTAAAACGTAGGCAACAATGGAAATAATAATAATAATAACAATGCATAGCCTATACCATAAAACCCAGTACGCCAGTGGCTACAATGAAGTGATACAAAAATTTTGTTGATAAACAGTGTTGTGAACTTAAGAGTTAGAAATATCTGCTTTCAAATAATGATAAATACAAAAATGTATAATATAATACATTTTATATTTCTTACCTCCAGCAAAATTTTAAATTTCGCAAATAATTTAAGTAATTGTGGAAAATCACATTTGTGTTCATTCCTCTGAGAAGAAGCAACGAACATGATCCCTAAGCCGTTTTGGACATACATTCATACGAAATTTTATCATCAAAATAATCTAAGGAATCAGTTTTTGAAGTTCATCACGCATATTTTGAATCATCCTGTATTATACTGTATCTATCTGTTGACAGTAAGCAAATCTAGGAACATAGTCACTTTGTACATAGCAAATGACATCAGAAGTATTTCGACTCATTTCATATTTAATTCTATTTTTCTAGATTTTGTCGTCTATCAACAAGGGTTTATTCTATTATTTTGTCGAGCACAGTATAAATAAACAACAATAATAATAATAATACACAAGCTGTGCCAGAAAACTCCAATACACCAGTAGCAGTAATAGAATGTATAAAAACATGTTCCTAATAAAGCTATGTTCACTTGAAATAAATTGCTGTATATAAAAAGCTTAAATATTTAAATGATAATGAGATATCTAAAATATTTTTTCTTATCAGGAATAAACCATATTCAAAATAGAATGTTTCTGTTATACTTGTTTTGCATTAGCCCCTAAATAATTTGTACTAAATCATATAATCAAATAATAAAAGAATTCCTCGAAATATTGCCCGTTATTATCACATTATTCGATCTTGTTGTTTCAAGTTTTGAAAAACATTCACCAGATCAACAAATTTATTTGCATTTCTAATTCATTTATCAACATTTCATTGACATTAGTTTAAAATCGGCCAAGTGCACTGGAAAAAATATGTAATTTCGAAACCGTTATCCTGCATCTTTCATTAATCAATCATCGTTATTTCTAAGCTTGCTTTATAAAATGCGTTTCGCAATACACCCATTGATTATAAATGTAATCGTCAATATCGGATGGTTTTTCAGGTCGACCCAAAGAAGTGGAACTGGTGAAGAGCGATGACGCATTAGGTCTAACCATCACGGATAATGGGGCCGGTTATGCTTTCATTAAACGGATAAAGGAAGGATCCATCGTAGATAGAATACCTCATATACAAGTTAGTTACCATATTTTTATGATTGAAAGTTTCTACGATAATGTAATGCTGTTGTCTATGGTTCTTTTGTGTTATCAATAGTCTCGGCAAAGCGGGACAAGTTACAGTGCAGTACAGGGAACAACGTGGAGGGGC
The DNA here is from genome assembly GCA_023509865.1 of Trypoxylus dichotomus. Classification (NCBI taxonomy): domain Eukaryota; kingdom Metazoa; phylum Arthropoda; class Insecta; order Coleoptera; family Scarabaeidae; genus Trypoxylus; species Trypoxylus dichotomus. The sequence goes on from CM042078.1 coordinate 54,940,992, forward strand.
CGAACAGCCGTATCAAGGCGAGTGTTCAGTAATGTTTACGTACTCACATCATTTATGATCATGACCTTCTTGAGTGAGCATAGGAAGAGCAAGGCTCACCGAATGATATTCTCAATCATGCAGAAAACGATTTTAAAACCAAAATTGGCACAAGAGAACTAATCTAGACGGACTTCGTTTCTAAAAATTTGAAAACATGTAAAAAGTGTAATGACTACTACTGAATCCTTCCGCCATGATGGATAATTTTCCTACAATTTAGTGATCAAAATCTTCAGTTGCATATGCATTTTGATATATTTCAGATGACTTCGATTTTTCGCAAAAAAAACTTCAAAATTTCGCTCATGCTAGATTTGGTTCGAGGCTTACCGAATGTTATTTCCAATCATACAGAAGATTAACACAATTTCACTTTATTTTTATTAGTAATGTGGGTGGCCATGGCTTTCTTCAAACCGGTTTAGCAAAGTTCTTGTTACGTGAGGACGAGCATTATCTTGTTGTGGATCTTCAGGATGCTAAAGATATGGAAGTATGTAGGGTTCCAATATCTCATCAATGTAACGTTGGAAGTTCATGGTGCTTCGGATGAAGACCAACTGAACCTACTCCCATATCCTGTAGGACCCACGGTTCTGTGCAAACGCCCTTCAACAGAAAATTGAATATCGTGACATTCCCCAGGTCTTCACCTGATTCTCATGCGGCCATTATGATTTCCTATACAGAATCGAAATTGATCACCCTATGCCACTCCACGTTCGAGAGCATTTGCAACCTATACCACTCCAAACGTTGCTGTTGGTGTGGTAACGCAAGATGTGGTCGATAAGGTTGCAACCTAAAAGCCTTGATACGGCAGCAAACGGTTCTAAGGGTCACAGGACAACCTTCATTACCTAACCAGAGTTCAGTTATTATTATTATTGTCTTTGAATAGTTATACGTTTCTACCAAGCTTGGTAAAAAATCTGTACACCTTTTTGGTATTGCAATTTCTATGTCTTAGTATATTAAAATAATTTACATCAAAATTACTTCTGAAAACCAATTCTTACAGGTTGGAGATCACATAGAGAAACTAGACGGCCAACTTATGGTAGGCAAAAGGCATTTTGAGGTGGCGAAAATTCTAAAAGAAATTCCCAAAGGAGCAACATTCACAATCCGCTTAGTAGAGCCTTTAAAATCTGGATTTAATAACATAGACATGAAGAGGAAAGGCGGCAAGAAAAGTAACAATTACGGTACCGGAAGAGAAACTCTTAGGTTCAAAGCGGACGGAAACGTCCAGATCGAAGAAAAGGTTTGTATTAATTAATTATATTTTATAAACACTTTTACATCACCGCAATGATGAGGATTTTTAATTATTTTCAGGACGATACAATGGACGCCGGTATAGAAAAAATCAACACTATTCTAGAAAATTTCTTAGGTATAAACGATTCGGAACTAGCCGCGCAAATCTGGGAAAAAGCGCAAGGCAAAGACAATTCGATGGATTTCGCAGAAGCAATCGACAGTTCCGATTTGGAAGAATTTGGATTCACCGACGATTTGATTATTGAAATATGGGGTGCAATCACAGATGCCCGCGCTGGTAGATAAGAAAATACATCATAGATATGTTGAACGAGGATTTTTATTATTTAAGAAAAAATCAAATAAAGTTATATAAATTTGTATATTTTTAAGTTTGGTACGTATTTATTTGTAGATGATTTTGTTTTCTGTGTTGTATTTTGTTTCAGTGCCTTAGTAAATAGTCTAAAATGTTAATGTAATACATATTGTTCAGATTCTAAAAGATTTTTGGTCACAAAAGTGTCATATAGCTATTATCTTCACTAAGGAAAAAAAATCTATCATTACTTCTGTAAATTCTAGCGATTAAAATATTATTTTAAGTATGACGTACAAATATTTCTTTTGTGTTTTCGAAAGCATTGCAGAAGTATACAGCGAGATTTGCAACGGACAAACTTCACTCATAAATGACTTGAGCATCAATCGGAAGAACAGGTAGAGTAAAAAAGAAGGGGACATTTTTAAATTTCGCAGAAAATTTAAGTTGGTATTTCCAGCTATATACATGTAAAGACTATATTTGCATGCAAAATTAGATTATATTTGCTTTATTTGTCATAAAAGCCAGCTTAAATCGCCCGCAAAATTTAAAAATGTCTGCTTGGGAGATAACCTAAGAAAAAGTTTGTCGATGGAATTTAATACATTTTTTTAAAACTGTAAATATGACCTTCACTGCCGGATATACCAGCTTAAGAAATTTAAAAATGCGGGTGTAAAAAGATGGAATCATAAAACAATCTATTTTATTGGTTAGAATAACATTTCTTTATTAAAAGATAACCTAGTTATCAAATATAGTAACTTCTATTTTGTGTAATACTAATTTGTTAGATTGGTTGCATACTTAGAAAATGCCATCTGAATTTAGTTGATTTATTTTTGAAGAGCCGATACATTTAGAAAGATATAAACCAAGTAGTTTTATCTTCGTCTGAGATAAGAAATCTGTCTCACTTTATTCCCTATAAATAGAAAATTTGGTTATGTAAAATATAAGCTGTCGAAAATAAATTACTTCTTTGTTAACTATAGGCAATGAAATATTGCTCATTTTGTAAGTGTCTTTATTATTATTTGCATTAAACACATCTTTGTAATGAAAAACTTTGAAAAAAGGAGCACTTCAAGGAGTTAAATTTGTGTTCGAGCTTCTTGATTGGTAGGTTAGTATAGAGTAATTTGATCTTCGTTTCAACCAATGAGAATTTACACTGAAAGTGGTGTGTTCAGAAATTCGTCTCTCTTTCGAATAAAATAGTATATTACGGAACAGAACAAACTATGTCATTTGAAATGTGCATTTGATACACTTTCTTTCTACATATTAGGATGGTTATAGACAATATTAAAACTTTTCGCCTCGTTTCACAGTTTAAAGCACTCACAAAATTTAAAAAATACTTACCGTGGAAACTTGAAAAGTTAGACGGAAAATGCTAATACAAAATCGAAACACAAATGCTTTTCAATTATGAGTCGCTATTTATTTATTTATTAACAAATTACATTTAAGTAAATGGCACTACTGCAAAAGAATAGATTAGGAAGTCTATTAATAATAAAACCCAAACATTGATAAGAACAAACATAAAAAAGCAGACAAACAAAACAGACTTTTATCAACAATAACAAGCAGCAAAATACAAATACGTGCATGTACATGATGTGAATGCATGTTGTTATAGAATGCAATTTTGCTCTAAAACAAACCAAATTTTTTCTCCATTTTTTTTTAAAGGCAAACAATGCAATGGTTAATATTAAACTGTAGAGCATTCCAACATTCATTTGTGTACAAATTTTATTTTTAGAGTAAACTTTTTATATTGCAAACTATTGTAATTTTCATTTCTAATTCTACGCTAACATTAAAGGAAGTAAGGTATATATTTGGCTCAAATAAAACGTTATCAATTACTAAAGTAAATTGATATTCAATTTAAAAAATTATGGAAATTAGAATCCTTATGCTTTTCAAATGTTATTCTTTGTAACACTTGTACTTGAACATTAAGGGAATTTGGATGCAGTAAAACGAAAATTCAAAGGTAAAAGTTCAGCCCAAAAATAACTAAAATGTGTAACTATTAATAATATTGACAAATATTACGCTTGTACTTCAACGCGTGATTAAGTTAGCTCAAACACTTTGTATGTTTTTTAGTAATTTATTAAAACAAACTGTAATAACACTACAAATAATATACTAAAAATATATAATCTGCAATAAATAAATAAAAATAAATATCATCTATTAATACAATGATGTCGCTATTTACAATATTTAAAAATAAATATCACAATTTAACTAGCAATTTGAGCAATAGAAATGAATTCTTAAGTTTCTTTAAGCAATTTTAAATTCTCTTGTGCTGTTTCCCTGTGTTTTATATATGATAGGAAAACATTATATAACATTGTCATTACATTAATATACAGAACTTGATACTGCACTGGAAGGAAATAAAAATTGATAAATTGCGTTGGAGGCCATACGCACCAATCAACCTAGAAATAAAATATGGTACTTGCAATCGTATTCCTTAAATGAATCTTGACTTACGGTATATAGTTCTAAAGCTTTCGCGTAGAGTTCCTCTTTACATTCCAATAAACTCTTTTTTTCTAGTAAACCGGCAGCAAAAAAGAAATACACAATACATGTTGGCGACATAACAAATTGATCAGCCATAATTTTCTTCGCAACAGACCGTATACCTGGAGCGGGCCACAATTTGTGGATGCCAAGATAAAAATAATGATGCAATGGACCATATCCTAACCCAACGATTGTCATCTGCACTAAAAGTATAATAAATCTAATACTCGATAAGTAATAGAGCCAATTTCTTACAACCCACTCACCAAGTCTATTCCAGTCGTATCTTCGCGGTAACATATTCCGCTGATATTCGATCTCCTGTTGCAATAAATCTCCTACGAGCATTAAACCACCGCATGTCACGGTATTTGTGATTAAAAGGTATTTTCCAAACGCATTTGTGAACGCTGATTTAAATTTTTTTCGCACATCTGTGACTGATAATACGAACTTGGATAGTTTAGACAGTGTCATGTTGAGATGAATATAATTTTATACCGATGTAACGTCTCTATATATAAAAGCGTTTAGATCACATGATTACGACAATCTCATTAATTAGTTAAGGTTATGTTTCCAATTTGCAAGTATCAGGTATGAACTCTGACCTAGGCAAATTCGTAAGGTTGGTAGGACATCAAATTCGGTATGAGCAACCGAAAATACTGAGGAAAATATGTAAATACTGAGGGTTAAGAAAACGTAATTCTTATTAACATTATACATATAGACCAACGTAAATACATCCTCATTTAGAGCGCCAAGCACAATGTAAAGTGAAATGGTCTAATTTCATATAAATTAAATAGAAATAAATGTATATAAAACAGGATATTTAAACTATATACCATAGTATGGTTTACACTATTAATTATAAATACTGTTGAAAATGATAAATAATAAATTGGTCATTCCACAAGTAAAAAAAAATATGAATCGGTTCTATTTAATTAAATTTGCATAAATAAAGTTGAACGAAAGATTAATAGATGTCACCACATCACCGATATGAAGAATTTCGTAAACTGTCAAAAGCGAAGTGTATTTTGTGTTGTATAATTTGCCTTCGTATTAAAAAAAATCTTTTAAATAATCGTGCGCTTCGAATACAGTTTTAAACTTAAGCTACACAGTTATCACAAAAAAAACGCCTTTTTTGTCTTTTTCCAGCGGTTTCAAACCGAAATGGCATAATTTTTCGTAGCTGGCTGTGAGAGTCATGTTCTTGCGTTCCCTGATTTTTGACGCGACCATCTTACCCCTGTGGAACATATTCTAAAAATAATGTTCAATTAAAAGCGTTATGTCCTGACGCTAAAATAAATCATAATGACATTCTTAAATCATTTTTTATTCAATTCTTGATGATAGTAGTTGTGTAGGTACATAAATTAGTGTAGTTTAAAGTGTGATATGGTTATTTAAAGAGTGAAAACGAAGAATTTCTCAGGGATATGCCGATAATTAATGAGGTAATGTAAGTACAATATAATTAATTCAACGCAATTACTGTAACATTTATTGTTTCTCTGTATATAATAATAAACTGTATGTAGATAGGCTGTTAATGTACACTCGTGATCAAAGTGGGTCAACGCAAATTAGGCTACAGGTTCTTTTTGTTCGCTTTTACAATATGTAACTTTAATGTGAACTATATAGGATATATATTGTTTGTTGCTTAGATTTTAATTGTTGGTGTTGTCCAAGATAAATATTTGCCATTTCTTTATTAAGCCTTTTTAAACTCGTGATATATAGAACTTATTTATGGCAAATATGCTTTCGATTGCAGAATAGATGTACATTTTTCATGTAATATTGATTTTATTTTAAGTGTTATTATAAGTTGTTAAAAAATATGAAAATGTTGATTTTATTTAAGCACATTTAATTCGTAAAGTAACCTACGTATATAACTTTTAAAACACTACGTTTTAATCTTCAACTTTCAACTAACAATTTATTACTTCTAAACTTATACCATATCAAAACAATAGGAATATAATTCATTCACTATACTGGACCCTCCCAATCCTCTTTAAAAATGTAGTTCTTTTTCTCGAACAAACAGATGATATCATCTTAAAAACTCGTTTTCGATTCTAAAGAATTAAATAAAAAGAGTAATACAACCTTATAATGTAATACTAATGCAGTCTAACATTAATACTTCTTAGAAAGAGATAATCAAGATAGCTGAATGACATTCTTCTGTGGAACGACAGAGATTATTCATGTTGTCACACTTTCTTTTGATATGAAGCTGTCTCTTTGTGAACGTAAGATTTGTATCTGAACGTATTATACTATATCAACAGGGAACGCAGACAGAAGTGTCGATATGTTACGATATTTTACGATTACCTTTCTGTTACTAATGGAGTTTGAAATATTACAAGTATTTAACATATTTAATATTTCTTAACATCTACTTTCATTGCATTAAAATTTAGAGGTGTTTATCAATGTTAAATAGATCTATTCGATTCCATTAGTTCGAAAGCGAAGCTAATTGTTTAGAATTCGGTAGAACAATTCTGTTTCACTTTGTTTTCTAAATGTTCTTCTTTCTAAATCGATTAGACTTACAAATTTCTATTATTGCATTTTTGCACCATATATGGAACATGCTTTATATCCATTCACGGCTTCAAATGTACATTTTCTAAGAATGTGGTCTTTTAAATGTAAAATTTCATCAGTGTTACATACACATTACGCTAATGAGCTTGAATCACACGTATTGCGATTTATTTTCTTCTTGCATATTTAACTGCTACGGATTGTACAATAAGTGTTTGGTCATTAAATCGACGCCACTAGGAATAATTTAGACAATCTCATTAAAATACTTTTTTCTAAAAATTAAATGCACAACAATTTTAATTATTTTGTATAGCAAAAATAACATGGGTAAGAGGACGTTCAAATTGGGATTCTAAGATAGATACAAAAAGAATACTGGCGAAACGAAAAATATTTTGAAAAAGACAATAGGGACAGTAATATGTTCACTTGTTCAAAGCTGAGAAAGAACAGATGCCTCTTTAGTTCCGCAGTAGGTAATAAAGAGTAATAAATTAACTATTTAAACATCTCGTATTATATTCAATGTTTGCAACGTGGATCATCAACACTCTATAAAATTAGTTTATCTCTGTCTATCGTATAGCGAAGGTAACGTATTTGGTGTGTTCGAAAAATTAAATAAACATCTTGCAGCTGTACTATGTAATAGACTTATTTTACGATAAGAGATTTTTAATTGGTGTTGGGTAAGGAAAAGGATATAAGCGAAGAAAAAAACAAGAATTTGTACTCAAATTAATTGAAGAAAATATTCCTGGAATTACTATCTCGTGTCAATATTGAAACAAAAAAAAAGAAGATAACGGTTTGAAATGATCGCGGAATTATAAAAATAACATAGAACCATATGCCATCCGCGCTTGGGTACTAGCGTCAGTGTCCCGGGTTGAAACCTCGGCGTTGTTTCTCAGGGTTGGGGTTTTTCTGTGGTTCTCTTCACTCCTTGGTGAATGCAGACAACGAATATCCTAAGACGCACCACAGGCGCAGGCATCGCGACTAGCCGTTGCCCCCTGTAACTGGCGAAAGCTGATGGGGGATGCGAAGGCATGGATTGGATGGATGGATTCTCAGAGTATTAGAACACGATAAGGTATATATTATAAAGGAAACTACACCGTGAAAAGAGCAAAACATCCACCGATTGTAATGATTTCGTCATGCACGAAAACCCAAACTCCATGGATCATAAACAATACAAACATGTATCAAAGGATTATTTTTTACCATATAACGCAAGGTTAGATGAAAGTAGTAGTCCATAGCCATTGTCATGGAGCGCAATCTAGTAAAAATTATCTGATATCAAAAAAGGATACCGCTGCTGCATTGGGACAAAAATTCTCCAGATACAAATTCAATAGAAAATGTATGAAATGTTAAAATGAAACATAGTATCCTTGGAGGATCTGTTAGTAAAAAAGAATTAATGAGAAATGTTATACAGGTGGGAGGAAGCAACAAAATCAGATTGGTAATAGAGAAGTTAGCTCAAACAAATCAACATATTAAATAGTTACACCAAATTTTCGAAGCAATCTTCGTTAATTTAGTGGTCAACAACCACATTTCTTCCATTTGGCTTTGTTAAGAATAAAATGCCTTAGTTTTCTTTACAACGAACTTTGGGTGCTCCGTGCTTGCTCCGTGTTTTTTCTGGTTTTCAAGAACAACCTGGTCAAAAAGTAGTAAAACGCAAAAAAAATCTTCAGATAATACATTCTCCAAATAAATATTAATTTGAAAGAAGGCAGAATTGATTCCTTTATGTTTATTTTGTTGTTTTTTACGCTAATATTCTGGTTTTTGAGATTATAAAAAATATAGTTTGGTTTTATTTTATCGAAAATGAATACCTCTTCTTTTTCTCAGTAAATTCTCGTCTATTTATTTCGGATCCAGTGTACTTCTTTTTTCCCTCTTTTAAATCTTCTGAGTTCGTGTTGTTATTCTTCTAAAGCTGCCTCTAATCTTTTCCTTGATCTTCTTTCTATTATTTTGATGATGCAATTTCTCCTAGGCTCGGGATTTTTTCTAGTTTTTAGTTAATCAATGTTCTGCGTTCAATTATTATTATTTCTAATTCGTTTTCTTTCTGTTTTAAGTTTGAGTCTATAAAAAAGTGTACTTTGAGTAATGAATGGATATGGATCTTCTCTAGCTTTTATCTCTTGTGTGTTAAGGATTATTCATTCTGGTGACGCATATTACTAAACGCAATCAGTTAATTTGGGTCAATGATTATTTGTTCCTTAAAGTAATCTTTCATGGGAATATTCAAATCGGAAGAGTTCCTACCAAACAATGCTTACACGCATACAGAAGCTAACATATCTATCCGTAAAACATTATCGGAGATAAGCACTATCTCCGCGACGGGGAATATATGTACATAGAGATTTATATGAAAAAGAAGCAGATGAATCGAAAGGTCGCTGGCGATATTTCAACGCACAACAAGCGGCTTCTCTCTTTTTGGGTCTTTCGTTGCGATGACCTCTCTTTCGGCCATGTCGTCCGGAGCAGGTACACGAATTCGGTGTGTTATTATTAGTTGCCAGATGGAAGAACTTCGTGGAATATAGTAGTCCGGATATACAGTCTCGTTTCAATATATTTAACATGTCAAATTTTGATATGAAAACCATTGAAATTTATGAACTACATTTTTTGGGTTGTTTAAATATTGAAACGTTTTCAATGACTAGTGCTTGGTTTCTTCCACAATTTTTTCCATTATTTTGTATTTCAATACATAGTAGAATTTGCTACTGGAGATCTGATATTTTAAAGTTGACCTTCGCTTCAGATAACGAAGATAGGCACAATACCGGAACTATCCTCTTTATAAACGTTTTGAAGAAATGTAAATGATTTTTTTGTAGTGACTTGTTCCTTCTGAGTAAAAGTCAAAAATATGAGCGAAGCTTGAAAGATTGAACCTTAAAGAAGGAAAATTATGTTATTAGCGAAGAAAGTAGTACAGTCGGATTTTCTCATCGAAAAATGTAGAAACGCTTTTAGACAGGTGTCAATTAAAAAAAAAACTGTGGGCTAATCAGCACAATAATTTCACTGTTGACTGGGAAAAGGTAAAGATATTTAATAACTTTCAAAAAACCGAATTTTTGAAAATTTCTGATTTTTGCTTATTTCCTCCACATTATGCTTAGTGTACTACCCTACTATTACAAATAAGAAGCAAACTTTACGAACTAGAACTATAGAAGCTATACAAGATAATGGGGCGACTGCAATTACCATCAAGAACTATACTAGGTAGCAAACTTCATAAATTCAGAACAGTTACTCTTAAAAACGTCCAACATATTGTTAAAAGAACTATAGATCCAACACAGAGTACTCAATGGAGAAATTGGACAAATGATTTGTATTGGGTACTGTATTATTGAGTGACATAAAGTTATATCTAGTCCCGGCAAAATGGGGCAAGTTACAGTGCAGTACGGATGTGGAGGGGCCATATCAAGGCGAGTGTTCAGTAACGTTTACGTATTCGCATCATTTATGATCGTGACCTTCATAAGTGATCATAGGCGATGCTGACGCAGAAATGTTTACACATGAGTTAACTTCTTTAATCACATGTTCTACACATTTTTTCCATTTATCCACAGTGACATTCTGGATTGCCTCTTGTAAAAATACCCTTATATCTGTGAATTTGAACGAGGTATTGTTAGTTGTCATTTCGTTCTTTGAGCCCATAGTAACTCAATTGGGTTGAGTTTGCAGTGATAAGGTGGTAACCTCAGCACGGCTTTGTTGCAACTTTTGGCCATCGCATTTGTCACATGTGTATTATATTAGTCTTTATTAACGCGAATTAAGTGAAGAAGTTCAGATTGAAGTATCTCTTCATCGTACTAGATATTTTTTGATTTCAACCAAGCTTGCATATCCGGTTTTCTAGATGTTATTGTGGGAATTTTACGGCTATGATATGTAGCATTATCCATAACAATAACAGCATTATCTTGTAGCACTGTCAAAACATCTTTCAAACACCTCGGCATTCATTTCTGTATGATAATCGGGTGTTCTTTTACCTTCAAAAAGCAATATGTCATTTACCCAAAACCAGCCTCAGATCCTATGTGCAAAATAGTAGACTGTGTCACTCCTAAAAATCAGATATTATAATATGTATGTATAATGATGGTAATGTATTATAACACCAACCTATCATGCTTGATATTCTTGCAACAATAGCAGTGCTTTTAATATATTCAATATGTTCTGCTTCGATATCAAAGATATATGTCTTAAGCTCAAAAATATTTGCTTTCTCGGCTGGGATATTTGAGTTCTAAAAGTAGTTGCTACTTCCTCCATATCCACGAAAGACACTGTGAAAATGTTTTAGACAGAAAATATGTTAGCCGATTATATCTCAGAAGAATTTTCTTATTACTACGACGCAAATTTAGGGTGAAAAATTAATACAAATGCACTCAGAAGAATACCGTCAACCGCAGTAACTAAGTGCCTATAGGGATCACTCGGCGTCATGGAATATATAATATAAATGTTATCCAGGTTTAATGTTGACTAACTTTAATGTCAACAGGGAAACCAGTGTATGCTCTCGAGAAAGAAAGAAAAAATTGTGGAAGTGACCGGACCCTCGGAATGTTCTTGGGTACAAGGAGCAACAAATTAAAAAGAAAATTATGCCGCCGACTGAGATCAGCAGGCACAAGTTACAGGTGGACTACTAATCCCCTTATTTTCCATTTTTAATTCAATTTTTTCTAAATTCCGTGCAGTGAAGTTTAAGATAGTTGTACATACGTAGTTCGTTTAAAGCTAGTTTCCTCTTAACTTGAGTTTGTTTCAATGTTTAGGGCAGATTTTTTAAAGAAAAGGTGTTCCCACCAATTCACGATTTTGTTTGTTTCTTATTTTTTTGGGATTGTATTAGTGACATTTTGCCGTTTTGTTATTAAAAGTTTTAATTATGTTGACGTTTTCAAGTTTATAATGATTGGTTTCAATATATGGATTCCTTTTATCTTTTTTTTAAACATAATAAATCTGTATATTTGAATTCCCTTGGATGACTAGTAACCATAAAACGTTTCTAATATCTTTTCAAAGAGAAACCAAGTGTGTGGCACTTAGTGGTCCCGACAAGCGGGGTGAGTTGTTGCGACAAAAAATAATTCCTTACTTCCTTGTGTTGTAACTAATTATTTTTTAAAATTATAGATTAATAGCGAGTCTAATTCAAATGATATCAAAGGAGATATGGTATAAAAACTTCAAAATATGGCACTTCGACACCCCGGTTGACGGTACACGATCTAAACATCAATCAGCTGTGGCGGCCGGCGATATATTAAATATCCCTAGTTTGATTTGTGCCGACAACTTACTGTTTAGCGCTTCGATTTAAAGGCACTCTTCGGAATTAAAAAATAAGAGTATTGTAATCCTAGTTCAAACAAACTCGATGAGGACCATTTTTTGGTTTCATCCATTGTTCAACACATTGGTTTTATTATTTCTTTCATTGGCTGTTCAATACATTCGAACAAGGCTGTAATAAGAAGACATTTCTAATGTGCGACCGACCACCTGCTCGTGAAGGCACCAGAAAAAGAGTGGATAGGTCGCGCATCTACATCACGTACGGCATCAGGCACATCGGGTCTCTCTTTTCTCGCTTTTTATCCGTGTTGCTCCAAAACGTCCAGGTCCAGCGTGCTCCGCTCCACCGGAGAAAGATCAGTCCGTTGCAGACTTGCATCGCGTTCATCGGTTCTTTGGCACATACGCGGGTATCCGCTAAGATTCTCCATTTGATCACAAAAATAAAAAATCGAAATTAAAGAAAAAGAGTAATAATAATTTTTTGATCAAATTTTTTTGTTTGCTGAATCCATCGATCTATCGGAATTAATGTATAGAGGATTGGACTTTACGCGATTGTTTTCGGATTCTAATTCCGAGTCCCGAGGTCACCCAATCAATGGATAAGCCTAGTATTGCTGCCGCCGCTATTGCCCGAGCCGCGTGTATCCATATCGTATAAAGCGGCCGTATGACTTGGTATGTCAGTTTTATTTACGTTATTATACTAATATATTGTTTGTTAACCGTGCTTGGCGATAATTCGCGCCAAACACCGATTACTCCATAGCTCTGCTAGCTCGTATAATAGCATCATGTTTCAGTTTTATTAGCGTTGCATTTCTGGACGGGTCACCGGTGTAGATGTCCGGCATCGTTACCTCATACGGTGTTTTGTTTTCCTCTTTTTTTTTTCGTAACACATACGTACCTACTACATGCACACCCTCGCATTCTTTTAGCAGTACGATTCGGCCGATAACGTCATCATGAGGTGCTTGTTCTGTTGCTGCTGTTCCTCGCGACGTAAACAACCGAAAAGCGACGGTAACGAGGATAAAATACAGGCTGTAAGTTTCCAATTTCATCCCATATACCTACACACCTAGCTGGCAAAAGAGTTATATTTGTATCGTGTTGCACGGTTCATTTCTTTTCATGCTGATTTAGCTTACGTTTCGCTAATAATAGCCTCGCTTTCGGGAACGTTTTAACACGTGGCTTTTTGATACTATCGGATTCTTTAAAACAAAACAAGAAAACATGCATACAACGCAGTATTCGTTGCATAATATATGTTATTGTAAACGTCATACGTATTGTAGAAATTCTACGGTAATATTGTCGTGTATTTATTTAAAAAATTACGTCTTGATTTTCAATCTTTTGATGTTTCAAGAACCGTCAGTATAAAATTACACAATTTCATTATTCGCTCTACTTCTTACAGCACGTAACTATTTTAGGTCCGTTATCTCAATCTGTTTATTATAAACGTATAATTTAATCTTTTATTATATTATTATAAACATTTCGCTCGTTTGAACATGAGTGGAATCTTTGGAAGGAATCTTACAAAAATAGAATGTACGCTGCCACCCGTATTAGTTTGGAACGCAAATAAATTAAAAAGAAAAAACTAGAAAATATTCCAACTCATTTTTCCAAAACTTCAAATTTTTATTGCATTTTATTAATTGCGATTAAAATTAACGTAAAACAAAAGAATTCTAACGAAAAATAAACAAAAACTTCTTAAACATTCCGTTCATCAAAGAAACTCCCTTTTGCGCGAAGAACAGCTTTCATAATCCAAGGCATCCGCTCTACTAGTTTTTCAAGGACTCTATTTGGCATATTAGTCCATTCCTCTCGTAAAATGTTCCACAGGTGGCCTACGGAAGTAGGACATACTTTTCGGGCGCTCCTGTCTAATTCATCCCATAACAACTCGATGGGGTTTAAATCGGCACTTTACGGTGGCCATGTCATTATTTGTAAAGTGCCATTACCTTGTTCTTCATTGAAGAAATTTTTACATCTCACTGTTGAGTATTTGCAGTCGTTGTCCTGCATGAATACAATTTTTTCACCGATTAGACTTTGCCCTGGTGGTATTGCATTCTCTTGCAGTATTTCTAAATAATTCTCTTGTCGCAAAATACCTTCGATTCGCTTCAAGTTTCCTGTACCGACGTAGGAAAAACAACCCCAAACGAGCGCAGAACTTCTTCTTTGCTTGACTGTAGGTATTACACAATCCTTCGACATTCTTTGGCCTTTCGTTCTTCTTACAAGAACGCGCCTTGATTGTCCGAACACCTTAAGTCGATACCCTTTTCCAATCATCAACTATCCAATTTCTATGCGTTTCTGTCCATTGTAGCCTGGAAGTAGGGTTTTTTTCATTGCAATGCGGCCATGAAGATTTGCAACTTTTAATCTTCTTTTCACTGTAGTAACAGAAATTTTTCTTGCACGGTCGCGATTCATTTTGGCGGCGATTTCTGGTGCTGTCAGTCTCTCATTTCGCTTGCTCAACAATTTTATACGCTCATCGACGACCTGAACGTGCCCGATCTATTAAACTGCCCGTACGTCGATAACAGTCGATTTATTAACATGTATTTTCTCGGAAATTTGACGCACTGACTAACCTTCTTGATGAAATGCAACAATTACAGAGCGCTTTTCTAAACTTGTCGGTTTTCTTCTCGGCATTTTAATAACTTTAGTCAAGTTTACACAAAAAAAAACATTCCTAACACAAACGGACGAACAAGTAGGTTTATTTAGAAACTAAAGCATTTATCAATATACAACACACTTTCGAGTGGCCTGCTCCCACCCCAAAGAGTATTGCAAATTTATTACCTGCAATATTGTCCTAAAAATAATCCTATTTGTGGCGATCAGGATTATTCCGAAAAATACTATATTGGGTTATAAAATGTAATAGGTTTTTAATCATTCTCTAATCCATATTCGTTGAACTTTACTTGTAGAATTAATAAACAATAAACTTCATAAAGGACGTAATACATTTTACTGCATGTCCGAACTAATATGAACGGTAGTGTACACTAAATGATTTTACCAGTACTGCAAATATTTAAATAATCTATGAATAACACAACGTTCTGTTGTCTATTAACTGCTGCTAAAATAGATAATTGGTAATACAGTTGTCATTGTGATAAAACTATCAACTGAACAAAACGAAACATTAAAGGAACATAACGTCACTTTCAGATATTTTGCATATTTGCAAATATATTTCATGACTATAATACGTTGAAATTCCATTGATTGTATAGTCGATGTTATTTTCCTTGAGAAATCTTAAATTTTTAGTTGTAAATTAAACAACAATTTTAACAAAAGGTTAGGTGTATGTTGCCAGCACGACTCCCTTAGAACTTACAAAATTCAACCAATGTTTTGTGGTTATTTCGTGCCGTTTTATGCCGCAAATAAAAACTTGTGAAATCAGACAATGGTTGAATGATTTATCGCTCATAAATATAGGACCGCCAACTTAATGCACAATAAAGGATTTATAGGAAAAAAGAACATTTGAAAATTAGATATACGTACATCATCATCCATAAATTTAAGGTTACCTAATTACCCATGGAAAAATTACAAAATATTCAAGACCAACAAGATTGGGCAAGTGTGCTTTGGAGCGAAGTTTCTAAATTCAAAGCCTTTGGTAATAAAATGCAAATTTTATCTAGAGAAAAGATGTTGCTGGAAGCTACCATGCAATCTAAAACACGGATAGAGCTGTTTTTCTGTGAATCAAGTGGGATATTCGGCAATAATTGAAGGAATATTGAGAAAATAACAGTATATATAAATTTTTATTCTAAGTAAATTAATATGAAGTTTAAATAAATTAGTAAGAAGAGCGCCAAAATTGTGCCTCAACAGATTTACATGTGTACAAATGTATCCTTTGCTGACGTATGTGTTATGAAAATTAAGACCAAAAAGGCTTACGCAGGGAGTAACAGTCATACTCCCTGCGTAAGCCTTTTCCCAAAACTATGTTACTAAATCGATAGAACAAAATACTGTAGCACAAAATATTAACGTTTAAATGCAACTTTACTTTTAATGTGTTTGCTAGTGCTGTTACAATCTCCAACTTTCTCATACGGCATAACAAGTGCGAATTGTTATGTATACATAACATCTACGCATCAAAATTTTCATGGTATTTAGAACCTTGGCCTTGGAATTTGCCTGGCAGTTGATAAGAGTTAAAATACCTTGAATATTGTTGATGTATTTTTAATGTAGAAGTAATTGCTACCCTTTTTAATTTATGAGGCAATATAAAATTGCGAAATCTTTTACGGAAAATGTGTAGATAGTAGCATAGATGAAATTTGGATTTTTTTTTGGAATATAAAAATACCGTCTAAAATATTTACGTGAATATAGAAGTTAACTAATAAATTCAAATAATAATCAGATTACATATTCATATTATTTGAGCGAAATCTACCGCAGACAAAAAGGAAAGGATCTTCTATAACTTCTATGTACATATAAACACCGTAATATGATAAAAATTTTTAGAATGAAGATGGCATTGAAATGGAAAAATTTATTATGATGCTCGTAATACCACCTTAACTTTTAAAAATTATTTTGACAGTGTCATTGTGACATATATAAATACGTCTTTTGATTTAAAGATATAATAAAGCAACAAGTTCAGCTGGTGTTTAAGATTTTATTAATAATAAAAAGGCGAAGTTAAAGCATGTATTGAAATTATTGTCCATTATTTTCAATTCCCAAGTTTATACGCTTTCTTATGCTGTTAAAGGCATTTTAGGGCTTTGCAGGCGTTATTAATAATAATTTTTCAATAAGTATTTGCTGCAGATCTTACAAATTAGCAACTGTAGTTTTAAATGTTCTACTCTTTAGATGAGGAAACACGAAAAATTCCATAATTGTCAAACAAGGTGATCGTGGTGGAAATTCAACTTCCACATGTAAGCTTATGATCCGATCAATTCATCTCTCTGCAGCTGTTCAATAAATTCATTCAAAATGTTTTTATGTCTGTCAGCATTGGTTGCAAATTTTAAGAAATAGGTCCAACAATTCTGCGGCCAGAAACTGCTAGCCAAACACCACACAAATTTCGCAGTATGCAGAAACGACTCAACAAAAATATGAGAATTTTCACTACTCCACATCCGAGTATTTTGAGATTTGACGTATCCCGAAAGATGAAACCACGCTTCATCAGAGAAAGATGTCAAATTTAGTAAAGTCATCACCATCTTGTATTAAATTATTTGCAAACTACTGGCAGTAAGCAAAACTTCTAGGGTGGTACGGACGCACATATAAGTTTTTCTTTACAATTTTCTGGGATGTTCCATAAGAAAATCCAATCTCTTGAGAAAGACGTTTGAAAGGTTTTGTGGGTTAATTTTCTTTCCATTGACGAAAGTCATTTATAACTTCTTCCGGACAAATAGTTGGTCTACCAATCACGTATTGGCCCACAGTACCAATCTCAAGAAATACACTAACACAATTCGAAAGGCAATTATAAAAATCTTTTGGGATTTGCAGATAACTCTGTAAAACATCATGTTTGGATCATTTTAAAGAGCACCCTGGTTGTACATCATCAATTCGCACTCCATTTTGAAAATAGGCTTCAATTATGTACATTTTTTGCAATGTATTGTAAACCATCTTTGAATTTACTCAAACTCAATATTCCAACGTGCTTTCAGCAATTATAACACATTAATTGGTGATAGTCAATGTGACTTAAAATAATTTTCAAAATCGTTAAGTTATAAACTTTAAGTTCAGACATATATTTTCTATTTCAATGCCTTCGTTCTAGAAAATCTATATCACGGTATACAGATATATATGTATGTATACAGTATACACAACATATAAAACGGGTGTCGTCATGTGCTAACCTTCCAGCAATCTAGTCGACCTTGTCTTGGAGGTGTATGTGTGAAAACGATGCTCTAATTATACCTGAACACCTACATACTTTAACATTACTTATTGTTTTTATTTTTATAAAAAGCCGAACGCAAATTTACTTTTTGTTTTTAACTTTTATACAGTCAACTTCTTTCTCGTTAATTGCTTTAAATGAGACCTTGATTTGATCAATAATCTCTATATACGAGGCGTGGTTTTTAAATAAGTATACAAGAACATTTTTTTTCTATGAAGGTCTGGAGCTTAATCTATTTTTCAATATGATTTCCACTTGCGATTAGTTTCTGAATTCCTTCTTCATAGAAATCTGCCGTTTGATTTACCAAGTACTCCCAGCAAGATGCTTTGTTATGATGGAATTTACCCACCTAGAAGTATCGATCAAGTTCTATAATTGTCCCGGTTTGATTTACCCTCCCATAACTTTTGACGCATATCCACTATAGATCGTCCCAACCTCCGTATTCAGTATGGGATAGAATAGCAACTTTTATCTCTTACTATCCTTGGTTGCTGTCATTAGCGCTATCTCTACAACCGGTTGCTATGTTGCAACTTATTTACATATGCTGTCGGCGTCGACAACAGTTGTATACTATCTGTCTATTAGCATCAACTGTCAATCGTCATCGTCCTTGTTTTGAAATATTTCGTTAAATTGTTAATTTGCTTATATAGTTGTACAAATTGTTCTTTTCAGAACACTTCTATCTTTTCAAGCGTGCACAGGGTAATATGGGTATTTTTATTTATTTTTATAAATGTTATAACAGAATATAAATGTAATTACAGTTTCCACTACATTAATGGAGCCTATAGGAAGAAAACGGCGCAGAGGAGACAAATTTAACCGTAAGGAGAAGTGTATGATTGCAAATGTTTTCAATTATTTCAATAAATCAATGAATGTGAGTGCTGCCGTTCGAGAAGCAAGTAAAGCTTTGGGCATCTCAGACCGTGCAATATATCATGTAAAACAGGAGCAACAAAATGGTTTATTATCAAGTCCAAAAACCTAAAAAGGAAGGGCATACAGTAAATGATCGACTGCATACATATGGTGAGAACACGCAAGCAGCTATTCGACGTAAAGTGCATGGATTTTTATACAGAATATGCCACCTACTTTAAATACAATTCACTACTGTCAATGCTGACGATGATCTCCCTAACTTCAGTCGAACAACTTTTCATAGATTGTTACACGATATGGGCTTCTGAATTTAAAAAAGTAGGACGAAAAGTATACTCATTGAACGAGATGAGATTATTAGATGGAGGCACAAATGCTTGCGAGAGATCAAGAAATTTAGAGAAGAAGGTAAAATTTACCTCTTGCTATTTGACATGGCTGTAATTTTATATTTCAGGTCGAACTATTATATACACTGATGAGTCATGGTGAATACAGGACATACGGTAAATAAAACTTGGACAGATACTGCTATTCAAAGTAGTCGACAAGCTCTTATTCAAGGACTAAGCACTGGTTTGAAATCACCAACCGGGCTAGGACCTCGTTTTGCATTAGTTCATGCAGGCAGTGATAATGGGTTTGTTCTGGTGCTGAATATACATTTCTTTGCAAGAAAAACACTGCCGATGTTCATCATGAGATGGATTCAGAAACGTATGAGGATTGGTTTATAAATAAATTACTTCCAAATATACCACAGAAGTCAGTCATTGTTCTTGATAATGCTTCCTACCACTGCAGAAAATTGGAGAAAAATTCCAACAACAGCATGGAGAAAAACGAGATCATTGATTGGCTCAATGAAAAACAAATACAAATCAGTACCGATATGCTAAAAAGGGGACTTACTGTATTGCGTGTCACAAATTAAACCGCAATATGATAAAAGTAGGATTGACGAATTTGCAAAAGAAAAGGTCATGAAGTTCTTCGATTACCACCTTACCATTGCGAGTTAAATCCCATTGAAATGGTATGGGCACAACTTAAAAACTACGTAAGAATGAATAATACCACATTTAAGGTAAAAAGATATGGAGCAATTAATTCGACGAGCGTATAGCACTGTAACAACTAATAATTGGCAAAACTACATCAAACATGTAAACAATATTGAAAAGGAAATGTGGATAGTGGATAATTTGCAAGACGACATCGAAGAATTTATTATTCACGTAAGATATTCGTCATCATCTGAAGATCAAAGTGATTCTTCGACTGACTAGAAAATTAACGTAAGACATAGATATATGTGTGTAATTGCTATTCCTTTCTTAAATATTATTGTATTATACATATACGTATTTCTATGACTCCAGTTCTTTTTTGTTACAAAAGTGGAAACTATTATTTGTATATATATAAGGATCATCTTCTTTTTAATTTGATAAATTTCATAGCACCCCAATATCGAAGCAAATATTCACTGTACATTGCATAGATATCGTTCATATGTATATTTGTTTATAGATGTGTGTATAGTATTGTTAATAAATATTGAGATATAACTATTTTATCTGTAGTATTTTTTCCTATAATTTTACGTGCAGCGAAGTCGCTATGCACTCTGTTAAAAGTTAGTTACTTTAATAAAATAATAAGCAAAATGTCATATGAATGTCAATAATTTTTGCACCTTCAACGTCAATAAACGTTAATAAAGGTTATGAATTGATCGGGTGAAATTGCAAATAATTAACCGGAAATAGTAATGTACAGCCGATCGGATGATTTGGCAACCATGAAACAAATTCCCATAAGACGTATACTGAATACGGAGGTTGGGACGGACTATAGCATACTTTTTCTTTGGTAGTTATGTAATGGTGACATCGACAGCGCAGTAGTGCTACAGTTTTTAACTATCTTCTCGTTCCTCGAACGAATGTGCTTACACTAACTACAATCTTCTTTTCTCAGAGTGTGGTATCTTTCACGACCCTATAGACACATTAAAAACGGTAACTGCTCTTTGCTTTGATAAAGTTTTGTAACCACTTTATATATATATATATATATACATATTTGTCCTGTAATAGGATCTAAGTCTGTTGGTCAATAAAGCTTATTACTATTATTAGAGTCACCTTTGTTTCATAGCAAAAATTGTCATCATTTGACCTCTGTTACGTAGCTTGGTGCTTGCAGAGAATTTCTTTAGTTCCAAATAATTTTGTAATTTCTCTATATTCATAAATTTGCCCAGTTTATTACCATATCGTGTTTAGAAACTTGCACATCATTCGCATTGGATATTGGATTGCTGTTAATTTTTCATCTATCAAGATTTTATAGCAAATGTTTTGCAACTTTGAGGTTTGTGCATTTCGGCAGTCGACCCAAAATTTAGAACGGTTATCCATTTTCTATTCGGACTCAGCAGCGTTATTAATTATAATTATTGTAATTAATTTTGCCTACCAATATAAACAATTGAAATTCGATGCTTGTTCGTAACAAAACCTTCTAAACTGAACAGAACTCTGTTGATTTTAAAGTTTCAAAGTGCGAATTAACATGATGCAACTAATTGCCCAATTCCTTTCAAAAGTTAAATTGGAAGGACTTCTCATTTTAATCTTTTTTCTATCTACTAATTGCATAATGTCTTCCACTTATATGTATATACATAATAATACTTTCACTGCATTTTTGACCGGTTACCTTAATACAGACACTAACCATTATATCACATTAATCAAATAATATATCCTCAATCTTGTGTTACCCGTAACCATCACATACAAAGTAATATCTACACTTAATTTACGCTTTTACGAAATCCATCATAACCAGGAAGAATTTTTAAGGAAGCGTTCCACATATAATTTATGAAGAACTATGCGCTGAGAATAAAGACTTACGTAATTGGATAATAATGTTCACGTACGTGCTATTAATATCCACCAATGAATTGCCCAAATTACTGTAAATCCATCGGATATAGAAGGTATAGAAAAAAAACCGTATTAAAAAAAAATATTTTACAGACATCGTTGTGCAATCAGTGTATTAAATAATTGGGATAGCTACGTTAATTACGAGCCTTGAATGCATTTCAATTTTAAGCAATTAACTTGTGCATTGTTGCGAATAATTTCTGATTTCTTATTATTTATTGCTATAAAAAAAAAGTTGATAATAACTTGGATCTTAGGATATAGTCTCAAAATAGCGTATTCTAAAGTTCTGTTTTTGTGCAGATCATAAGACCAACTTTGTCTTTTTCTGGACCATATTAAGCAATAGCTTTTTACTATTATTGTGGCTATTTCTTATTGCGCAACGTGTTGTATGCTCATATGGTCCATCACATTCATGCTGCGCAATACCGTGTCCGTAGGTGTCCACTCTTTAGTCCGTAAGAAAAAATAAATACGTGTACCATATGCGCAATATTTGAATGCAAATATGCAAGGTGTCTGTCTATATTTGTACATGCATATGTCAGTCGTAAATGTGTGCTAATGGAAGTGAATGAAGTAGCGAAACAGATTAAGGTATTCTGCAAAAATAATTCAAATAGTTTTGTGTTATATTTATGGGGAGTTTACAATTCCAAAACGGAGAAACAGAAACGATTAGTGTGTTTGCAAAAGAAATATATTTTAGATACTTTGCTTCGCCAGTAACTGCTAGAAAACGTATCGTTTATGCTCTTGGATTTTTCGAGTGGATTCGGGCGTTTGACCTTGACTGCCAGGTCAGTTTTTCATATTAATGCATGTTTTTTAGCAGACTATATACGAGGTATACTGCCGATAGCATGGGAACGACACAATTTAAATAGGAAGCTATACATTTAAAGTGGTAGATGCTTGTAAATACTTGTGAGATAAAACAATAATACAATCAACAATCTTGTACGCGGCAGAAACAATGACAATGACAAAGAAGCAAGATCTGAGAACATCAGAACGAAAAGTATTAAGAGCAATGCTAGGCCAGATAAAAAGTAATAATAAATACTAGGGTAGAACAAATTGTGAGGTAGCAAACGGGTTGGAAGCTATGGGCGTGGTCAAAAAAGTAAAACAACATGTGCGGATAACTGAAAACAAAACCACATTCTACAACATCCTGGAGCGACAACCGGGAGGAAGAAAAAGATGTGGACAACCCAGAAATACTTGCATGCAGGAGGGGAAGACAGACCTTGGTAGAACTGGCATGTACAGATTCCAGGAGTAGACCAGAAACAGAAATAACTGAACAGACATAAGTACGCGAGAAGATATAAATCAAGCGAATATGGATTGAAATACCCCGCAATTTTTTTCGAGTCGAGAAAACTTTAGAAGTGACGATGCTCTTTTGAGGTGGATATATACGAGGTATGTCTCATAATTAATGAGAATAAATTATGTACGCTTAATGTGATAACACTGCAACAGATTGGAGTCGACTACATGTGAGTGGAAGAGATACTACGTCAGATATAGAATGCAGGCAAATATCGAGCAGTGACATGTAATTAAACTTGGAAGAGCTGCTTTAGAGACACTACAAATGATGAGAATAGCATATGTAGATGTTGTACCGTTACCAATTCAAGTTTTCAGTTGTTACAAGGCTTTCAAATATGGCCGCGAAACCATTGATGAAGACCCTTACTCCAGACAGTTGTCCACATCGAAACCCGATGAAAGCGTGGCGAAGGTGTTTTCTGTGTTACCACGAGACAGACGATTGACACTCGGGATGATTGGACATGAGGCCAGCATGAGTAAGGATACTATTCATCGAATTGTTGCAAAGAAACTATGCATGCGGAAAATTTGTTCAAAGCTGGTGCCTAAGAACTTGTCTGATGAACAAAAGAAAAATCGCTTCTCCATTAGTGGACAACTGCTGGATCGCTTAACAACAGAACCCAACTTCACGCGCAGAGTGATAACAGGTGACGAATTGCACACAAAACTAAATAATTCGATTTGTTGTTTAAAAATAACTTATTGTTAGAGAACAACAACGCACTTGATTTACTTTGAGTTTGTAAAATGCTATAACTCGATACAATGGCACATGTAGTGATGTTACGGTAGTAACCTGATATCATAGCATATTCAAACACGTTACAAAAGCTTGACTCCATTGTTAAAGCACGATAATCGACAGTATTCGATTTTGAATCTTTTGAAGGTATTACGTGTTTTATTTTTAATTTCACTGGATTCTTCTACTTCAACGAATAAATTAATCGGAAATGTTAAAGGTTTAAAGAAGAAACTTAGAATTGCACATGCATTGCTTTCACAATGAAACCAAATGTGAACGTTGCCTTTTAAATAAACTAAAAGATTTAAAAACCATTCATTCGACAATTGAAAGATATCAAAGGAAATATAGATTATCCAAAGTGGTCTTAAATTCATGAGCGATAGTGTACATCAAGCCTGCGAAATTTCACCTTGCAAGTTTCCCTCATTTAGATTAATTACTTTCAAACAATTTTACCTTCATAAACGTAATGGATATTCGCATTATAACCTATTTGAGGCCAGGTCCATTTATTTGTGAATAATCAAGAAGAAATTAACCCATCTCATGTATACAACATTTCACCTTTACCCACAAAAAGATAACGCGTTTTGGGGCAGAATTACACCTATATAAGTTTATGGTGTTCGCTCATTAATAAAATTTTCGTTTTTGAGGTAAGTGCTCGCTGGTGTTTTGGAGCTCCTTCGGGAGCTTAAACGAACATTACCGTAACGCAAATGGTGAACACATGCTTCCAGGAATGACTTTAGCGTCCAACTTTTGTAAAATATTACAGGAAAGTCTCTCCAAGTTCTCTTATTCAGATAAAAGTTGAGTTTACCTTTTAGCAATTTAAAACAAAATGCGGTAACGAGGATGTTGTCTGTAAAATTTAGCCACGTGTGTTTTTTTCGAACAATTACGCTACAGATTCGTATCTGGATACTTGTTAATTGCGACTACAAATTTTAATTGGCAGATAATTAGCGGTAAATCAAAGTCAATTGCTGTGTAATATATTAATCTCTGCGGAAGGTAGAGTATTTTTTATATTAATAGTGCTTTAAGGATACTCAGACGCCTTACTATTAGGTATATAAATGAAAAAGATGTATCAGATAAAACTTGATTGACAGCTAAAAGACTTGACAATTAAGAGAGACTATTCACCTTTAAAAATTATTCTATTCAATTTATAACAAACTGAACTCTAATTGAATAATAAAACTACAATTCATTCTTATTACGATGTATTATATTATATACCTAAAATGTACAGTCGTTACCAATTAAATTGAGGTAAATAAAAAAAATAACCAGTAGGAATTTATAGTAATTCCATATATAAAACGGATTTTGTCTATACTTTATTAATGACTATTAAAATGAATACATATATTTTGCCACAATAATTGACATAGTTTACAAAATCTTGCCTTACTTCAACAGGAAATTCTTTATCTTCTGAATTTTGCAGTCGTTCTTTTAGTTGAGCAAGGGGAATTTCGTCTTCGTCCTCGTCTTCGTTACCAAAACCAGCCTTTTTAAAACAGTTTTAAATGGTTTTTTGTTTAACATCCACATGCCATGTTCATGGCACCTCTCTCACACAGTCGAGAAGTGATATGCTAGGAGAACCGTTATTCTCTAATGCATATAAAGTTTTTTAAGGATTCTTCCTTTGTAATGATCTTTGAAACTTTTAATGATGCCTTGATCTAAAGCTTGCAGCTTGGAAGTTCCGTTTGGTGGCAAATATTGCAATTGGATGGTCTTCAGCTTCTGTTGTATTGCAGGATGAGCAGAGCAGTTGTCTATAAACATTATTATTTTTCGATTCTCGTGTGAAAATTGTTTGCCCAATTTAACCAACCATTTTTCAAAAATTTCAGAGGTCATCGATGCCTTTACGTTGTTCTCGTAATCTACAGGAAGCCATTTTACCCCTTTAAAACATCGTGACTTTGCACTTCTGCCAATTATGAGAGGTTTTAGTTTTTCAGTACCACTCATATTCGTTGCTAGAAGGCATGTGACCCGATCTTTACTAAGTTTTCCACCATAGCATTTGTCGTCCCTAATGGCTAAAGTTTTCTTAGGTAGACATTTGAAAAATAACCCTGTCTCGTCACCATTGAAAGTATCATCTTCGCTATACCGCCCCAAAATCCCCGGCAATACATTTCGAATCCAATCACTAACCTGACGATCATCCACTGTGGCACTTTCACCACAGATATTCTTATGCGAGATGTCATGTGTAAATTTAAAAAATAAAATACCAATTTCATATGTGTATACGTATGTCTAATACAATAACGTAAATTTTACCTTTTTTTAAATTTATGAAGCCAGCCGGTGCTGGCCTTAAAATTTGTTGTTCCTAAATGTTGACTGTATTCCAGTGCTTTCTCCTGTAGAAGTGGCCCCGACACCGGAATGTTTTTTTCTCTACTAGACACAAACCACATAAACACCGCACTGTTTACATTTTTGTTTGAAAGTCGGTTTCGCTTGAAATTGGCAGGTTTTGTAAGTTTACTCGCGAAACTTCGAATATGTTCCTTGTTTTTAATTATAGTTGACAATGTACTCGCTGGTATGTCATATTCCGCAGCTATTACCTTCTTTTTTATTCCATTGTTCACTTTTTTTAATATTTCTAATTTCTGTTGCACTGTTAAACTTTTAAGTTTTCGTTGCTGGGGCATGTTGATGACAAACACTAACGAATACGACTGAATATATAGCGCAACACGCAGATGAATAAGAATGATAAAACCCGTTGTCATTGGTACTTCCCCGAATTCCTTCGATAGATATTACGTTATATCCGCTAACAGATGGCGTATCACGTACCTTTAGTGAAAATTTCGAGTTACAGAGATTCTACGTCTTAAATTTGGTTAAATTTTTTTCGAGTTAGGGATAAATTCGAGTTAGAAATTCGAGTTAAGGACAGTCATATGCATATAAATTTAATAGATAACGCACGGGATAAAAAAATATTCGAGTTAGAGAAATTTTCGAGTTAGGGGAGTTCGAGTTGGGGGAGTTCCACTGTATACGTATATAAACGTAAAGATAAAATAATGCCAAGCGAAATCGTTGGTAATGGATAAGCCTGCTGAAACAAGTGCACACTCATTGACGACGATGATATATTTCGAAAACGGTCGGACATACCCGAAGTCGGGATACTTACGCGTACGGTTAGTATGTGTATGAATGCCGGATTAGATTCATGATGGCGAGTCGACGGCGTTCTATATCATCTTCGACGAGTGTTAACAGATTTTTTAACCAATTTCCCACATTAGAATCCATCGGCATTATTATTAAATGTATTGTTGTAATGTCCAATTCTTGTGCACGATGACGGATCGACCACACTCTTGCGAACTATCGTAATGTTTTAATCTGAAGGATCTCTACGAACTTGTGTCGTGTGTTTCACATTACTAACCGAACCAGTACCTTCGAATTTTTCGATTATTCTTTTCACAGTATATGAATTAGGAATATTTTGCCGATCGAATATTGAACGCACTTTACGAATGGTGACAATAAAACTTTCACCATTTTGATAATAATGTTCAACAATCGGGACGTGACAGAACGCTCTTTTTCCAAATACACCAACATATTTTTACCTCACCGTAGGAGTATGGCTGAGTCAACACTGGAAGGCATGCTAATGACATAATATTACAGCGAATTTTTGCGTCAGTCTACATCAACAACACAATCAAACTAAAATAGTTAAGTATAGTCGTTTTATTATCTCGTGAGACTGTCACAGAAACCAATTTGCGTTTTAAAAGAAGAGGTAAATATGGTAATAGAAGGACAAGTATAGAATCGGATCATTCCAAAAATGTTTATTGAACACGTGATTTCTTGTAGTTCAATATTCAATCCATATAGGTTATAAAGATATATAAAAAAATATCTTTATAAATATTTAAACTTAACCTCAAATATGCATTGATTTGTTCTGAAGTGTATGAATTCATTTTCCACTACTAGATACCAGTACCGCACACAAAATAGGTAGATTAGTCTGAAAACTGGAATTAATGTATAATGCTTCTTCATTTCTGTTAGAGTAGACTACTTGCTTACAAAATTGTTACGCATATTTTTCGGAATCTGTAGCTTTTTCAATTAATACAGCTTGAAATATTTATTCTCCTTTATTTCTATTACTAACCACTATACTACAGTCTATTAGTTGATGGTTTTTGTCCGATGTTTGTTAGAAGGTGAATATCATGTAACATCAACAATATCGGTCTCACGGACTCTAATTACATTAATTATTTTTAATATTGATACTAATCGAATCGTACGCTACTGTGAAGGCTCTTGTTTTTGCAGCCTTAGTCAGAGCAATAGAATAATCCCCGAAAATATGTATCGCAATGAATCGAAATTATAAGAATTAAAGGTATTACCCATTTGTTTATTAAAAATAAAATTCATATCTATTAACATTTTATAAATTATTGGCGGTTCTCATTAAGTAAAACTACCACACCAACGCCACTGCTAAACAAACTAAATGGGTAACTGTACTAATACGTCTAAGAAATCCATTACAATATATACTTTTAATGGAAATTTATATACCACTATTTCCCTTTCCAAAACGAATTTCACTACCAGGAAACGTTAGTTATTAAGACACATAGTTTTCTCTTTCAATAAGCGAGGTTCAATTTACTAGAAATTGCTTCGACTGTTTATTATAATAGACGTTCCTTTTTTCTACTTTATGCCTATTATAATAAATAAGCAAAAGTTAAACTTTCTATGCATTTGAAAATTATCCCGTACATACATTCTTATTTATACCCATAAAAATCTCCATTTGCAATTTACCGTCGACAACCTTGTAGCAAAATTACCCTATGATCAATAAATAAGCAGCCCGTACGATTGAAGAATGTGGTTGCGTTTAATTAGAGATTACAGGGTAATTACTGCATCACTTGCGTCGTATGATTCAAGAATCGCAGCGCGCGACAGAAAGGAACAACCGTGAACGATTATAGTCACATCTTCGTTTCTCCCGTTTCGAGGCTACCGGTTGCGAAGTAAGTCTCTCAGCAGTATACGAAAAACAAAACAAACAGTAGAAGATATTAGCGTAGCCGCCGTACGCGTTCACGGTCATGCACCTCTGCGTAGAGAATCCATAAACCATAAGGAAATCTGTTGCTATCTCTCAAGTGCTTGGATGTATTAACTTGCGATGATCGTTAAGAAGATAGATTGATGTCTACAGGCGATGTGTTAGAAAAGACGTAAGGAGATACTTTTTTTGAATGGAAAGTAGTGTGCCGTGAAAACAATCGCGACAGATTCCCAAGGTGACCGCGATATGCTGCGAAGTACAAATGGTACTGTTCCGCTGATGTTGTTATAAAAGAAGAAAGTGACAGTAAATTTGTCGTTCGTTAGGTAGCAAGAAATAATCGGAATCTGCATTTATGATCATTTTGAAATAATAGTGTTTTGAAATCAAGTAGGCTTTCGTAGTGCCTGATTTTTTGTAGGGTTAGATATCGCTAAGTTTCTTGAACGAAATAATAAAAAATAATAATAGAATTTCTTTATACCAACAAAGAGTTACGTGTCCCTTACCAATTTAAATGAAACTTAGTTGCTTTGTAGACCGATGCATGTTGTCTAAAAATAATGATAGGTTTCTTAACTGCCCAATCTTACATCTTCAAGTGTAAAGCGCCCTAAACTCAACACTACCTTTCGCTATTTGACTTAATAAGGCAGAAGCTATAAGAGATATCAAAGGAAAGGTAAGACAAGATTTAAACTGTTTTATATTGTAAATGTTATTTACAATATTTATTGAAGTTTTATTAAGCAGTACTAAAATCGTCAATTTATGACAACACCCTTTCACCGTAAAGGGTGAAGCGCCGTTAATTATTTTCCCAACGGCGAATGGTGTCTCGGAAACATACCGAACCCGTCCAAAAAAGTACCCCGCTACTGTTCTTGATGGACGTTTCGAACGCACAACATGCAAGTTACCACAACAATTGCAAAGACTGTGTGGTTGTATAATTCACAGGAATCGCAGTAAACTCCACTCCACACAGATTAATAATTATTTGGAACGCAGGGTTTCGAAAGCACGTGGACTCTCATTGTCAACCTTAAAATAGACGCATACCCGAGACCACCCAATAGATTGTAAATAGTCATATGTTTTAAGAAATTTTAGAACCTGCGTAGAAAGTAATTTGCATGTGTAATACAGTTTCTACATTCAGTCGGTAACACGGTTGACAATGGGAGTCTACCTGCTTTCGAAATGCTGCGTTCCGAATAATTATTAATTTGTGTGGAGTGGAATTTACCGCGAAACATGTGAACATAAGTTACCAAATTCAAGTGCAGGTCCTCTTACCACTGGACCACCGACCCATTTTAAATTGATAGTCTGTCAATAATATTTTAAAATACAGGAATAGAAATGCTCTAGTTTTTCGAAAAACTAGAAATATGAGAAAAAAGTAACGTGTGAACCAAAGGTTCGAAAGACAAAAAAAGCGATTAATAATGTTAAGAGATAAATAAGAACTGATGCCCGAAAAACTTCAGCACAAACTCTTATTCAACTAACTGAGTTGTCAGTTGGTTCTGGTTATGCAATCTTAAAACAAAATTTACAATTATTTCCATGCAAGAAATCTTCGATATTGATAGTCCATGGGAACAAGTATTTTGTGGATGGTTCTTTTAATGAATTTAGGTTTCCGAGTTGAAACCGCGTCGTAGTTGTATCTGTCTGCTACCGTTTCGCTCTTAATTGCATAGACCTTCTTAATAACGCTGCTATGTCTAGACAGCAGCCCAGAAGAACCTCCCTGCAACTGAGAACGAAACGGTAGCAGACACATACAACTACAACGCTGTTTCAACCCGGAAACCTTAATTCTTTAAAAGACAACAAATACTGCGAAAGCTTACAACATTTTTGAATGGTTTTCGAAAAATTTGAATGAACTCCTAGACTAAACTTTCTTTCTTTCGCCATGTCATTGCCCATGATAAGATCCTATGTGTCTCACGTGGCCCCACAAGAGTAGTAACTGTCTCCTACGTATTCCCACCGGAGAAGGTTATCTTTGCTTCGTTGCACACGGCTTCGAAGTCGATTAAAGGTTTGCCATGTTTTCCAGTCAAGTTCAGGCCCTGGGACAGGGCTTTCAGTATCTTTCCATATGGAATTATATATACTGATGTTAGCAGCAGAAAGTCTTCGTCTCCAGCAAATGTATAATTCTATGGCATTCTGCATCAAACATGACTTCAAATTTCCATGGATTACCTTAACACCGAATTTTTCTGAACACTCACCATTAAGTTATACAGCTATATTATTTGTAAACATGTAAAATATTAACCTTTTTTGCTGTGTATAAAATATCACTCAGTGTATAACATGTAAATAATGTGAATTGACAACAGCGCTAAAAGATAACGTCATGATTATTAGTGACGTAGTTGATCGCTAAATTGAACGACCTCTCCTTCTATGAATGCTAATGCATGAATGCATATATTTAAGTATAATATGCCTGAGCGTACACAAATCACTTCATTTTCGCGCGTTAATTCCAAACCTAAACGGGCGATAGGAATGTCGTAGGCGCTTTTGAAAGTTGGCATGCGACAAGGGCGATTATATTACAGCAGGTCATGTAAATAGAAAAGCGAGTCGGCGGAGTAGAAACTGGAGTATTAAAAACAATTGCAAAACACGCATTTCGTCGCCACTTGTTTCTTTTGTCGGACAGGAGAAGAAACAGAACGTTGAAATGAAATTCGTGCAAACACAACACCTTTCTCTTCACGTTTAGGCGGCGTTCGCTTTTTTTTCTTTGTTATTGCAAAAAAAAGTGTTTATACCCGTCAAATGATGAAAGGTGTATTTGTGCGATACTTTTTCCACATCGTTGCGATGATTTTTGTGTTTGTATATTGTGAAAATGAAGTTTTCATTGGAGCATTGGTACCATTTTTATATTTTATCTATAACTAGTTCTAAGTCATTAGTAAATCTCGTCTCTACAATGAATCGTTTCTTCGATTATAAAAATAAAATTGCATCATATAGTCTCTAGAACATATTTCAGGGAACTAGTTTCAAAATTTATAGGCATGGACATAAGCATATCCAAAACGATTAATGAAACAAGACGTCATAATTTTCTACAATGTCTAATACACTCAGCGGAATTCCTATAGTTTAATATAATTTTGCAGTTCCTATACATGTAAATATGCAGCACCGGTAAAAATTGGAAATTACCTAGAATCAAATAGGAGAGGTGTAATTTTATCATTACTGATAAATAGAGGAAGGCTGAATAATCTAACAAGACAACCTATTATAGTCCATACTTCCAAACAAACAAGGGATTAGATCAGACACTTTCACGACCATTTGTCATAGTCCTAACGGTTGTCGAGTTCCGTCGTGTCATTAGATTTTTTGTGTCTGACGTTTCGCGAACAACTGCGGTTCGCATTTTCAAAGATCCAATACCTTTGAAACAGTGCGTACTGTGTACTGTGTGTCAACAGTATGCCGGAAATGTAATGGTCGTGGGTTCGAGTCCCTCCGAGGCTGATATTATTTTCAGTAATTTAATTGCGTTAGATAATTGCAAGGAAATTGTAATTTTATCATTACTAATACCAACGGTGGTTTAGTATTAATATTGATATTAGTTTAAGGGATTGATAAATTATAATTTTCCTTATAATTGCTAACGTGTTTAAAAATTTTCTGAAAAAAATGTCGATATCGAGAGGATTTTGAGGGCGTAAGTTCCCTCCCACTTTTTTGGGCGAAAGTCTTAGCACTAGATCACTAGAGACCTATAAGACGTTCGCGCGGAAAGCAAAAGGGTGTAGGTTCAAATCCTACCGACACCGACATTTCTAGTACAGTTCAGTAATTGCAAGGAAAATTATAATTTATCATTATAAATACCAACGGAAACCTCACATGGTGAACAAGGTATCGGTTTCTTAAGAAGAGAAACATTATTATAACAACTAGCTCATTCACTCGATCTGAACCACACCAAAAATCTCTTGGAAATATTGGCAATAAGAATATATTTCAATAAGAAGTAATACAATAGCGTCAATGAATTGAAATCTGTAATGAAGAAATGCTGACATTCTTATTTCAACATTACCACATTGGTAAACAGTAGGAATAAACGGCAGAACTCAACGAACACATTTTTCACGCGTGAAATTACAAGTTACAAGCATCGTATGGCGTATTATAAAATATGAAAAAATATGTATAAACGTGACGAAACACAGATACTAACAAAAGCAATGTAATGAATGTTGTAATGCATACATTTAAATTCGATGACTTGTCAATACCATTTGCTGTTGCTGCAGCAAATGTCTTTAAAATACTATGGCGAAAACTACATGCAGATAAGAGATGCTACTAATATCTTTTTGGTGCCAATTAAAAATGTATGTTACTAACATAAACGAAATTGGTGTTTAAAGTTGAGTGAGTACTAATGGAGTTGTTTAGGGTTGCAACATCTAAAGTGAAAATTGCCATAATGATAGCCAACTTTTTCAAAGGAAACGGTACTTAAGGAAGAAGATTACTAAAAACAGATTGTCCGCATCAAGTTTACATACGTGTTGTCTTGTGGTAGATACTACGAAGGTAAGCTGAAAAATTCGGTAACTAGAGCATAGTAAATAGCAATATTTCAATGAAATGTGTTTTATTATAATCTCCCTGAAGATCAATACATTTATTTAGTCGATGCTCAAGTTTCTTTATGCCTTCACAGTACTCATTTTCAAAATAGTGATCTACGGCAGCTATCAACTCCTCATTCGATTACTTTAACCATCTCATAGTTAGTTACCAAATTTTTCAGCTTACGCTCGTATTAGACTCAACAGATGGTTCTCCAAACACAAGCACGTAGTTTTACAACATTGCAAAAACGCTAAACGAAAATAAATTTTAATTTCCTTGTAATTACCAACGGAAAAAATATGGATCGCGGTAGGATTTGAACCTACGTCCTCCCGCTTTTCTAGCGAACGTCATTCCACTAGACTTCAAGACCATGCAGTGGTATGGCGTTCGCCCGGAAAGCGAGGGGGTGTAGGTTCAAATCTTACCGAAACCGAAAATTTTTTTTCGGAAAATTTTAACGTAATAAAAATAAAAACCAACGGAAACTTTATACTAATTTAGGTTGAACGAAGTTTCAATGGAAACAATATTAATACTGCAATCAGTGACTGAGTTTCAAATTATTCCCCACCTGTTATTATTCAATAGTTTATATACAATTAAAGCTTGGCGCTAAGTATTAAACAGTTGAAAACTTAACAGTATTCAAAAGCATTTTTGAACCGCGCTGTATATTTCAACGACGTTATTCTTATAGTTTTATGTTTTGAATAATTCGTCTTATTATGGAGTATCTTCATAAAATATCAGTTTTATAATTCTTGTATAGTTAAAACGCTATTTACCTTCTCATGTCTACCAGAGATCTTATCATAAATTAACATGCACTATCAATCAAGTTAAAGAATTAGTGATGTCTCGTCTCCTACGTTCCCAAATCCATCGTACCGTAAAGCGAACACGATTGTTTTTTTCCAAAAACATTACGTGACGATGTTCTACAATAGAGAACAATTTACTATTCTAATACACCAACTATTGTAATACACGGCATCTAAACTCCTGTTAATCAATCTGTCCGTCTAACTCGAGTGACCTAGACTGCGCCTAGCATGCGGGAAACCTGTTCCAATTTCCAAACTACCGTCGTCAGCGTCGTCGAAACAAACGCTAGAAATTCGAAATATGTTCCTAATTATTATGGCCGGTTTCGTGTTTCACTCTACGCTGTCATGATGATGCCTATTAAAATTTATCGAGCATGTCCGGGGACATAGAGCGAACGTAGTGTACTATTGTCGCCTAAATCACTATCCTCTCTTCTCTGTCGCGTCTATAAACGCTACTAATTACCGGCTGATAATGGTAAAGTGTTCCAGGTTAACGCGCCGCTTACAGCTACCAGTTACCGCCTTTCAGTTGCAAGGCTATAAAAATGAAACGAGATAATTTTTATTGGAATGACGCGGGCTGGATGGGGATTAATTGGTATGATTTATGGTAATTTCGTGAACGGTTTAGTAAGGTGCAAAAGGTTTTCTATTCTCTTAAATGAACGTGGCACGAAAGTAACCAGCGAAAATACAGCCGTGTTCAAAACAGTTGATTATAATAATTGAGGAAGATCATCCTGCTATTGTATCTTTCTTCTTTTGAATTTTGAGCTATCATCAAGTTAGTCATGTCGACGATGATATCTCAAAATTAATTAATTAAGTAAGAAATGTCTTCTTAGATTTTGCGAGTTAAACTAATGTTAAGCTAATTTTAAAAAGTTCATATGCTTTCTCGGTTAAATTAAGAATGCTAGGAAGCTCAAAATAACATGCGTTCAAATAAATTTTACCTCAAAATAGCCTTTGAAATTATAATTATGTATTAGCTTGTTACTAAAACTCTTAACACAAATTCCTGTCAACTATGCATCTGAACGAATGCTCTGCCAATCTGACAAGTCATGCAACTGAAAATATCCAGTTTAAGAAACCATGGCATTTCTACAATCTCATACAAGCCTCAAGTTAATAGATGTTATGTGATTCCCACATATCTAGCGTCGCTTAATTAAGTGTTCCAACGTTTACGAGCGCCAGTGTAAATGGGGTTGATATTATCTCAAATACACGCATGGTCAAGGAATTCTTCGCGGGGTATTAATTACGGCATCATATTCTTTTAATTGCGTTCCGTCCGTAGCAGCTAGCAGCTACATAAATAATCATCGTTACATAACGTCGTTAAGAGCAAGCCTCCGGTTATAGCGCATTTAAATCTGTATGTATGCATTTATGTTATGCAGAAACGGCGGGCACTTGTCTCTTTTTTTCTTTTCTATTCGCAACGCCTACTTTATGGCACATAGATATACGTTTTGGAATCCATAATAATATTTACATCCTGCGCGACGGTGCGATAGGTTTTGCATAGTAATTGCTAACTGTCTAGCAGAAAATGTTAATAGAAAATTAATCGGAATAAAAAATCGCTATAGAAAACAATACTTTTGATAATGAAATTTATAATAAGAGTAAATATCACTCAAATTGTATCTAATCTTATTTTAAACTTCACTACAGGTTCGGATACTTTTAGGCGCTATTGCACATCTACGATATATGGAAGCTATAACCAAGATTTCAAAGTTCGGTATACACTTAATGAATCTGTTTTAATTGTAGATACATTTTATGTTTATTAAAAATGTTAGACAACTCGTAAATAGCAAAATAAAGGAATTGGTACAATAGTGATGCAACTGGATCATTTGCGGGTAATTTTTTTGCGTACTATGCAGCCGTATAGCGTCAGTCGTTCACGAATAGTTGCCTGCTAAACAAGTCAATCCGGAAGAAAACTGAAACTATGGAAGAAATTGAACACCGTGCTGTGATAAAGTTCCTTACAAAGCAAGGAAAGAACGTTCAAACCATACTGAATGAAATGGAAACCGTTTATGGGGAACAGTGCCTTAGCAAATCAATGATTTATAAGTGGCATGGTCTTTTTAACCATGGTCGAGAGTCGATTGAAGACGACCCCCGCTCAGGACGGCCAGTTATGGCCACCACATCGTCGAAAAAGTGCAAACATTTCTACTGCAAGATGCCCGTTTAAAGAAAAAACAATTATCTGCATTAGTTGGAGTATCACCATTTTGCGTATCCTACATGACCACCTGGGTGTGACAAAAGTCAGTGCAAGATGGGTTCCGAGAATGCTTACGCCGTTGCAGAAACAGCAGCGCGTCTGTGCGTCCAAACAATTTTTGGAGCTGTGTGGAGACAAACCTGCACAGATTTTGGAGCGGATTGTTACCGGAGATGAAACATGGGTTCATCACTTTGAGCCTGAGTCCAAACAGAAGTCCATGCAATGGCATAAAAACAGGACACCACCGCCAAAGAAATTCAAAGTGTCAGAATCGGCTGGAAAATTGATGGCTACTGTTTTTTGGGATTGTGAGGGGATATTATTGATTGATTACAAAGAAAAAGGTAGGAGCATAACCGGAGAATATTACGCAGCGATATTAGAAAAATTAAAGGAGGCCATCAAAGAAAGACGTCGAGGAAAATTGACCAAGGGTGTGTTGCTCTTGCAAGACAATGCGCCGGTTCACAAGAACAAGGTTGCAAAGGCTGCTCTGCACAAGCATGGCTTTCAATCAATACTCCATCCACCCTACAGTCCAGACCTGGCACCTAGTGAGTTTTATTTGTTTCCCAATTTAAAAAAAGATTTATGTGGAAGAAAGTTTTCCGACGACAATGAGGTAAAGAGGCAATTTTGGCCCATTTTGAGGCGAAATATAAAAAATATTTTTGTGATATATAATGAATAAATGCATTGTGCTTAAGGGTGATTATATTGAAAAGGAAAAATAGGTTTATTGTTTTGTTTTATTTAAAACCCTTTCATTCCACGAACTTCTGGACCTCCCCTCGTATATAATCTATTTAAATTCTGTATATTATTTGTGTTACGGATACTTTTGGTACGAGACCAACGCGGTTATAAATCTGAAAATGTTATTTCACATCCGTCTCGACTTATAAATGTACACTGCGGTTCATAAGTTTAATCGCACCTAATGTATGTGTTACACTTAGAACTATTTTAAAAATACTTAGGGAAATTCATACAATGAGACTTATTTACAAAATCCATTCAATGCGTTATGAAGTAGGATTTGAGAAGGATACTTAAATCATCCACCGGCCTTATAATAAACTGTACGTTCAATATGCACCCAGTATATTGCCGAGATACTGGAGACGTGCATGTTTGCGTTAGGAAGACCCTATTTCATATCGTTAGTTTATTTGATCGAAGATATGCCAAAAAGAGGGAATTGGATATTGAAAAGTTTTAGTGTTGTGTGCATAGGATTATTAAAAGAAAGGAAGAGTTCAATTTATAACGCCATCAGCCAGTAAGTGTGTCGACAATAGAACGGAGACTAATAAAAGCCGGTCTGAGTGGTCATATTGCAGGAAGAAAACCATGTTTAAGTTCTATACACAAACGGAAAAGACTAAATTGGCTAAAAGCTCACACAAACTGGAGTGTAAATGATTTGAAAAATGTGTTATGGACGGACGAATCGAAATTCCAATTATTCCGAAGTAAACATTGCACGTTTGTTGTCACCCTGAAGAAAGAATGCGAGACGAGTGTATTTTAAAAACATCGAAACATAGAGGAGGAAACACGTTGGGATTGCTTTGAAGGCGAAAATATTGCAAAATTAGTTGAAATAGATGAAAGAATGACAAAAGATGTGCATTTGAGGGTCGTAGAAGACGATGCAATACCAACTGTATGTGAATTAATTGGGGAGGCAAGATAACCCCGAAACATATCGCAAAGGTGATTAAAGCTTATTTTCAAGATAAGTCGTCCGAAGGAATCTTATTCTTAATGGAGTTGTTACCACAGAGTCCTAATTGCAAGCTCTTGTGGGATCACTTGGATCGTGAGTACCGGAAAAAATCTCCGACTGACAAGACAGCATTCCGGAATGCTCTGCAGGAGGTGAAATACTATAGACAAATCCTATTTGGAGCGATTAGTTCTAAGGATGTCGCATATCTATCAGGCAATTATTAGGAAAAGGGGATTACTTTGAACAAACATGATAACAGTATGTATTTTGTTAGAATGTACACCAGGGTGACAGAATAAAATAGACACCCACTAATTAAAAAAAAGATTCTATTCTCATTATATATACAAAATATTTTAAAATTTATAAATTAGCCTAATATTTTGTCGATCCACCTTTACTTGCGTGAAGTGCTGCAAGTCGTCGTGGCATAGAATCTATTAAATGATTAATGGTGTCTTCTGGAATATTTAACCACTCTTCTGTAACAGCTGTCACGAGTTCTTTCTTATTACTGGGTTTTCGGGGTCGTTTCGCCATATTTGTCTGGATTATGTGCCAAACATTCTCTATCGGATTCATGTCTGGTGATTGGCCTGGCCATGGTAAAATCCGAATCCCCTGTTCCTCTTTTCATGTGGTTGTTGTTCTTGCTTTGTGGCAGGGTGCTCCATCCTCCATAAAAGTGGCGTCTTCTTTAGATAAAATGGCGTTGTCGAATATCGGTAGTAGTCCTTCTGTTAATATTTGGATATATTTTGCCGCATTTATATTTCCGTCGCAGATTACTAATTGCGATCTTCCACCATACCATATCGTGTCCCACACCATGATGTTCACACCGCCGTATTTCACCGTATGATGCAAAAATGTGTCGTCCAGTTGCTGTGACGAACGTCTCCATACCCACGTACGACCACTATCACTGAATTGGCAGTATCTGCTTTCGTCTGAAAAAATGACAGACCGCCAAAACTCTTCGGCCGTCGTTCGCATTTCGATTGCCCAAGCCATTCGGCGCCGTTTTTGAAACGCGGTAAGGAGAGGTTTTTTCTTTGTCACCCTCTTATACATCCCCACACTGTGGAGATATCGCAGAACGGTGCGCTGATTTTTCTGTGAAGTTGCCGCAAGCTCAGCTGTACTTTTTCGCGGTTCTCTTAACACTTCGCGCACAAGCACCCTTTTACTTCTTTCAGAAGATCCGGCACGACCTGGTCTCGGCTCCACTGTTGCTTTTTCCTTGCGTTTAAATTGTGTAATCACACGGTTAACTGTGGACAACGGAATATTAAAAAAATTACTTATTTCACGTTGCGAAGGGCCACGTTCACTCAGACCAACGATGCGACCCCGGGTGAAGTCGCTAATATCACTCGAACCTTGTAAGCGAGGCATAGTTGTAACGATACTAAACTATGACGAATTCCTTCCGATACATCTACCCCTACCCTAATGACAAGAGAAAGTTCCTAATTCGTTCTTAGAATTTAGCTGTTTACATATTTATACCGCTTTACCTGGTGTCTATTTTATTCTGTCACCCTAGTGTACTATTTTGTCAATAAAACATTATATTAAACAAATATTACAATTACGCATTGAAATCAGTTCTAAAATTAACACTGTCCACGAAAATCTAGACCCTATTACCATTTATTGAAACAAGGTATTAGTCATTTTATCTTGCTTTCATCGACAACCATTTTAATGTTTACGATATGTCACTTTCCAGAATTACATTAGATTCTCGATCTATTTACAAATCTATCTGCTCCTTCTTAGAATAGATTTATTACCGTCAAATCGTAGTTATACCATTTAATTTCATTAAATCTCCCTGTAATGCGGGTATTTAACAATTAGATATCAAGTAAATCGTATTAGATTCGACTTTTTTTTATAATTAATAGTACTACCAACATAATCGCAAGTGCAATATTTGTTCTACTGATTAGTTCGAATAAATCTCCAAAATCTACAAGTGACAGATAATTTGTAAATAAGAAAGTTCATAACACGCGTTTGATCTATACAATTCGCAATGTTTGTAATCCACTACGTACGCCAGCGTTACTTACAATTTCATGTTTGGACATCTTGCTATTTCTCCCAAGCACTAATAGCAATGACTTTCACATAATAACTCGTTTTCTGTAAACAATGGTACGTAAATGAAAGTATGAGTAGGTAAATTACGGTATTAGAGATTGAGCGAATAGCTATTTAGACAGAAATTTATTTGACTTCATATGAAGTAAAATGCATGTGTGTCGTTCGTTAATAGGTTTTGAAACAGATCCATATCGCTATGAAAACTATAAAGCTGCAGAAATCTTGTTACGAAAGTGAAATACTATAACAT
The DNA here is from genome assembly GCA_023509865.1 of Trypoxylus dichotomus. Classification (NCBI taxonomy): domain Eukaryota; kingdom Metazoa; phylum Arthropoda; class Insecta; order Coleoptera; family Scarabaeidae; genus Trypoxylus; species Trypoxylus dichotomus. The sequence goes on from CM042078.1 coordinate 54,982,106, forward strand.
AATTTCTAAATCTATATGATGATTCAAACTCTCTTGTGTGTGTGTATTTTCTTTTGCGCAATACCGTTGTAATTTTAACTCTAAACTTATCGGTTTCTCATGTTTTATTTTTTTACTGTTTCCGCTTGTAATACCTTCGTGTACGGAAAGTGGACGACTTTACTGATGGGACTGTTCCTTATATTACGATATAAATGCAATGGCGTTATTGCTAATTTATGCAAATTACGTGTCTAATGCAGTGCAGAATGTTAAACCGATCGCCAACAGAATTAATGAAGAGACATGCGTAGACATAAACTGCATTGGTTTAAATTGGCAACGCTGCTTTTAACGCAAAGAAAAGGCAAATGACAAGAGAGTTGTCCAGAATAAAATAATGGAATGCCATAATTATATCATTAAAACAAGGAAATGTATTTGATTCAATTTATCTGTTGTTTTTTTGTTTTTTTTTTTTGAAATACCATTTATTACAGCGTTTTAATAACATTATCGCTCCGCTATGCAAGAATATTAATTTAGTTTCTCCTCGAAACGGCTTTAACAGCTGTTGTATGTTCGATTCTGAGTTGTGCTCCCGTAAATGTTAACAAAAAATATATAGTCACCAGTTGGCCAATATGGACTATGACTCAGGTGAAGTTTTAAATTTTATTCTTGTTCTGTAAGAAATTTTACAACTGTTCTTCTGATTTTATCAATTCAAATTGTATTGATTTGGAAACGGTTTCTCGTACAGTCCAACCGTTTTAACCTCGCAAAGTTAACGGCGCATGCCGATGCAAAAACTCAGGAATGTTCGTTAAGAATTTTAAAATATACATTTGATCATGGACCCAAAATAAATTATCGTATGAATTAAGTATTATGTAATGCATTTATGTAATTTAGTTCTATTTTAAAATGTACTTCTATAATAAACGACACTGTCATAGGACTTTCTTATATCTCTCATTCTTCATTATATCTTTTAGCTTCTTTGAGAGACAGCTGGACTGTGTGTTGAATTCATCATAAATAACAAACTCAAATTGGCCTACAATCTTTATTAGTCGTAAGTCCAAAAATGAACATAGACATGGTCAGAAACTTAATATAGCAATGATAATGTTAATAATATTTTTTAAATTATTCTGGTTTTGTGTGGGAGTCTCACCCACTAAAAAACTCCTTCTTTACGAACATAGAATCCACCTCAATACCGCGGACTGCATTTCATTAAGGTAGTGTTCCGTAGTTTGCTTCTCTGAGCGCGGTTTCCTTTAATGGGCCTGTCGCTTCTTTTTTTTTTGTTTTTAACGCCGTTTGCGTATAAGTAACTATCTTGTACCAGTTGTTCGGGCTTCGAAGGGTAATTCCTAATATATTTTCCGGCGTGAAAGACCCCATTTCTTGTCACAGAGTCTTCCTCTCTAAGCTCCATCTATGACATTCGGAGAACATGGACACGCCGAATTTTTCACCTTTCCCATCCGACAGAGGTAGTCGTTAAAGAACCCGTGTCCGGTGAGAAATTTCATCAGATAATAGTTTTCGCCGTGTTCCCGATCCACCCATACTACGCTTGGGATAATCTTGGCAGTCCAATGACCGGCGGTGTTTGATTTCTACCATTTTGCCTGATGAGTCTGTGAGACATCCCCAACGACGTTCTTTCTCTGGTGCACCACTTTTATTTCTTTGGCGGGTAGATCTAAGGGCCTCAGCCCGGCAATGACTCTACGGCAGCGTCGAATACTATCCTATTAGCACTGGATATTTGGAGTGCCCCTCTTTTTTGGACGGCCAATATTCCTTTCCTATACTTGGGCTACTCCAGTGCATCCGCCCAAACTTCACATCTATACACAAGCACCGAATCAGTTACCGACATTAGTAGTCCCCGCTTATTTGGGGTAGGTCCCCCAACGTTGTTCAACACCTTCTTAAGAGATGTGACTATATTAGCAGCATTTTTGGTGACGGCAGAGATACGACCCCAGAATGTCATTTTGCTATCAAAGTAGATCCTTGGGTACTTCACGACTCTTTTGGTGACTACATGATTTTGGTCCACTTTCAGTTGGATCTCCAACCCGATTCTCTTTCTGATCAGAAGGACTATCTCTGTCTTCTGCGTAGCCAATTCCTGTATCCAATCAGTTAGCCATCGCAAGACCTGGTTCAATATTCCTTGATCGTCTTCGGCATACCTTGCATCAATTATCCCCGCATATCCTACCAGATGTAAATTGTCCGGAATGTCGAGACGAAGTACGTCGTCATATTCTATGTTCTACAAATATGGGCCGAGTATCGATGCCTGGGTAACATCCCCGGTAATCTTCTTTGCACTCCAACCTTCGCCAGTTTGATACGTCAACTCGTGGTCCCTCATGTAATTCGGGAGCACCCGCATCAGATAGGGAGAGGTGTTAAACCTTCCTGTCAGTGCTTCCAAAATTACCTCGCATCAGACGGTATTGAAGGCATTTTTAACATCCAAGGTGACGATTCCTCTCGAACGGGGATTAACTCGCTGGGCACGTTTGAAAGTTTTCACTACTTCACGAATTGCGCTGACAGTGGAATGGCACTTTCGAAATCCATGCTGCCTCGAGGATAATAATAATTTCATGGAAATTATAGTATAATCTACGTAATAGATATTATTTCAAAGTTTTTCTTTTTTTTTAGAATAACATGATTGGCCTCTTATTTTAAAAGGAACATTATTGTTTATTCTAACATACATGCATACCATATTACACTATTTGTAGCCTACAATCTACTACGCACTCGGGATTTCTCTGAATAGATAATCATTTATGGTAAATCGTTTCTGTGCGAGACAACTTTCATAATAACGTTGATTTAATGAAAATGTTGAAACACCCAATACTAATACCTGCCGTATTGCGTTTACGATAGCGGGAAATTAGACAGCTTTTGATTCAAGTGTTATCTCTGGTTTAGCAAATATCGGCGGGCACGGGTTTATCTGTTGTTTTTTACCTGTCGCTCTTTTGCTTAAACGTGTTCTGCACATACATGCATTACAACATACGTATTCGCTAGGTTATATTACTTTTAACTAACATTTCGGTATTGCTGCGTGACTTATAATTATTGGCCGTTGTAATTACTTACGTATGTGCATATTTTAAACGAGTATATGCATAACTACGTCGATCTAAGTGCGCATTTAAGTGTATTTATGAGCGACTTTGTGTATACGAAATTACCAGCTGAAATGGAACGAAACATGATAAATACGTTCGCAGATTATTGTGTAAGTTTTCGAATAGAAATGAGTTACTGAAGAATTTTATCTTTTGTTTTGGTTTATCTACAAACTAAGTTTGTACAAGCTACTATTTGTTTATTAAAACAATATGAAAAACTACTTAATATTAATTGCACAATTCTTGTACTTGATAAAAAAATAGCACACATCTGACTTTTCTGCTGGAAGGTTAACTCTTTTAATTGTAAAGTTCAGAGATTTGTCCATGATATAGATTTGTTTTTATTTTTAATTTATGTAAACACTCTTTTATATAAAAGAAAACTATTTAAAATATTACAATATTTGCACTTCAAATGCTGGTATAAAAGTTGGGGCTGGGAAATTAAAAAAAAATGGGAACTTCTGAAAAGTATAGTCGCAACCGTGTACAGTATGCAGCATTGTAGAGCACGGGCCTATGGCTACATACAACGTCGCTATTTAGTAGTTATGGAACAAGGGAAAAATTAACATCACACTTTCTCATAAAAATGTTTTACAAAACCAATGATAGTTTGGACGGCGCGCAGAGAGAATTTCAACGTTTGTTGAATTGAGGGCGTAATAGTCAGGTCTCCCCGAAATATGGGATACAAATTTGGATTACACATTTCGAAGAGAATGGATATGTTTTGAAAAGGAAATTTCGAAGTTGTACGCGTTTCAATCTTATGGAGCCCACGGTGTTCAGTTCGTAACTAAGTTATTGGAGTCAAGTTGTCTCGAGAGAATGTTTGCCATATTATCCACCATATCATCCGTATAAGATTCAGCTCGTATAAGAACTAAAGGACAACGTCCACCAGTTTCGACTTAGAAGCAGAAGACAATAAATCAGTAATATGAGGCGCAAATGTAAGCTGCGAATCGAAAAAAAAAACACTTTTAATCTAGGAAACCCTTGGAATAGCTTGAATTATTTATGGGTTATAGAATGACATTGCAGCACATTTCTCAGTACTTAATCAAATGTTATTTCGGGTACCCCGTTCATAATGGAGAGGTTTCTCTAAAAGAAGCCAATCAGCAACAGCGGAAATATTAAAGTAGATTTTCAGAATCATCAGAATAAGTCATGCAAGGTTTTGACTTATTCTGAGCAGATTCAAAGGAATATCATTCAGAAATATATTGAACAATTTCGAGAGTAATACCTTACTGGAACCTCTTTCTGATTATGACTAAGCAATTCGCAGATAAATTGAATAACCCCGGTTAAGATGGTTATCATAGACCTACTGCTAATGAATTCCTGTTGACGATCGGATAAACGAGCTTGGACACGGCTATATAATTTTGTATAATTTCAGAAAGAATAGTTACTGGTCAATAATTTTCAAAGTTACTACCATCACCTTCCTTAAAACGAATGAATTATTTTCCATACCTTCTAAAAATTGGGATATACCGAGCAATAAGGTTAAATATGACGCTTAACGGTTAAACATAAAGCAGGTGCACAATCACAATTTGCAAAGCAAGGAATACCATCGTGCTTATTGGTTATTAATGGTTCGAGTTCTCTAATTAAACTAAGAACCTCATCAGATGTAAAAATGCTAATATCCAGCAGGTAAGGATTCCTAATGATGGAGTAATCAGATGAGATTGAGACGCTGCTGTTTTGGTAAACGCTTAGAACTAACATTGCCAGAAAAAGTTAGGACTATCATTTATATTTTCTTGGGCAGTTGTTTGATATTCCTCAAAAGCAGAACGAATTTTTTACTTCGCCAATGACGAAACTCATGAGAACTGATCTTGAAAGGCTATGGAGCCGTTTTTTTCCCATTTGTCAGAATTATTACGAAAATAAACGAGGACAGTTATTTTTTAGACAAGCTATGAATATCCGATGGGGCACATTTTCATCTCGCAAGTTATAATAAGCATGACTATCGTTACTGGGCAAACAACAACCCTAATAAACTTCACGAACACCCTTTACTTTATGGTGTATAGTTTCTTCACATGGATCTTGCTTTTTTTCTAAAATGAAGACTGGATCACTTGGGATCGACATGCTGGGATACTACGATCTTTCATTGCATCTGCATTGAACGATTTTCCGCAACTTCAGGAAGCCTGTTGTGCGAGAATTATTCGGTAACCTCAAGATCTTAGGATGACAATCTAAGATCACCCCTACCTAGATCATCTATCATATACTGGATATATTGAAAGAAAGAATTCAAGACGATAATCATGGTATCCTAGGTGTGAGAGCTTACAGGCTAGAAAAAAGCAAAACCAAAAGGAGAACGCCATGTATAGAGCATAATTTTCAAACATCAATTAATTTAGATTACTGTCTCTTAAAAGGCAAGCTGTGATGGTTCAATTTATGGCAATAATTCTTTTGTTGGATTTCCCGTGTTTTCGTTAAGTTTTTCTAAAGTCCCTCTCTTTTTGTGCGCCTTCTTGTACCCCGTCAATCCGTCACACAAAAAGTTTCGATATCGGAAGATCCAGTAACACCTGCAGCATTGTTATCATCGAATATTACAATAAAATATTGCGGAAACTTTCTACTAACTTAACTAGCAAGTACAATTAGTACAATGCAAATCTAAATATGATAACATCCACTAAGAAAGTCTTAAAATCTAGGCTTTCTTAATGCGAATACAATTTAGAAATACAGTATATTTGGAATATAGTATTCTTTTAACATTAATCACGTTTCATAAACAAGATTTATGTATAAACATTTACTCACCATGGCCTTGCAGAAGATTTATTATACTTACTTAACAAAAATGGAGCTACTACAGTATGTTACCTCGCTTGGAGGCTAAATATACAAGGTATCCATGCAATAAAATAAAAAAAAGTATGAAAAATTGAAAAATCTAATTTTATTAGACTAAAATCCAAAATATTTTGCGAAAATTCCTTCGCAGACGCGAGAAAAGATGATAGATATGTATGTACGTAAGCATGTTATTGAACTCTTAGTATGCGGTGTGAGAAGTAGATAGTGTTATCTTGTAATCTTTATAACATCGACAATTGTGTTACGAGGGCGACCTGAAATGTTTCCGGAATCGGCAAGAGATGCCGCACGAAGGTTGAAGTAGATGTATTGGTCGGCAAGATTTTTTCCTATTCCCTCAAATGAGGAGATCATCGGCGCTACTGATGGCTATTTTACAGACCTCGAAACATCCTACTTTTCCGACGGCTTCAAGTGACTGGAGCACCGTTTTAAAAAGTGTATTGATCTTCGAAAAATAAAAAACCACACCAATACCGTGTTTTTTTGTCGATTCCGGAAACATTTCAAATCGCCCTCGTATTGCGGTGTATGCTACTCTATGTGTACATATACGACTTTGGTTGGATGAATGCATTACGTATGCATATTCTACATCCATAGGCGGCATATATTACAATTTCCTAGGTTTTTTTTTAATTCTAATGTTCGCATCGTAATTAACGCAACAATTTTTGGATTTATGCTCTATATCATTACACCTATTAATTTTCTCTACTTTTTTTATTTAAAGACACCCTCTATGGACATGTACTATTAGTAGAAAATTGAAATTTTATAAGATATTTGCAACATAAAATCACTTCCGATTAAAAAATAGGTATGAACTAAATTATTTTAAGTACAACACCCTGTCTATTTTGGTACATTCTGTTGTCCCTTGTCGAATTTTTGTGTAAATCTATGTAATGTAACAAATGCCATAAACCTAAACCTCACTGTAACCTGTTGTGATAATCCATTATAATTTTTTTACTGATATTCACCATGAAGAAACCGGCAGGTCTCCCTTTATTCGTTCTTTCGTTTTACTCACGTCCATACCAACGAAGCAGCATTAATTCATCACCCGGCTGACACTAAACACCTGCTTTTTCCTCTCTGTCGCGACTGGAAGGGTACCAGACCGCACTTACACCTTCAATTACAACATTCCGTAGTTTCTTTGAACGTCGTAACAACTGACGGATCTCGAGCATCGCGGCATTGTTCGGAAGGCACTGAAAAACGAACACGTAACGTGTACGCTATGTACAGTTCAAGCGGAACGGTTTTGCAGGTGAAGTTTCGAATATATTATCCAGTTTCGTAAAGCGAAGAAAGAGGTCAAATTCAATGCGAATTGTAGAACGATAGGTATTCGTTATAGTTGAAATTGGAATTGTGCGAAATGATTGATTCTTTTGCTTGAGATCTTCGCCTGCACAGCTATCTTGGTCGAGCTGTACTGTTCGCTCGGTTCGTCCACCTGGCCTCTTGCTGCTCGAGTCGGGTATCCGAATTTCACTATCATCGACGAGGTTATTGCGTTTTTTCTCGATTTCGTGCTCGAGGTGCATTCCAACACCCGCGTTTAAAAAAGCAGCTAATCCAGTTCTTGAAAAGTTCGACGTCACAAATGGGTATCACTGTTTTAGACTTTGAATAATCGAAATTGATTGTTTATGAAGTGGTTTTATATCGCTGCTTGTGGTATACTTTGAACTCTTCGATTCTATGTGTATGATTTTTCTGGAGAAAGTACACATGTAGGTAAAAGTAAACATTTTTAACAAATTTTCGAGCTGTTATTGTTTATTCATAAAAAAAAGAAGTGACTGTCATTACATCAATGAAAATAATGATTACACTCCACAGAGCTACCATAGCGTCACTTTTTCGACGCGTTAAATGGTACTTTGTACTAAGTCCTGTAAACAAATTAACAGCATTTTTCTAAATAGTCAAATAAGACATAAGTGTTGTAAACTGTATTGAAAGAACGCCATTGTCTAAAAAAAAACGAGGAAATTCAAAGCATGTTTGAATGAAAATTAAATGCTTACATTCCAAAATGGGTACACTCCCATTCTTGAAAGAATATATATATTTAACAAAATTTTGCAAACTATATATTTATAACTAGAGCTGCCAAATCATGCCGGCAAATCAGTGTTGGCGATACATGTGCACGTAGAATACTAGTGTAATGACAAATCTCGGGCGTTATAATCAAACGACTAGGTCCTTTGAACCTGTTTACAGTCTGCGACAAAAGTATAGGACAGTACATTTATTAAAGAAATTTCATTGTTTTATTAAGCATATCAATTTTGGATATTTTTTCTATATGTGATAAACAAATTTCACTATCTCTATAACATAACACAAGAGAACTAATCTGAACGGAATTCGTTTCTAAAAATTCGAAAGCATGTGAATAGTATAATGACTACTGCTAAACCCTTCTCTCATTTTAGAATATGAATTATTTCACCATGATGGATAATTTTCCTACAATCTAGTCATCAAAATCTTCAGTTGCATACGCATTTTGACATATTTCAGATGACTTCGGTTTTTCGCAAAAAAACGTAAGAGGCACTCCTTTGAAAATTCGTCAAAATTTCGTTCACCCTAGATTTGGTTCAAGACTCACAGAATGATATTTCAATCATACCGATTACGATTTTACCACTAAAAATTGACATTTGATTTGAAAACTTGTGAAAAGTGCAAAGACTATTGCTAAATACTTCTCCAATTTTAAGGGATTAAGTATTTCACCATGATGCAAAAAACGCAACGGGTACCAGGGGACTAGTCGAATAATACTGAACAAGCGTGCTTTGATACGGGTACTCGATTCTTCGTGCCGCGCGCTTCACCCCTCCACGTTATTCTACGCACGGTACTAAAACTTGCTCCTCTTTGCCGAGACTGATCATCATTCATTAAGAGGTGTAAATGTACATTTTCACGATCTTTTTTTACAGTGTATTGTCAGAAAACTATGAATCATTTGCAATCTCGATTCGGTCTCTTCCACAACATTGTCGACAACATACTAGTTATTACAAATCTACATATATGGTCCCTACAATTGTCAGAGTCACGAAATTACTTCAGTTAGCGCGGACCAGCTAAGAAAATTTCCCCACGCGCTACCTATACGAGTCGGCGCCTCGTTATATCCACATTACTGTCTTAGTAAACCGCTTACATTCCGTGGTAGTACACTGTGGATACCACTACTACTAGATACATTCGGTGAGTTGCAGCTTACAGCCGATCAATGCGTGAATTGCGAGAGCGTGATGCTGTAACGCTGGTGTTTGTTATAAACTAGGGATGAGATACGTGAAGCAGTAAACTGGATTATTTCGACAGCACGCGATGAAACATTGAATATAAACTTGCTTGTTGAAGTTTGAAGGATTTGTGCGATTGTTTTATTTTAATCGGTGATCGATTTTGCGGCTATATCCTGATAGAATTTTGTTTCTTCTTGCCGAAGTTAACGTTTTCAATAACGTGAGTATCTAGAGTTTAGTTTAGTGGTAATTTAAGATTTATCAGGAAAATGTTATATTGGAAAAGGTATGGAAGGAAAAAAAATGTTGTGGTCGGGAGGGTTTTCATTTTTCTTCGTTTTTTTGAATTGAAACTAATTGATTTCACTTGAAGAGTTTATTGGTTAAAGCAGTAATTTTTTATCTTCATGCAAAACGACATGTCTTCTATAAATGTTTTGAAAGATTTTCTAACGTCTAGTTGCTAAATTCTCATCAACATTTATATACATTGATTAATACTAGTCTATATATAACGATAACTGAATTTTAGTGATTCATATCGTACAAAATTGCTATTTAATATAGAATTTAATCTGATTGACTGTTAATCAATAGCAACACTTTAATTTTTACAGTATCTAGGAAATACACTGCATTTACAACTTAGGTGTATCCTTCTACCTGAAATTTCAAAATATGTGGATACTATAATGTACAGTCGTTGATCATTAAATTAAAGCCACTAGGAATGCGTAGATAAATCAAGTAGAAAACGATTTTTCTGTACTACTTTATTAAAGAGTTATATAGATAGAAATATGATTAATAAAGTGCAAAACTCATGTTTGAGATTCATATTTGGCTTTAGAAAGTACTACCGTACTTCATGTAAGTTGAAGGAAGTTCAGTGTTTGAATATGGGAAAGAGAACAAAATTACGTTCTTGCTGTCTGTGTTTTGGAAAAAAATAAATTAGCTTTTCGTTCTGATATATACTGTTTTAATTTGGGATTTAGCATAAGCATGAAATTGTTACTACTGTATGTCTCATTGTGCGAATATACAAGGTGTCCCAGAAATATGTTCAGTTTTGAAATTTGATTAACGAATAACAAACTGATTTAAAAAGCAAATATTTAAATCAAACTACAGATCTTGGAAAATCAGATTTTAAAAATAATGCCATCGTTCTAAGCGTGAACCATAACGTTCCCGGTATTCATTTAAACGATTTCTGAAATTATTGATAACTGAACGGTATGTCCTTTCTGGAATTACTGGATTTTTTTGGCAGATATTTGTATCTTCCTTGTATCTACTTTTAAACGAAACTTGTGTGCATACATTTTTACGTAGGCAGCAGAAACTCGACAACGCTTTTGTTTTCATTATTTAATTTGATTTGTTATTTTTTGCTTGTTTTTTTTTTTCTCTTTCTTTGGTTGGTTGGAAAGGCTTTTGTAGGATGCGGTAACATAGCTGAAGTACGCTTTTCTCACATTATTTTCACTACATTGCCTCTATTTATGCTTCCCTTATTATAATGGCTATTGCTAAATCCTTCCCTAATTTTAGAATATTAGGTACTTCACCATGATGGATAATTTTCCTACAATCTAGTCGTCAAAATCTTCCGTTGCATATTCATTTTGACATATTTCAGACGACTTCGATTTTTTTGCAAAAACCATGAGGGGTACCCCTTCGAAAATTCGTCAAAATTTCAACCATCTTGGATTTGCTTCAAAACTGATGGAATGATATTTCCAATCATACAGAATGCGATTTTAAAATCAAAATTGACACAAGAGAGCTAATCTAGACGGAATTCGTTTCTAAAAATTTAGAAACATGTGAAATGTGTAATGACTATTGCTAACTCCTTCTTTAATTTTTCTCTTTTTTTAACAATATGAATAAATATTCTATCTATATAAATAACTGTTTGAACACACATTTTTTTGTTTTCTAGAGTGGGAGTAAAGACATTATTATCAGCATAAAATAGTAACTAAAACATGCATAAACAAATGTAGATTGTTTAGTATTTTCTATAATAATAATAAATTCTATTGCTTAATGTATTCTATATCACAAAAAGTGCATGCATGTGTAAATATAAGAATGTTAATAGAGAAACGGAAACCGCATATTACATATATACAGTATGATGAAAATAATATATAAAACATTTTTGCAAAACTAAGATAAATAAAAGGGAAAAAGGGGAAACAAAATATTCAAACGAAAAGTGAAAATAATTATACAGCTATTTGTGGTTCATGTTGATAACATATGTCTTTTGTTTTCGTAGTTATCTTCTTTTTGTTACCTATAATAGCGAATAAAAAAGCTTTTGATTATAAATTTAAATTAAATTAACGATACAGCATTGTGGAAAGATGTTTATTTTAATTTTCGAACACTTTAAATACGTTACCTTCACTGTACATTAGTCGGAGAATAACTAATGTATAAATTTAGTAATGACAGTACTTACTACTACTTATCTATCGCACAAAAATATCTCAACAATAATTCTCGAATATATGTATGTATCGTAATAAATTAGCTTAATTCAAATACAGAATACTAGCTAATAATTCATACAAAAGGATTGAAAGTATTGCAATCAACTAGTTACAATAAAATTAGATTTTGTAAATTATTATTAATGGTTAAGATTGTAAAATATTATAGTATTATCGAGTATCGAATCTAGTAAAGATATTCATTAAAAATTTTAAACTGTTTACTAAGTCTTTAATGACGTTATATGATACAATTAAAATCATTTGATTTAGTAATGTAAATTATTATTTATAGAAAAGAGGAATCTCTTGCAAAGAACTAATATACTTAATAAAGCATCAGAATTACACAAAACACATCATACAATAATTGGAAATTAATACAACATAGACTGATTGAAGGTAGTGCTTTGAAGGTCAATTTTGTTCTCTGAAGAAGTTTTGGTATAACAAATTTTGTAATTAAAGTAACCATCACCTTAACAAGTTTAGTTTAATCAAACTCAAAAGCTGCAACCACCCAAATAACATAAACGGAAAGTAAAAAGTACTGTTGAAGTTACATTTATTGTTTTTCATTTAACAAAATATTAAATGTTGAATGAACACAGTATATCAATAGACTGTATTTAACATAAATTATCTGATTGACTATACGTATTTTGTTTAATTCACTGTATATCTTTCCCCCAATGTATCGAAATTGATATCGACATCATTGTGATAATGGAAATATTAAAATCAATTACGTAGGAATTAATGCATACAAGTATAGATGACATTCGATTAAGATATCTATCGATTCGTAAAAAGAATTTCGAAGAATATAAACAAATTTGTGCTAACGCCGTAACAAGTTGTCGACAATCCGTTAAGTAACGACCAGAATAATAAGGCAATCATCTGAGAAGAAAAGACATAATTTTTAAGCTTACTAAAGAGTAGAAATTTGTGGTAATCTTAAACAGTAAGTTTGTTAAAATCAATTGAATAAATCCGATACACTCAGTATATTTATACTGAGTATATCGGATTCATTTATTTTAATAGATCATTAGTAACGTTTCAATGCACATACAATTATTTGGTGACATTTGGTGTATGTAATTCGTGGCAGTTGCTTTTGTTTTGCAGAACACTTAATTATCTTTAATAACATCTAATAGGCCATAATACTTATAGGATTTTTTTTTTCTGTTATATTTTATTGTTTAGTTAGACGTAATTTAAACTTTCTCAATATAATCACCATTTAAGTGTAGCGTAAGACAAGCTTTTGTATGCCACCACCTGTGAGATTTGTGTTTGTCAATGTGTATCAATAAGGCTGCATAAACGATTGTTGTTAGAGATGCGTGCGGTTCACTTGCTATCAGAATTAAAGATAATGAATGTAGTTAACTTACGATTTTAGTTTGTGATGCATGAAGACAAACAAACTAAAATAGTAAATAATTACATTAATTATTTTTAATATTGATAGTAAGCGAGCCGCACGCATCTCTTATAACACTCGTATCTGCAGCCTTAGTGATCACCGCTCATGAAACAAAAATCTTGAAATTTACGGAAATTTCACACCATCTGCCAAACGTTCTCAGTTACTTGTTGAAGCAAATATTACAACATAATCTACCGTTCACTGCCCTCGTGTATTCATATAGTAACGAAGTTTTTTTTGATCAGAATTGCTTCACAATATTCTTAGATCTATTCTATCTACAGTATAAAGTTACTTTCATCAACATTTTAACAGTAACCCAAAAAATATAGAACCAATTTTCCTTAGTAAAATCTTCAAAGTTACAAAATATGCTTCATATGCTCCATATAAATATACGTAATTAAAAGTGTTATAAAACTCTATAAGTTATTTTTACGAGATGTAGCAGCAGCGTTTGCTTATCAGCTAGCTCTATGCAAACCACAACCGCCTAAAATCTCACGTCATACCGTTGGTAAATTTACACTAGATTATCGTAATGTAAGATCCAGATAAAATTATTTTTCTTTCGTAGTTTTTATCAAAAATTAAACAATTTTTTTGTTGATTTCTCTGATCCGTTTTACCTTCTCTTTAAAAGAAAATGCAATTAACCGTGTAAATATCAACAAGCACATACAAAAATGTAATTACCTATATACATTAAAGCTTATATAATGTGATAAGTGCTATTGGACAGATGTATTATGAAATTCGCGATTACTTCATTATTGTTCGAGTTGTATTTATTCACTTAACGTGCTTTAAATATGAAAGTAGTTGCCCCTGTTTCAATTATTTTTCGAAATGCATATATCGCCTTTTATCGCTGGTACTTTCACAATAAACATTGAATGGTTTTGACATTTGTTTGTGAAAGCTGTTTGTAAATTTAGTTTACATTTATTTCAACTTGGAATTTTGCATATTCTGTAGCACTTCACTTACTAACCACAAGTCTTTATTAAAAAAAAAAAAAACTAGACGCACGTTTCGACAGCTAAGTTATCATCTTCAGCAGTAATACTGAACTTTAATAGGTTATAAATAGTGTAGTTTTAGTTTGTTAGTTCATCATTACTACTGAATATATATATACAATCTAATATTGAGACAGGGAGTTTTTCCAAGTTGTTGGAAAGTATCTCGTGTTACACCTGTTTTTAAGTCCGGATCGAGGAATAACCTTCGGAATTATCGCCCGATATCTATATTATGTAACTTTGCTAAAGTTTTTGAAATTATCTTATATAAATATATATATTCGCACGTTGTCCCCGCTAAACTGTCCCCGGTGCAACATGATTTTATTAAAGGCAGATCAACAGTGTCCAACCTGTGCGCATTTTCTAATGATGTGTCTGAGGCTTTAGATGTACGTCTTCAGACAGATGTCATTTATACAGATTTTGCTAAGGCTTTCGATAGGGTTGAACATCAAACCCTATTACGTAAACTGAATATGTGGGGTATCTTTGACGATCTGATATTGTTGTTGCAATCCTATTTGAGTAGTCGTACTAATTACGTTGAATACCGTGGCTTATATCAGTCTCCTTCAGGTGTGCCACAGGGCTCTGTTCTTGGACCGCTCCTATTTATTATTTTCATTAATGACCTTCCTGACCGGCTTAGATCTAAATGTTTACTATACGCCGATGACCTTAACATTTTTCGCAGAATATACTCCACTGCAGATTGTGACATTTTGCAGGGTGACCTGCTATCTATTCACCTTTGCTGTCTAGAGAACCATTTACCACTAAATATTGCTAAGTGTAAAGCGATGACGTTTGCCCGTAGAATTGATACAGTGGGATATGCGTACAATGTTGGCGGTGAACTTTTAACGCGTTGTAAGGAGTACAGAGATCTTGGTATATTTTTTGATACTAAACTAACATTTAACAAGCATATTCTAAGTATATGTCAGCAGTCTCTTAAAACGTTAAGCTTTCTGTTTCGTAAAACTAAACATTTGTTCGAGCGAGATTAGAATATGGTTCTATTGTGTGGAATCCTGGATATCATTAATATATCAATTTATTTGAGATGGTACAGTGTAAATTTTTGAAAACCTTCCGTAAACACCACGTTTTTTTGCAACATGGCTATCTATATACTAATCTTCTAAAAGAATTTGCATTTATTTCTTTGACGCATCGTCGTGTTGTATCACAAATAATTTTTGCACATAGAATTGTAAACGGTGATTTACAAGTTCCGGATTTGCTGTCCCTTTTGAATTTTTATATACCGAGACTTAACAGTAGGAATCGTTTAACTTTTTATCTTCCCGTGGCTAACACGCGCCACCATTCTGTCACCACTTATGTCAATATGCAACAATGTCAACGTACATATATGCATCTAGATTTGATTTGTTTAACATTTCTATCAATGCTTTGAGGCAACTTTTGTTAGAGCAGTTTTCTGTTGCTTAAGAAATTTTTGCATTTTCATTTGCTTTTTTTTTTGGTATTATACATTTACTCTTGTGTCATAGTAGTTATTATGGTACGATTATCCTGTAATAAGCTGTATGCTGTTGGGTAATAAATTATTATTATTATATTATATTATTATATGATAACTTATCTATCGAAACGCGTGGCCGTTTTCTTTTTTTAGTAGAGGGTTGTGGTTAGGAAGATAGCGAAGTGTTTCAGTGTTCTAGTGCTATAACGTTCGAGTTTTGTTATATAATTTTGCATATTGTTCTTTGCCTTCAGTAACTACAAGGTTGCTCAAATTTGCCACTTTTTGGTCGTTTAATATATTGTTGCTAGTTAAACCTGGTTGGTTGAGTTGTTTTTCAACCATTAACTTAATTTTTGGTGAATTTCTGTGTTTATTCTTCGTATTGATTGTCTTGCTTTTTGACAAGATTGCTGGTAAAATTCTTTACCATTAATTCGTTGGATAAATTTTAACTAATTATAGTTTCCATTTCTGAATTTTCTCTTTAATTAACTATTTAGATTTTATGACAGTTAAATCAATTTCAAAAGCAAGATCAAGTTTCTAGTTAGCAGGTTGTGGGTTCGAGAAAAGTACAATTTCCAACAAAATACGTAGCTTTTTTTAGGCACTGCTGACCGAAATGTTGGAACTGCAGAATGAGACATTTAACGTAAGAAACTGTTGCAAACAATACCGAAATATACCTCAATAGTTTGTATTGAAAAATATACTGTGTAAGACACAATGTATATTACATACAAATCAATAATATTTTTTAATTATACAATATTATAATTTACGAAGAGATTTTTTTATTTCATTCAGTACCTTTGAAAATACGAACCACAGTTGTTCGCAAAACGTGAGGGACAAAAAAACCTAGTGACACGGCGGAACCCGACAACCGTTACGACTATTTTAGATCATTATTATTATATGCTATGCCTACTAGATAGTCGCATTATAAATAAATTCTCTTTATGCTTCGTATTCATGACTGTAGTTAATAATTCTATTGCATTGCATTGCATCGGTAATGAGTTCGTTAAACTTGAATCTCGTTCATTTTCTAGGGTAAAAGTTTGCCGCGTGAAAGTTAATTTGACGCTGACAATGAGATAAAACGTTCCGCAGCAAATATTAGAGTGCAATATTCGTTTTTTTTTTAATACGTGTTAGTACCGGAGACGCCGTGCACTTATAGAAAGCTTAGTAATTGCCATGTTGACGGATTGCTGAAATTATTTCGTCTAGATCGGCGCATGAGATAAACTATAAGAGAAATCTTCAATAAAGTTGCGAAAAAGAGGCGATTTATGAAATGAAAGTGAATCTGTAAAATATTAGATTTTATAGAAAATATTCTTACGCATATTATTTCGTGGTTAAATCTTATTTTTGCATTCTAAAGTTATACGAATACGAATTCGCAACGGAAACACGGGGCTATTATCTCTAATTGCATTTTATTTTAATATTTTTCCCATTTATCTTTCTGGATAATATCCACTTACACTTCTGGAATTTCTTGGAGTACCCTAACCTACAATTATTACTCATTATAGGCTTCACAATTATTTTTATACACCTCGTAAAAATTCAAAAATAAATCGCTCTTTGTTATGGTTCGTTTTACGTTTGCATTTTATGAGGATCTTACAACTACGGTGATCATAGGTACTTCTTTTAGTAGGACGGTGCTTCTTTTAGACAGTATCTTTATGTCCTTTAATAATTCTTGTAAGTGCCTGCAGTCGTACTTGTTTTTAAAACCACACGTTCTTCTTTTTTTTTCTTGAAGCTTCAGTCCACTGTGTAGACGCACCTACTTCTAACTTTTGCGCGATACCATAGAACGTGTTGTAAATTTATTACTACTGGATCGTCCCAGAACTTGTTCAGGCCTAAACCCAATATAGAATGTTAAAACAAGTGCTATCGTCAAGAAGATGTATTTGTAAAAAAAATAGCTAATTAAAAATATTAAGGAAGTGTAGAAGAACTGTTTTGGAAGAAAATTGGCAATATAGAAGACAATATAAAGCAAGCATGTGTTTTAATTAATTTTCCAATCCTTCCGCATTCAAAACAATACTATACAATGATGTTACCGCCTCTATGTCTCACAGTTTTTGATATACACTCGTCTAACGTTCTTTCTCCAGAACAGCGACGAACTACCGTGACGTTTATTTTCGAATAATTCGAATTTCGATTCGTTCGTCCATAACACATTTTTCTAATCATTTACACTGAAGCTTGCGCAAGCTTTTGCCCAATTTAGTCTTTTCCGTTTGTGTATAGAATTCCTACTGTTATACGATCCCTCAGACTAGCTTTTATTAGTTTCCGCTCTACTGCCGACACACTTACTGGCTGAGGTCGTTGTAAATTAAACTTTGTCATAATTTGCAGTGTGCTAAGGTAGCTATTTCTTAGGGAAATCACTTGGATGTATTAGTCGTCCCGTTCCGTCCTTGATCTGGACCTTCCACTTCGCTTTCTGCTCTGACAATTAAAAGAAAGAGAAGGGACCGGTAAAAGTCCCTTCTCTTTCTTTTAATTGTCCTAGGCGCACATTTAATGATCATTGGCATTTCATGGCCAATTAACAGAAACGAAAAATGTTTTAAAAAGATCGATTTTTTTCAACACATCTTTTTTGAAAACTTTGAGAACTCTTTTTCACAGCTTCTAGTGGGCTATGGAATATTAAGAAAATTCGAATCTTATTCTAAAATACTTATCTTAAAATCTCTGGTACTTCACTATATAAAAATGAACTTCAAAAACATAATTAGTTTCAAGTTCGAGAATTAAAACCAATCTAAATAGAATAAAAATAAAAGTGAGAGCATCAATCACTTAAAATTTTTTACATTCCGGATACAATATTAAATATGTCACATAAACCCGACAGGCATGTTAAAATGTTCATATTAACTTGATCAAATAAATTAATATTGGAACTGTGCAATAATTAGTTAGTACAACAAATAAACACGAATACTATGTCTCTATAAATAAAGAAACTCGACTTACATAAACGTAAACAATAAACTCGTGTAATTGATAATTGATAATTAAATGGCTTTAAGACCAATGCACTCGACATGACACTGACTGATTTATTATATGACTTTATGAAGCAGTGCATATCGAGATTATACCATCTTTTTACCATCTTATACATAATCTATTACGCAATGTAATCGGAATGCTTTAGAATGATGAATTTATTCATGTTTTGTACTAATTATATGCCATATTGATAGATCGTTTACTTCGTAGAATATGAAAAGATGGCGCTGCACTATAATTAATTTATTCTTAAAGAATCATTTGTCAGAACATTAATTGACTGACTGAGGATAAAACATAGCTACAGTGATTAATAAATATATATTTTTTTGAATATATGTACACTACCGCTCAAAAGTGTTTAGGCACTCTCACTGACAACAAAAATGTATAAAAACTCAGCAAAAATGTTAATAATATTTATTTTTTATGTACAGATACATCTACATGAATAAAAATATATTAAATAAATGTGAAAATTAAAACGTTTAATTTAAATTTTGCTTTCATCTATGTGACCTCCTCTTGATTTAATAATTGCAGCACACAATCGAGGCATTCTCGCAGTAAGTTTTGCCAGAGTTTCTTGTGTTATTGAGGTCCAACTCGATTGCAATTTGTTCCACACGTCAGTAGCTGATGTCGGAGCCGATTTCCGTACTTCCCGATCTAGTTCTTCCCATAGTAACTCGATTGGATTCAAGTCGGGGCTCTGGGGAGGCCATTCCATAATTTTGAGAGTTCCTTCCTCTTCTAAATGGCGTAAATAGTCTTTACATAATTTAGAGGAATGTTTTGGGTCATTATCTTGCTGGAAGATAAAATTTTGACCCAAAAGTCGAATTCCAGAAGGTATTACGCGGTTCTCCAAAATTTCACGGTAGCCTTCTTTTTTTAATGTACCGTCAATTTTTCACAATGTCCCCCACACTAGTGCCAGCAAAACAGCCCCAAATGATGATAGAACCTCCACCATGCTTCACATTAGCAGCAATACACTCTTCTTTGGCACGTTCACCCACAGATCTTCTTACGAATATGCGTCTTCGGGTTCCGAACAGCTCAAATTTGGACGTTGTTCCACTCTTCTATGGTCCAGTGTTGGTGTTCACGAGCCCATTTAAGTCGCTTTTGCTTGTTTTGTTTGCGTAGTAATGGTCTTTTCATCGCAATACGTCCATGGAGCCCGGCTTTCTATAGGCGACGTTTGACTGTAGAAACACTGACTAGTTTTTGGCGACCAACATTTAATTCTGCGGTGATTTCCGGGGCTGTTTTGCGTCTATTTAACTTGCGGGTAACCACTATTCTGCGATCAACTGCCAGTTTCCCGAAATTTTTTTACGTTATAGTCAACCGTAGCGTGGTGTATTTTCATTTTTTTGGCAATTTGTCGATTACTTATGCCACTTTTATGGTAAGCTATTATAAGCGCACGTGTTTCTCTACTAATTTCTCTTCGCGGAGGCATTTTAAAAAATTGTCACACGATATTTCGCTCACGACGTGAATAGAGTAAATACCACACTGTAACTGACCATAGGTTACAGATTACACTATAATCTTCTAGGAAGGTAATTTAAACATTATTACCTACAATCTAACAGATGACTAAATTTATCCAGAAAATTCAGAGGGATGATATCCGTTCTCAGTATTCGTCATGGAATGAGGAAAACCACAGAAAAATCTCGACCCTGAGAAACAACCTCGGGACCTCCGGACTGACAGCCAAGAGCGCTAGACACTGAGCCACCAGCTCGATATGGATAAGTTACCACTAGACTCAGTCCTCAATAAAAAAAAGTATGCATGGCTTTGGATATTATGACAACATGATTGAAAAACTTTGACAGCAAGATGAAGAATGAAAAGAGGAATGTAGTCTTGTTCATCAATAATGCGAATTCTCCTCCGAATATTTCATTACAAAACGTTGTTAACCTCTGGAACTCATTGAAAACTAGTCGCTTGGAAGTATGCTTGTTAAAGGTCAAGGTTCAAATCCTACCTTGACGGATATGTTTGCAGAAATTTAAAACTTTAGTAAAATGCAAGGAACTCGCAATTTTTATCATTAATTATACCAACGATATTACCATATACCTACAAACATTGTGATATTTAGAAGGAATTAGAACTCACATTCAGTCACGTGGTGCAGTTGGTAACACATTGTGCCGGTAACGTAGAGGTTGTGGGTTCAAATCTTACCTTGACTAATATTTTTTCAGGAATTTAAAACGTTAGCAAGGTGCAAGGAAATCGCAATTTTATCATTACTAATACCAACAAGAGTTTCATATTAATATTAATTTAATTTGAAAAGCCTTTTGGCACTAATAGGCACTGAAGGAATTCTAACGGATTGGTAAAAAGTTGTTGCTTGTAACGATGTAACTGAAAATCCAAATGTCTCCAATATTAATTATATTATTAAAACGAGTGATCAAATCGTAACAAGATCTTGAGAATTATTTTTTGATATCTAGCAATTTTTGCTTCGTCAAGAGTATTTCTCAAACTCTACTTGAATGTGAATCAGAGAAAAACAAAGTTCTTGATGAGGTTACACAATTAGGAGAGTGTCAACTTTATTGTTTAATACAAATGTCGAGCCCTACTTTATTAATAAGGTAAAAAAATTGCACAACTTCCTACCACGTTACACGTAAGCTACAATGGTATCCGTAGCATAATATTTAAACTAGTGCTAATAACAGACAATATGCCAATAACAGAATAGTTTACTCTTGCTAGAATACCCCGAAAGAAGGTGTTTGAAGACTTAAACGGCCAAGATAGTTTGGGAAACGTTAAGGTAATGGATACGTAAATATTATACATAGATATTTTCATTTTTCATCTGCTTCTAATATTCAAAATTTCACTGGAAAAACTCTACATTCAACAGTGTACACCTATAATGCAAAAAATGAGTTTATTGAGTTGAAGCAAAATATCTTAAATGGGTCAAAGAAAGTGCGCTCAGTACAATGCACTACACACACTCTGCGAACATTAGAACGTCTCAGTATATATACCTATTAAAAAAAGAAGAGAATTCAAGATTAATTTCACTTTTACTGCATGGACATTTTATATTAGCCATCTATGGAAATCCAGTTTGTAATTTATGGCCAGTTTTAGAGCCCGCGTCGTAAAAATTCAATCGCTTTATTAGCAATGGCATAGTAGCATTAGGATGCTCAATAAAAACCTTAGATAATGGTGATTCGAGTAGATAAATATCCTCTAATGTAATCAATAAATAATAAGTCAAGCATGGCTTGTTCGAGACTACTTTCTCCAGTGCCGTAAATAAATCAACCGAGATCAATCTACGGATTAAATAATAAGGAGATATTGCACTGTGCACTGTAAATTGTGCGTTTGACGATGTAGAAAAAGAGATGCATATATTGGTGATTTAAAAATCGTTTCTGAATGAAAATTCAATCTACAGTAGAAAGGTTAGATTATGGACCATTACGCCATATATGGAGAAAGAACCATTTGAGTCGTGAGAAAACGGTGCATTATAATGGACGTATGTACCATTGAATCCGCTAGTAAATGTCCAGTGTTCATATAACAGCGGTGCTGTAACCTACAAAAGTCGAAAGTACGTTAAATATCCATCGGGGAGATTTGCAACAACCGTTATGTAACGATTAACCAATTCTTCGTAGGTGCAGTAGATATAAATAAATTCGACATAAAATCGAGTCATTTAACGCGTGAGTAGTGGCACAATTGGTTGAAATGTTATTGGTAAAAACCAGAAAAGTAGTAGATCTGTAGAATTTGTTTGGTTACTAGGTCGACTAATGGGAAAGTACGAGGGGAGGTCCAGAAGTTCGTGGAATGAAAGGGTTTTAAATAAAATAAAACAATAAACCTATTTTTCCTTTTCAATATAATCACCCTTAAGCACAATACATTTATTAGATCTATGAATTAATTTTTCTAGACCATCATAAAAATATTTTTTATCTTTCGCCTCGAAATGGGTCAAAATTGCCTCCTTTACCTCACTGTCGTCGGAAAACTTTCTTCCACGTAAGCCTTTTTTTAAATTGGGGAACAAATGAAAATCACTAGGTGCCAGGTGTGGACTGTAGGGTGGATGGACTATTGATTAAAAGGCATGCTTGTGCAGAGCAGCCATTGCAACTTTGTTCTTGTGAACCGGCGTATTGTCTTGCAAGAGCAACACATACTTGGTGAATTTTCCTCGACGTTTTTCCTTGATGGCCTTCTTTAATTTTTCTAATATCGCTGCGTAATATTCTCCGGTTATGCTCCTACCTTTTTCTTTGTAATCAGTCAATAATATCCCGTCACAATCCTAAAAAACAGTAGCCATCAACTTTCCAGCCGATTCTGACACTTTGAATTTCTTTGGCGGTGGTGTCCCCTTTTTATGCCATTGCATGGACTCCTGTTTGGACTCAGACTCAAAGTGATGAGCCTGATGATCTCCGGTAACAATTCGCTCCAAAATCTGTGCAGGTTTGTCTCCACATAGCTCCAAAAATTGTTTGGACGCACAGACGCGCTGCTGTTTCTGCAGCGGCGTGAGCATTCTCGGTACCCATCTTGCACTGACATTTGTCATACCCAGGTGGTTATGTAGGAAACGCAAAATGGTGGTATCTGATACTCCAACCAATGCAGATAATTGTTTTTTCTTCAAACGGTCATCGTGCAGTAGAAATTTTTGCACTTTTTCGACGATGTCGGTGGCCTCAACTGGCCGTCCTGAGCAAGGGTCGTCTTCAATCGACTTCCGACCATGTTTAAAAAGACTATGCCACTTATAAATCATTGATTTACTAGGGCACTGTTCCCCATAAATGGTTTCTATGTCATTCAATATGGTTTGAGCGTTCTTTCCTTGCTTTGTAAGGAACTTTATCACAGCACGGTGTTCAATTTTCTCCATAGTTTCAGTTTTCTTCCGGATTGACTTGTTTAGCAGGCAACTATTCGTAAACGACTGACGCTATAGGGCTGCAACTTATATACTAATGATGAGTAGCCAATCAGAATGACACCTACCGAGCGCCCCTATCCGCACTCCATCCCCTTCATTCCACGAACTTCTGGACCTCCCTTTGTATACTTAGAAAAAATAAATATACGTGGAGCGGTAACCCTGAAACATTTTCTAAAGATTCCCTCAATTAGATGTTTGGAATTATAGATTAGAAATATAATGGGTTGGTAACAAAGTAATGCCGCTTTTATATGTAGATGGAAGTAATGTTTCTTTTGAATGGCTTTTGTCAATGTTACAATTATATAGTTTTGGTATTTGTCAGCTGTGAACCTTAGCTTTCCTAGAAACCAAATTAGTGTATTTTTGGTGAGATTTGTTTGTGTGAGCTTAGTTGTAACACGTTCTTGAAATATTTTGCTTTATTATTTCCGAAAAGGAAAGAACGCTGCTAAAAAAATTGGCGATGTGTATGGTGATGAAGCTCTTAAAGAAAGACAATACCAGAATTGGTTTGATAAATTTCCGTCGTGGTCTAAAGAAAATAAACCAACGTAAAAAAAAAATATCGAAAACTGAAATGCTTCCTAGGAATCACAGGATTAATTTGGATATGTATCGTCGCCAATTGGACAAATTAAATTCTGTAATTCAAAAAAAAATGCCAAAAAATTGTAAAGGTAGTGTATTGCACCATGACAACACTAGGCCACTCAGGTCATTGGTCACTCGTCAAAAGTTATTGGTGCTTGGTTGGGAAGTGATGTAACATCCGTCGTATGGGCCTGACTTAACACCATCGGATTCCCATTTATTCAGAGCCTCACAGAATTACTTAAATGGTAAAACCTTCATTGATGATAACGCTTTGGAATTACACCTAATTCAGTTTTTTGCTGACAAAGACCAGGGGTTGACAGAAAGATCATTGAGCAAAATAGAAGATATATTATCGAATAAAATTTAATAGTTATAAGAAAAAATCACATTTCGTTTGTACAAGAAAATTGGCATTTACTTTGTTACCAACCCAATAAATTCCGAAAACATTCTTATCAATCCGATCCAGAATCTAAACACCAAAACAAGCACTGGAGACGTGCAAAACATTTCAAAAGGTTGAAAATTGTTTGTGTCAATTGTGTTGGGCAGCAATAGTAATATTAATAAACGGCTCGGTGGTCCAGTGGTAAGAGGGACTGCACTGGCAATACATTCTCGAACAGCCTCGGTATACTCCCGAATCACCATTCTCTGTTGCGAAAATTATTAGCGGGGCTTTATCCTTTACGTGGAAGGGGTGTAGCAAGACCGTGGAACATTTAAAAAAAAAATCGGTGTCAGTATCGATACTAATCAAGTGACTTTAATTGCTTACGTGTTAGAATCGAGAATGAATATTATCACCCCTTTCTTACTTATAAAAGTTGTCATCCTTCTATATAACAAACGATAATATCATCCAGTGTTAACGGTTCAAGAAGTACTTGCTTGCATACGTTTTAATTCCTACTTTTCTCCATGCGGTTTCCAAATATTTTTCTCATGAAAATAATTTAAAATAGACGTGTTTCTATTGATAATTCCTTTAAAAGCTGATACTATATCTTTCAAAAGGCACCTATAATATTTGAAGGACATTTGACACATATTATTTCGTTGTTAGCGAAAGTCGCAAATACTTGCTTATTTAGTTAGCAATTTCCATAATGTCAACAAACTCATAACGTCTCTAATGAAATTCTGATGTTGTAGTACCGTTATGACATGTTTGAAGACTATATTAGCAAATTGGAAAAGTGAAAATCGTAAATAAGACGTTAAATAACGTTGGTACAATATGTATTGTGAAACGATATCACCTATTCTTTTGTAAAATAGAAGAAAGGAACTAGATTTAGGGAAATAAAGCAACAAATTAAATATTATATTCCTTTTTTGTTTTCATATATTAAAGATAAAATACAAATATACGAAACCAAAAGCGTTTGACTGCAGCAAATACAGTTTTAGAAATTGAAGATGCGTTTTCATGTGCTTAAAATACAGTCGAGCTTCTGCAAGACGAAATATATTTAGTAGCAACAGTATGTACTTATGATTTACATGTAATTCAACTTTTGTAAAACGAACTCTAAGCTATCCATATCTCGAAGATTTTCACTGACGATAGCCTTATGTAAGTCGAATTTCTTGGGTTAGTAAACAACTTTTCGTAAGCGGGAAATTCAGAAATTCTTTGGCTTCCTACAAGCATTATTAACGAATCGATATACAGTTTCTTATTTTCACGAAATTTGAATATTTTGCTCGAAATAGTTTTATTCCATTTCGGTACAGCGTTTTGCACGCCCAATTAGCTCGTCGAATGGATTCAAAATCGCGGCCAACGACTTTTGAATGGGTTCAGTGTCGTCAAAACGCTTTGCTTTCATTGGCAGATACAGTTGAAAGAATAAATACGGAGCGAAAATCAGACAAATGTGGTAATCGCCAACTTCTTCTCGAATACGCCATAAGAAATACTTCACAACACTGAGACAATACAACATATTAACCATTTATACTGGTGTAATAAACTACTTGTGCATTACGCCACTTTGAATTATAGAAAAACTTCACCACTGTTTTGATTCTTGTCTTCTTGAAGTGACTTTTCTTCGGGTTTGGTTCAGTTGGGTGCTTCCATGCAGCACTTTGATACTTGGTTTCTGGATCACATTAGAAACACTATTTGCAATCGAATACTTGAGATTTCTGTACTGTTTGGACTCTAATTAGGTCCTTGCAACGTTGGATTTAAAGTAGCTTTGATCACCAGTCAGTTTGTGTAAAACAAACCTTAGGCAAATCTTTCTTACGCCCAAATGCTCAGTCAGTATGTAATAAATTGAATTTTTGGACATATTCAATCTCAGTTTAATGTATAGCTACGAAAGTTTCGGTTCATTTTTCATGAATTCATGCACAACTTCGATGTTTGCTTCAACAGCCACGACATGTTTTGGAGCAAGATTATGTCCTCACGATTTTTTTAAAATCGTTTGTACCTTTCATATATACTGGTACGAGATAGACATCTTTCACCATAAATAATTTTTACCGCCGCTTCTATCGCTTGTAATGATTGTCATGAAATATTGACAGAACATCGGCGAAGGAACAATCTTTTCGACTCTCATTCAACCCAATAGATGGCGCTACTAGAAACTGCTATTTTCAATAAGTACGGATATTTGTTAGATATTATATTACCAAAACGAAGGAGAGTATACCATAAAAAACACAACTAAATGGTTTTATAAAAAAAATACCACTGGGTTTGTCATAACTTTCGCATTCTTTTTTACCACTTTGTTTAAAGCTTCTGCGTTTATTTCAGTCCACTGAGAGTGAAGGTAATAAATGCTTTGCCGGACTTAGACTCCGCTGACATGCTTTTTTGTCCAGTTAATCTTACAATTTCTATATAAGAGTGTGATTCTGCGATTGTCATGGCCAAAGCGTATTTTTGATGTCCCCTCCTTCTTTCCTCTGTTGTAAAAAGGTTTTGCAGACTCTCGAAAAGTTTTTAAGGCCATTGTCGTGCTGAAAAATAAACTAACTCCCGATAATTCTTAGGACCACATACGAACGCATTTGAACGTTGAATTCCCAAACATACTTGTTGAATTAAACTTAAGCGAATGAACGTGTTCATTTAAATTTCTGAGAATTTGTATATTCACCTAAAAATAAGAAAGAAGATTATGGTGCTAGAAGTGCATTTATAGTTTACGTAGTCTCATTAAAAATATATCAAAACCATAGTTACATTCCCATCATATTATTTTCTTTAGCGTTTTGCTATTTTTCAACGTAGTCCTTAAACTTCCGGGTGATAGTGTACACCATACGTCGAGGAACTAACCATCCAAAAGGAAATAGTTTCTTTTATATAAAAAATTACATGTACTTTAAATTTATTTATTGATATTGTCATTCACGTGTCGTAGACATAACTTATTCACAACGATATGTGATTTGGCGAAAATTATGTGAGAAAATAAATTATCATTTCTCAATTTGAATAATACCTCTACACATCATTCTCTACCGCATTTCGGAACGTTTCTTTTTTCCCTCTCTTATTCAAATAAAGATGCACGGCCTGCATCCTTTTATATCACCACGCATAAATCTCACACGCTCACGTCATGTGTGAAAGACCGATCCAAAACAAACAATTCCTCTCCGCAAGAAAGAATAAAACAATACCCGGCGGCAAGCAGGAAGTAGCGCCATCTGTTTGTCGGTTATTCTGTAGACGTTGCTTTTTTTCCTACTACTACGTCCGACGTATGTACGTAACGTAACTGTTAGTGAATTTTTTTCCGGCAACTTTTTTCTATAGTCGTCTCTCATTATGCATTTAGCGGTTGTCATCGGCGAATCGCGATTCTCATATGTAGACGTTCGTTTGGGACGAGATTATCTCACGTCTTCCTAGTGTCGGCGGCCTGGCCTCTTCATTATTCGTATTACTACTTACTACTGAGTACTAATGGTATGAGTTATGGCTGTTTTAATAGTCGAGATGGTCGAGGAATGCGAAATTGCATTAACTGTCTTTATAGCTGAAGACGTGCAAATGATGGAAGATGGATAGGATGCGACGTGTTTTTCAATCGCTCTTTGTCGTTATGAGAGTGGTATTGCGGTTGTAAATGTAAAATGAAAAAACTCTAGGAAATGTCGTTAAGGTCTAAAGATGGTGGAGCGGCACATTTGGAAATAATACCGGAGATTGAAATGCTTGTTGCGTAATATTTGCTTCAACAGTGTATTTTATCGATAATATTCAAAGATTTATTCTTGGTTAGTTTGATTGTGTATAAAAAGAAAAAAAAAGAAACCTTCTAATTATTAAGGAACTTGGTAAAAAAATATATATAGAGATACGTTTAAATAATGTTTAAATAATCTTCTGTTTAGAAAAATATCAAATTTACTTAAAATAAGCTTATCTACAAAACTTTAAAGTAAATGCATATTCTCTAAAGTAATTACTAGTCTCGGCAAAGTGGAGTAAGTTACAGTGCAGTGCCGGTACATAGGTGATTGAAAATCATCAAGAATTTGAACAGAATCCATTATCTTCAAACATTTTCTGGCTTTTCTTGACAGCTTTGGCGTGTCTCGGATCGAATTGTAAAACTACCTAAGATGTGGTAGTTGCGGTAAGCCAAACCGTACTTTTGATGACTCTCTGAGAGTGTTCGGTGTTGTTATCATACCAAGAAATAAGCTGAGCCTCCATCAACAACAAATAGAATGTAACCAAAAACCACTCCAAAATTTCTTTATCTCGCAAATGTTAGAACAGGTTTGCCATGATGGTCTTAAGTCTATATACGTTATTATGTTTAATTAATTGATTTAGAAGCGAATAAAAATTTTATAGAAAAGAAACATGGACATTCCAAGTTTAAATCAAAACATTCGGTGATATTCATAATTGCTGCATTGTGTTTATGTTGACAGTGTTGTATCCTATCATTTTTTTTTACCAATATGCTACTGTATTTTGAACAACACGTTTTGCAAGATACAATCTACACCTTTCTAAATAATTCGTACACAGCATTGCTTGGACATGTCCATACTTTTTCGCTGAAAGGTAACATGTATAAAATCGAAAATATGTATTATCCCGTCGCATATCTCATAAATGTAAATGCAATTGAATGATACCGCAATATCTTACAACCTAAAGCAATATCGATAAGTTCGTCCACCTACACCAAAATTAGAAAGCTGCATGACTGGTATCGATATAAGAAAATAGTGAAATATTGGCATGAAACTTGTTTGCATACGGATCTATGTACATATTATTACAACCTTTGCAGTGTAGTAAACTTTCATATCTAATTATTTTGAGTTGAAAGAAACAATTGTTTATATATTAAATATCATTACCCTACATATTATAACTACAGCTCGGATCTTTATACCTTATTATTATTTTACTATGGTGGTTAATCAAATCCAATATTTTTCATTTTTTATCGTTACACACTTTTAAGTTTATTTGACACCCAGCAAAGGGTAATTTTTCATCCATACTGACACAAAATGACTCGTTATAGGCGCTTTTAAACTTCGATTGTTTATCTACTCTGGTCCAGATTGCTATAACAATGATTAATGATTAAAATGCTTGTAAAGTTGCAAAATGCAGTAAATCTAAAGTATTTATAGGGTAGGATATGGCTCACCTTGAAATAACTTATCTAAATATTTGAAGATCACTGCAATTACTCTTAAAAGAACAAATTGTTCAAATAATATGGGAAAAGTAGCAAAAATAAACACGACAAATAACCTCAAACGTCAAAACAAGCTAACATGCAAAATCCACTGGTTCCACATGTTTTATCGTTAAATGTTTTCATACCATGGTATGATATAAAAATTATACGAGATAAATCGTATGGCGTAATGGGACATTTGAATATTATCGTAACGCAAATCAATGTACGTAATGGGTAAAGATCCGTTGGACTGATATTACCTAACTAATTAGTAATTACCAGAGTTTTCTATTTCCTTGAACTTAGTCCGCGAATATTTTACTGAAATACGTGATTGGACAATTCGACAGTTATCGAATATGCATTTCTCCGAAATTCTTCCAAGAAAATGCTATGTTACGAGGGCGACCTGAAATGTTTTCGAAATCGACAAGAAAAACACGGTATTGGTGTGGTTTTTATTTTTGTTTTTTTCGATGTAGTCTTCTCAAAGATCAATACACTTTTTCAAATGTGTCTCTTAAAGCCGTCGGAAAAGTAGAATGTTTCGAAGTCTGCAAAATAGCTATCTGAAGCGGCGATGACCTCCCCATTTGAGGCAAATCTCTTTCCTCCTAGTGATTTTTTCAGGTTTGGGAATAGGGAAAAGTCGCTGGAGGCTAGGTCCGGTGAATATAGAGGATTAGAGGCTAATTCGTAGCGCAACTCACTCAATTTGGGCACGACGATGCGGGATGAATGAACCGGTGCATTCTCGTGGTGGAAAAGCACTTTTTTTCGCTGCAAACGAGGCCATTTCTCCTTCAGTACTGCATAGAATCGGGTCAATAAATCGCTGTAGTATTTCCCCGTAATCGGCCCTTCCTTTCATTTTTGCGAAACCGCCTGACTTGTTACATAAACCACACTCGTAAACAACAACTGTAGATGTCTGAAATTTTGACAGTTGCCGTAAAAGAGGTTGACCTTGCCGACCAATTAACTCACTGCAACCTCCGTGCGCCATCTCTTGCCGATGCCGGAAACGTTTCAGGTCGCCCTCGTATTACTTCGTTTCCGCTTTAATATATTTTTGTACGTTTTTTCCTTAAATTAATTGTAACCTCAAAACTCTAACGTTTTGCGATTTAAATCTCCAAACTCCAAGTTTACATACAATGAAAAATCTTCACATTGCCCCATTTCGTATACTCGCCGTACTAGCATGATTTCTTAGAACAACACTAGCTTCTGTGGGAACGTCGCTTTAATATTCGAAACGATCAAATTAAGCTGCTCGGGTCATAGGTTTTATATGTACTGTGAATATACGCGCCCATAGCCTATTTAATTAATTAATACCGCTCTAATGCAGTTACATACACAACCAAGTTCCTACATCTGCGTGCCTCTATGCATATATGCATAATACTTCTCAATGGATTTATCGAAGTTATATGCATCTGCCGGTCTGGCATATTAAAAGTCGTATATATTTTTTTTCCGAGTACATATTCGTCTATCATCTAGTAGGCGTACATTATAGAATTTTATTGAGGTTAATAACTTCATCGTTTATGGATAGAGAGGAAAATGATGTATGACGGATAAGCACAGCACTCTTTGTGTCTCAGTACGTTTGCCGATTGTCAACTATTCGCTGCTCACTTCTAAAACGGATGTCATTTTCCGCTGATGAATTAGATTATTACGATTTACGTAATAAATAGTGCAAATGTACTCTGGATCGCATAATCGACGAATGTGTGTTTAGTTATTTTATTACCGCAAAGTGTTTAAAACTATAGTTTCTACAAGAAAAATTGACTCTCAAACAATCCATGGATGTCTTAGATATTAACGAATTGCTGTCCACGGTAAGTGTTTTGTTTCTATCTCGCTCCGAGCGGATATTCAAATTGAAATTATTAATGGTTATTCATTAAACGCTCGTATATCATGCATTTGATTGCCGTAACTGAAATGTTTGACGTTAAAATTTTCACCGCTTTCTCCGATTGTGTAAAGATTACGGCGAACTTGGCGTACAAGTGTCGCTTTAGATAGAAAAGAAGTTATGTTGGCGTTACTAAACTTATTCAAATAAAACTATGCTAATTTAACACACTGAGAGATATTTAATTTGAATAATCTGCCGTTAATGTCAGCATACGTAAATACAATAATATATTTTAATATCCCACGTGAGGTTGTGTGCTTTCTTTTTATATCTGCAGGACTTAAATCTTAATGAAATTTTAGATATGCGGAATGTCACACTTTCGTTGGCGTAAAATGTAATATACAAGAAATAAATAAGATGTTTTCACTTTTACGTATGTATTTATTGCTTTAAAAATAGGAACATAATCAATGCATATAAGTATTTAAGATGAATTGCAAATTGAAATGAAAATACCTAGCCCTAAAACGGATTTCCATGCGGCGTGCTATGACGTAGTATCTCATATCTATCACTTGTCTCGGTAACAACCACAATAAATAAACATACGAGCCAGGTACTCTGAAAGTTATTATAATTTATAATACAATAGACCTCAAATAACATTATTGTGTATCATTTAATATAGTCTGTAATTTTCTATTGCTTGACTTACACACTGAAACAAGACCGTGTCAAACGTGTGGCTTCTTTTAATACAACCAAACATAATATATTTTAGAAACCATGCAAAACATGTAAGATGATTACCATTGATAAAAACACTTTTTAAATATAGCTTTTTTCATGGTATTGAGTGAAATTATTCACAAAACACTGCATCAACGTGGTTTCGAGCGGTTTTTTTGCTCAACACCTGGAGTTTAACCCTTGGCCATTTAACCATACAATTCAAGTGATTATTCTTGGTGTTAACTAGTGCCAAAAGAATGAAACACTTGTTTGCAAAGTCAGACATAGCGAAAGGAAGCGGGTAGAGCTTCCCACCCTTCTCACGAGCAATACATGGATTGCTAGTCCCGAGAGGGCGCGCGCACAAGTACGCAAACAGGTGTTTCATTCTTTTCGCACTAGTTAGCGCCAGGAATAATCATTTGAACTGTAGAGTTAGATATGGTGATAGCAGCAGAGAGAGAATTGCACTGTGTTGAGCAAACAACCGCTCGAAATCACGGGTAGACAGAAAAATGTCCGTGTGTTAGCGTTTTTTGTCTCCTTTCAACATTATCTTTTTAACAGCGTTTTTTATCGTTGGTGTTATTTTCTACGCATTTTTTTTAGATGCGTATGTAAGATGATTATTTAGAATTTAGTTATGCAAGGTTACTAATACCAAATTTAATATGATAATAACATTGTGCAAGTGAGGAACCTGCGTGTTTACTATTGTTCTTTTGTTTATTCAATGTTTATGATAATTTATTAAATTTTATCTTACATATTGTCAACAAATTAAACTATATGAAATGCTGTTTAAATTTTGACTGTTTTATTTTCTGTATAGCAATAATGAAAACGATTTTAAATGTATACACTTCCGCTCATGGAGGTGTAGGCACCTGAATTACTGTAACATAGAAAATCTAGTTGACTTGAGGACAGAAAGAAACTAAGAAATAATGAAATTATATTAACGGCTCGGTAGTCTAGTGGTAAGAAGACCAGCATTTGAATTGGACAACTCTTTTTCGCGCGGGTTCAGTCACCATTGGAAAAATAATCAACGGTGAGGAAGTCTAGTAACAAAGCCATGAAACATTTTACACATACTTTCCTACACCTTAAAGCTCCTGCCGTTATGACGAGCTATAATAGCTAATAACCCGGTTGGGTCGCTCACCACCGAAAAAAAAATATTTATTCGCTTTTAACGAAATAAAAAAATAAATAAAATATGCGGAGAGAATAAATAATAATAAGTATTTGATGATACTAAGTAGGTAATAATAATATATATATATAAATAAATACAAATTTGATTTTGTGAGACTAAAAATACTTTATAGTGTACTATATTTGTAGAGTAATGCAACTCTTAGTTTATTGCCTAATCTTTCATGATTCTGAGTATATATTGTGACCTATAAGATTCCATAAGTTAATAAAACAATTTCTCAAACGTTTGAAGATAAATGCGAAATGTTCGAAAATTATTTACATCTTCTCTAGTCACTCTTTGTAATTAAAATTAACTGTTCATTAATTGCTACTAGTTAACCTGTTTTTACAAAAATTTTTGTAAGTCAAGACAGCCCTTGCAATACGTACGTGCTTGGGCCCCCTCTTCTTGAACACGATTGTAGAATTTGAAACATTCTACGTTTATATTGTCATAAAAAGCAAGTAATTCTATAATTCATCTTCCTTGCATTGTACTCCGAACAGCAATTTTAATAAGAATGAAGGCCAGTTTCAATAAAACCATGTGAACTATGTGTTGATATTCTTCAATAATTTTTATAATTGATGTTTACTCGCCAATAAAACCAAGCTTCATCGAGAAAAAAAAATTATATAGCAATCTTACTATTTCTTAAAACTTCATTAAAACCACTCGCAATAATTTTGTGTCTGTTGAATATTCTAAAATCGTAAATTTTAAAGAGCAGAAGCTTTATTTGCGTAACACAAAAAATTCATCGTGAATGACTGGTCGGTCAAGTCAAATCTTGTGTGTGCTACTAACAGTACATATGATAAGACCTAGATAACCAGTATTTACCTATTTTAACATAGCGTAAAACATATGTATAGTATTAACTTTCAAAATATCATTTAAAGACAAAATCGCGAAAAATAAACCTTCTTCATTCACGTAAACCGATCACAACAAACCCCATCTCAGAGTAAATCCATACCACTGTAGTATCCTTGCGATAGATTTCGTTCAATAACAGGTGTAAATGTGCCACTGGCAAACATGCACCTAGTAAGCAAGACAATACAAAATTGCTAGCGTCAAAATCGGACAAGGCATGCGTTCCTGTGAGTTGCAACGGATCTTAGCAAAGGAGCGGTATACATACCTGTTGCAAGCTGAATGCACCACATGCGTACAAATTATATGTCTATGCAGCGCGTTGCGGAGAACCGGTTTCTCTACATTTATCGCGAATAGTAATTCCTAAATACTTGCTAAACTAGATATGTAACGTTCGAGATAAAGCGTGAATGGCTTTTGTAAGAAGTAGAATAAAACGCATACGTGCCTTATAAAAGAGGTTAAGGAAACAATGATATACAACGAGACATATGTTAATACTTCGTGTAATTGCTTTAATATAGTAATCTCAACAGAAGCACAGGTTTGCCAAAAACTTTTTGAGCTTTATAATGTTATGTATAAGAGTTATAAGGAATGGAGGAGAAATTTTTGCCGATTGCCCGTACGAAAATTGCCCCGGTGATGTCTAGTCAACAATGCTTATTTATAAGCCGTTAAAGTCACGCAACTATCTATTTATTTTATTGTTGCTTTGTCAAAAAGTTATTGTTGCTACGTCAAAAAGTAACCCACGCAAAAAAACCATGGATTTGGTCGATATAAGCTCAAGTTCGAGCGATGAAAAGGATATAGAATTTGTGTTTGCAATAAATGTTCGACGACGAGTTCCGACAAAAATTGAGATTTTCTTAGAATGAATTGTCGATTCTTTTACATATACAGTAGATTCTCGATTATGTGAACGATATTAGCCAAAGCACTGATCACATTACTGAAAGTTTACATTAGCGAGCCTTATGTTATTTATAAAGACAATATGTATACTTATTAAAAAGAAATTGTGAACAATGAATAAAATAATACACATAACATTAAAAAATAAAAAAGAAATTTTACATTATTTTGAAAAATAATGACCCATTTTTGTTTGCGTAAATTTACGCTTGGTATTTTCTAATACACTTGACCATAGTTTGCGGAGCACTAACATGTCGGAATATCGTCTTTTTCTTCAGCCCAATCTAACGCTTAATTAATTTTGATAGGCTTCATAATTCTTTATCTAAAGAACACTTCTAGGAAACTATTTGTTTTAAAAGTATATGTACTATCTTTCCTTTTCAATATAATCACCCTTAAGCACAATACATTTATTAGATCTATGAATTAATTTTTCTAAACCATCAGAAAAATATTTTTTATCTTGCCTCCTTTACCTCATTGTCGTCGGAAAACTTTCTTCCACGTAAGTCTTTTTTTAAATCGGGGAACAAATAAAAATCACTAGGTGCCAGAGGTCTGGACTGTAGGGTGGAGGGACTATTGATTGAAAGCCCTGCTTGTGCAGAGCAGCCATTGCAACTTTGCTCTTATGAACCGACGGTCAATTTTG
The DNA here is from genome assembly GCA_023509865.1 of Trypoxylus dichotomus. Taxonomy (NCBI): domain Eukaryota; kingdom Metazoa; phylum Arthropoda; class Insecta; order Coleoptera; family Scarabaeidae; genus Trypoxylus; species Trypoxylus dichotomus. The sequence goes on from CM042078.1 coordinate 55,018,563, forward strand.
CTTGACGTCTTTCCTTGATGGCCTCTTTTAATTTTTCCAATATCGCTGCGTAATATTCTCCGGTTATGCTCCTACCTTTTTCTTTGTAATCAATCTATAATACCCCCTCACAATCCCAAAAAACAGTAGCCATCAACTTTCCAGCCGATTCTGACACTTTGAATTTCTTTGGCGGTGGTGTCCTATTTTTATGCCATTGCATGGACTTCTGTTTGGACTCAGACTCAAAGTGATGAACCCATGTTTCATCTCCGGTAACAATCCGCTCCAAAATCTGTGCAGGTTTGTCTCCACACAGCTCCAAAAGTTGTTTGGACGCACAGACACAGAGCTGCTGTTTCTGCAGCGGCGTGAGCATTCTCGGTACCCATCTTACACTGACTTTTGTCATACCCAGGTGGTCATGTAGGATACGCAAAATGATGGTATCTGATACTCCAACTAATGCAGATAATTGTTTTTTCTTGAAACGGGCAACTTGCAGCACACATTTTTGACCTTTTTCGACGATGTCTGATGTGGTGGCCTCAACTGGCCGTCCTGAGCGGGGGTCGTCTTCAATCGACTCCCGACCATGTTTAAAAAGTCCATGCCACTTATAAATCATTGATTTACTAGGGCACTGTTCCCCATAAACAGTTTCCATTTCATTCAATCTGGTTTGAACGTTCTTTCCTTGCTTTGTAAGGAACTTTATCACAGCACGGTGTTCAATTTCCTCCATAGTTTCACTTTTCTTCCGGATTGACTTCCGGTTTAGTAGGCAACTATTCGTAAACGACTGACGGCTATAGGGCTGCAACTTAATTTATATACTAATGATGAGTCGCCAATCAGAATGACACCTAGCAAGCTCCCCTATCCCCACTCCATCACCTCTATTCCACGAACTTCAGGACCTCCCCTCGTACATATGTATACACCATACTTGAAAACAATCGTACAAAATATTGATCATGGAAATCCGTACAATATCCATGCAATGAAACGTCATCACCCATGTATATTTGCTGCAGTACTATAATCTCACTAAATGCTTATGGAAACGATGATTATATATGTATCGGTATACTTTACGTGTTTGTCGTTAAAAGACGTAGTAACAGATGCGTTCAATTTAATTACATTTAATAATCTCCATTAATAAACGAGGGGGAAATTTATTAAAATTCATCTCGGTATGGGTTCAGAGGTTACTCTTATGACCATCTCTTAATAAGTAATTGAGAGAAACAAAAACGAGAACAAACAGTACCGATAATTACGTTGCTGATTAAAGTTTTAACGAGTCGCTTTTGTCGCTGGAAAAAACCTATGACATATTCGGATATGAATGCGTCACATCAGGACTATAGAGGCACATACATATTTGTGTGTATATACATAGATACCTATAGATATACATTCCGAATGACTAGCACGTTATTATGTCGTATTGTTTTTCCTTTTTTGTGTTGTTGTTGTTATTAAAATGCCGGCCATATGGTCTACATCATTACGGAACTGTGCATTTTCGCTTTCGCATAAAACGTTCTCGCTCACGTTGATGTTTTCGAATGCTTTCGATGTGATTTCGCGATGTTATAATACCCTAGTTTTTGCGGTAATCCATCAGCGAATGGTGCATAAACATCTGCCAATCAATCGAGATCGAAGTTTTTGTAGAACCTCCTGGCATATCCAGAACATCATACGATCGTTGCTACAAAAATTTCCTAGGGTATTATTCGACAAATTCGAGTTCATTATTCATTAATATAGCGGAATGATACTAAGTGCATTCAAAACTAAACTACAAACAGTTAAAAGCTGTATATAATCAATTCTAGTTAGTAAATATCAAAAACTTGACCAACATACTTTCGTTTATTATTAGAAATACAAGGAAAACTCAGAGGAAATAGTTTTTTAATGCATAATTAATTATTTTTCATGACCTACTATGAGGGTAAGCTGAGATATTCGGTAACCAAAGCACAGCAAATAGCAATATTTCAATGAAATGTGTTTTATTTTTCGACCTAATATCAATGCGTTTATTTAGTCGATGCTAAAATTTCTTTGTGCCTTCATAGTACTCATTTTCCTGAAGCTCCTCAAAGTAGTGGTCGACGGTAGCTTTCTTAAGCTTGGAGAAGAGATGATAGTCCGGTGGAGCGAAATCCAGTGAATAAGGGACATACTCAAGCGCTTCGAACTTTAATTTGGCCAAATTTGCTTCGGCAATTCCGCTGTTGTGTAGTGGTGAATTGTACTAATGAAAAAGAATCCTTTTCTGCTTCCTTTCTGAGTCTTGTTTCGGCGATAGCTACCTTCAATCAATTCAAAAGTTTAGAATAGTATTGTACACCAATCGTTTGTCCCTTTGGAAGGTAATTTATAAGCAAGATTCCCTTTGCATCCCAGAAAACGGAAGTCATCACCTTTCCTGCCGATAGAATGACTTTCGCCTTCTGTGGATCCAGTCCACCACGTTTAGTCAATTGTTTTGATTGCTGTTTACTTTCCAGTGTGTAGTGATGGATCCACGTTTCATCGCAAGTCACAAATTGGTGCAAAAACTTTTTCGAGCCGAGTGCCATCCCATTTGGAACACGATTTATCAGTGAAATCTTCGTGTTCCAGCACGATAATGATCTAAAACACTGCAAAGATATGTCGTGAGTGTTTGGAACAACTGGAACACAGAGAGAAAGTTTTTGTGATGAAGTGGTTGCCCCAAAATCCTGATCTCAATCCGATCGAGCTTTTATGGGGGCGAACTCAACTGCACTAATTTTGAGTACTTTGGGCGCACTTACAGGATACGTGGAGGAAAATAGAGCTGCTAACAGTGGAAAAGCTGCTAGAGAAAATGCCAAGATTGTATGCGACAATAATAAAAGCTAAAAGTGGACACAATGACGAATCGCAAATTTAAGTTCGTTTATGATATTTGTTAGAAAATTAATAAGCACAACTGTTACAGTTCTTTGTATAATTACAGAATAAAAGTTTATTTTATAATTAGATTAAACACTTATGGCTGGTGTACGTGCCATGTTGCAACTAACAAAATTCAATTTACTTTCCCAAACGTTTCTAGCGAACAACTGATACAAATTAACAGTTTTACAAACTAAACAAACAAAATACTTAACGAATATGCAAGTATGTTTGTAAAATTTCGTAGTATTTATATGTATATATAGCGGTAACGACAGTCGGAACAGAACGGAAACGATGCTAATTTATTTAGTTTCATCCTCTGCATACGCAGAAATCCGTAAAAAAAAAGGGGAAAACAGGAAAGCCGCATGTAAATAGCGATTTGGAAGTAATTAGATGGAATTCAGATGTGCTGCAGATCCAGTAGCATGTGGCGTTTAGATGTTATAAATGTGCGAAAGTCAAAATATGTATAGAGCTCGTTGTATTATATATAACCTGATTACGTGTATATGTAATACTTCTTTAAATTTGTAGCGTGAAAGAATATATAAAGGTATGTTGTTACACTGTATAAATAATAAATACATATATTCCAATATTATAATGTTATAAAAATATCGAATTTAAGTATTTAATTACATCTGAGATTATGGACATCTATATAACAGAGGACGAATTAACGTAAAGAAGTGTTCTTTACTAAGTTTATTCTAAAATCCGGGAAAGCACTTATTGTCTTAGCACACTAGATTTGCTGTTATTGTGCAAAATAATAACAGCGCTGTGTACAAAATCAAATATATCGGGTGCAAGGTTGAGTTTTATTTTATTAAGTTTTGTGGAATAACATAGGTCGAACGAAGCACTGCACATCTGAAAATGATTTCTAATGAAATAAAATATCAAGCAAAGCCTGAACGAAGAGGAATAAAGAGAAAGACATCTAATAGAAATGATCGGTGCATTAAGTGGTTTGTTAAATCATACCCTTTTACAATTTCGACGTAAATAAAACAAACTTTGAATCTTTCAATTCACACCTCCTTTATCTGAAACGTTTGATAAAGGTTGCTAGAAGTCCAAGAAAAGTCCCTTTGCTGATGAAGCGATACGTTCAACAGGGAAAACTATAATAATTCTTAAAAAAATAGATGGTAGATCCTTTGCACTAATACTGGCGGATTTACAGAATAATTATTTTGTTTACATTAAAACAAATCTGTTATAAACGTGAAAGCACTGGCAACGCTGGGTTTTGTGTATAGTTGGTATAGCTATGCCGATAATGTATTGATAATTTTCTTTATAAAATTGCACATAGAGAAAATGTATGGGTAATAAAAAGCGAAATCGGTGTGTTTACAGCATCTTCGCTACAATTATGCATGCAGTTCTCAAAATGTGGATTTTATGAGGGATATCTTTTAAATTTTGTATACAGTGACATAGAGGGCGCCACTAGTCAAATCTTAGTACTAAAAATTAACCTCCATCTTTTGTCCAAAATTTCAGTGCGATATGTATAGTGTTGTAGCTACAACGAATGGTCAAAGTTGTCAAGTTAATTAATTAATAATTTTTTTTTAATTTTCGAAGACAATTATATTAACAAGAATACCTTGCCGAATTTGTTTCTGTTGTTGGCAATGAAGCATCACATCAGTCAATAATTTCTTGTTGGTAAGGAGAATTCAAATGTGGACGAATTAGTTAGCGGCAACCGCATCAAAGACGGCGGTCACTCAGGAAAATGTCGATGCGATGTAAGATATCGGGAGATTAAAGCATCATTGGGAATTTCAAAGATCTCAATCCACAAAATTTTGCATGAAGAATTGTGCGTAAAAAAATTAATTTCCCGCATCTGTTGGCCGGACAACAGAAAGCAGCTAACGTGAATTAGTATAAAAAAACTGTAGACCGCTTCAACGCCAAAAACTCTAAAAATGTGTACAACATCGCCAGTGGTGATTTGTATTTACTCATACGAATTAGAAAATAAACGCCAGTCGTCTGTTTGGATGTTCCAAGGCGAAGAAAAGCCGACAAAAGTCATTCGTTTTCGAAGTGCCTCCGTGGTTATCTAGCAACAATTCCTTTACAATCATTCGCTTGCTGCAAATCATTGCTTCGAAAAACAAACCCCGAACGACGAATCATCATTCACCAAGGCAATGCAAGTTCGCACGCAAGACAACTGAATTTTTAACACAAACAAAACATCGCATTGTTAAACCATCCTCCGTACAGTCGGGACCTAAGTTTCAACAATTTCTTTATCTTTCTGAAAATCAAGAACAGACTGCATGATCAAAGGTTTTAGTTGTCAGAAGGAACAGTCGATGCGAAAACGTAGCATTGATTGTACAAACAAACTCGTGGAACAACTGCTTCCAGAGTTATTTCGAGCGCATGTAAAAGTGCATTAATCTTCATGGAGAATACTTCGAAAAACAATAAAATCTTTGAGACCTATCTACTGTTTTATTCCAGCTCTATATGCAAAACTTAAAAGAAAAGAATTATGTAACTAACTTTTCTGAAAATGTTTCCTGTTTAGTGAATAATATTAGAATCAGTTGTATATGTTGAATGTTTGTACAAGTATATTTATGCTCAAGTTAGACCCTGGATTTCAAATGACCAACACGGTTTCGTTGCTCAACGATCTATGGTAACTAATCTTGTTACAATTACACAATACCTATCTGATAGTATTGATGCCGGTGGACAGGTAGATGTTGTGTATACTGACCTAACAAAAGCTTTTGATCGAATCGACCACACCGTGCTTATTAATAAATTGGACAATATTGGATTTTCGTCTTCTCTTTTGTCTTTATTCCGATCGTATCTTCTTGATAGAAAGCAATTTGTGACATACATGGGATTTGAGTCTGATTACTTCGCGCCGAGCTCTGGAGTTCCTTAGGGGAGTAACTTGGGTCCACTTCTGTTCCTCATATATATAAATGATTTGTGCTATCAACTGAACTGTCCAAAGTTGTTATACGCAGATGACTTGAAGTTGTACTCAACAATTTATAATTCTCAGGATTGCAATCATTTGCAAAGCCAACTCGATATATTCCACACGTGGTGTGTCAACAACAGACTAACAGTTAATGTAAACAAATGCAAAATTGTCACCTACACTCGTAAGACGACTCCAATTATATATACCTACCACTTGGCTGGATCTTCTTTACCTAGGGAGATCTCTATGAGAGACTTGGGCGTCGTCTTTGACTCAAGACTGACCTTTATGGAGCACATATCCAGTATTTGTACATCAGCGTTGAGTATGTTAGGATTCATTATACGTGTTACACGACCATTTGCTTCTATAACAGCAATTCTTCCTCTTTATTTCGCTTTTGTTCGGTCTCGACTGGAGTATGCGTCCTTGGTCTGGTCACCTATGTACATCTATCAGATACATCTTCTAGAGCAGATTCAGAGAAGATGTTTGAAGTTCTTGTACTTTGAAAAATTTAATACTTACCCGATACAAGGATTTAGCCACAGTGCTCTGCTAGAGGCATTTAATATTGATTCATTAGAACTACGTCGAAAACAGGCTGAGTGTAAATTCCTATTTACTTTACTTCATAATGGTCTTGATGTCCCTGAGTTGTTGAGTAAAATCAACTTCATTGTACCACGTTCAGGATCTAGGCAAACAAATACTTTTTACTGTTTCGCACCTAGAACAAACATCGCCATCAGGTCCCCAATACACAGATTGTGTAGCAATTTCAACTCTATGGAGTTTGCCGAGTTGGATATACATACCTGCACTTTATCGTCCCTTTTGACGGTATGTAGACCATGGGTGCGTTACACTTAGTTGAATACTTTTTCTGTTCTCTCTTTTTTCCTAACCACTGGTAAACTACTTTTTTTTTAATTTAAATTAAAGCAACTAGTTACTAAGTTTTCTAATTTGACATACTTTAATTTTATGTTATTTATATTTGCATGTGTACATTATTTAACATTGCCTTGTAATTGGATATTTGTATCTGTTGGGCATTAAATATTATTATTATTATTATTATATGCCTATTTCTATCGAATTCTTTAGAGATTCAATTATAAAACGTGTTTTCTTGAAACTTAAACACTCCACAACGATGATACATAAAAGGAAGTGACGATCAGTTAAATCTGAAAGAATATAAAATTAAAATAGAACGTGTTAGTATTATATAGCAATCTCCCCTTTTATCGCCTGTCGAAAATTCCCCATTTATTAACATATCCCCTTCTCTTTTCGCTTGCCTTTGTTCCTCTTTTTCAACGGTTGTTCGATTTATCATTCCAAATCGACCCGTTTGACAGATATGTTAACATGTACAGCATAACGTATCAACCACCTGTTCACTAATTTTAGCATTTTCGACATTGTTTGATACTCTTTTTTTTTTACATTTACGTCGCTCTCTAGCAATATTATTGTCACACATACGCGAGAACGAGGCAGCCTCGCCATATGGCCGATGTTTACCCTAAAACAATTCTGCCGCGACTATCTATCGGCAACGATACGTCTTAACGCACTGATTGTTTCGCGATCGCATTTCAACGCGTCGAGCGCTTAAGTGTTCTGTGTACGTACACAAACAACTAAACGTGCGCATTTAAAGTTTAAACGTCACGGCAGCGATTGGGTCGCGAATCTAATTTGTGAAGCGTCATAGTCGGCCGTTTGATATATAAATTAATGACGGTAGCTAGCTGTGGGCGCTATAATCGTTGTGATTCGGCGGTGTGAACGTATGCGCGAAATTGGACATAACCGCTGTATATTACCGTATACGTCCGATCGGTCGGTACGATATTGTGCTTTTTATTCCGGATTACCGGTTTGGCGGAAGTCGTGCGTTCGTCGAAAGGAAATCGGAATCCCGACACCTGTTGATCGTATCGTTTTGTCGCGGTATAATCCACATTATTTCCATTTAAAGTATTCCTTTCGAAACGTTACTTATATGTTTGTAATGGATTCTCTTCCGGTTTTCATTTTATTCGATTAATTTCTCTCGTTATTTCGTTATTTAATTTTGCGACTTCTCGCAAAGGCTTGTAAAGAGACCTTAACAATAAATGTTAAAGGAGCGATAATATAACGACATGGTTAACGGAACATTGTAAAGTACATTATATAGGGTGAGTCAGATATAACTTGCTACTAAAAAAGCTAATTTTCAGTTATTATGTAACGGCTTATATTTAACTGATTGGTCTGTTTTGGGAGGTATTAGTGATACATATTGCACATTTTACCACATTTTGTATGAAGTGTAGCAAATCAGTTCATAAATTTAAACCAACTGCAAGCCATCGCCGATTTTATCCCCCTTAGTTTAACTCCGAAATTATTCAAATGTTAAAAACTAAATTGTTAATGTTAGAAAAGTATAGGAGGTACAGGACGAAATATTTTTATGATCAATTCAAATATTACAGATTCGAATTTATATATATATATATATAGATATAGAGCAAAGTCTGTGCAGAGATCCGAAACGTTTTTGGTCTTATATTCATAGCAAACGCGGACGTACTAGAATACCTGGGCGTATGAAGTATAATAACATTGAATCTATTACGCCTGCTGAGATAGTAAATGCTTTTGCGGAATACTTTAGAAGCGTATACATTCCATCCCAAAATAGTCACTTGCCTGCCTACACTGCCTCACTATATGACTAATTCGACGGTAACATTTACGTCTATTACACTTGAAGAAATTGAGTTGGCATGTAGGCGGTCAAAAGATCCTTTTTCGTCAGGATCAGATAATATTCCGGAGTTTACTGTTCGTGATTGTGCTTATGTATTTGCGAAATCTTCATTTTGAATCTTGTTTTGAAGCAGAATTCCCAACAGTTTGGAAGTTGGCACAGATATGCCCAGTACTTGCTTCTTTTTTTGTAGATAGGTCTCTCAGAAGCAATCAGCGTTCAGCCGCTTCAATACCAGCTTGTTTTACGCAATATGTTATGTATGTATGCAAGTTGGCACTACTAGATTTTCAAAAAGCGTTTGATCAGATTGACCACTATATTCTTCTACGGAAACACTCTTACAATCGTACTTGATCAATAGAGAACTACGTATTATCCAAGCACATCGCTAACTCTGGTATACCGCAAGGATCTAATCTTGGACCTCCACTATTTCTACTCTTCATAAACGACATTGCTAGTACTGTTGAATGCGAAACACTAATGTACGCTGATGATATTAAACTATTTTTAAGCATTGATTCCACTCCAGTTTGTGTATTGCTTCAGAGAAGTATCGATTGTGTTTCTAATTGGCGTAAAATTAATAGATTGTCTTACAACTATAACGTTGAAGGAACACCACTGCAGGTGTCAACATTAGTCAAAGGTTTAGAAGTGCCTTTTGACACCGCTCTGTCTTTTTCTGAACACATAACACAGGTGGTATCGCGATGCTATAAAATACATGGAATTATTTACCGTAATTGTAGAGACTTCCACAATACAAACTCTGTCTTCATTATTCCTTTCTCTCATTCGATCCCGGTTGGAATACACCGCGTTGGTCTGGTTTCCTATTTAGAAAACGCACATAAACTCTATTGAGGCAGTGCAGAGAAGATTGCTGAAGTTCCTCAGCATAGAGGCTATGAACATATTGTATAAAAGTGTTTGGGTTGCCGTCTGAACCACTTTGTTGATCGTCAACAACTTTCGAGAGCCCTTGAGAGAATTTCTCGATCCAGTTATACAGGGCTTTATGCAACAAACGCTTTTCACCGTAAACAGGAGACATTTCCTTATGGATATCTTTTCCAGGAAGCCCTTTTGCCCAGGAAAAAAATGCATAACAGCACACTACTCTTCCACAGTACATTCTTCGAGTACGGTCGCCGTTTTAACACTGCCTACGTACGCCCACACAACTGGCACTTGAGCATTATAAAGCTGGATTATGTAGACACCTAGTGACAGATAAGGGAATAGCTTACTGCTATTTTTAGCTTTCCCACAGCAGCTTGTGACTTATTTAATGACTTTCCATTGTGTGTGATTTCAAAAAGTGATAGTTTTAAATTCTGATTTTATTTATATGCAGTAAATCTCGTTTATAACGTACTCGTCGGGACCATGCAAAACAGTACGTTAAACAGTATGTAATAAGAGAATATAACCAAAGATTATATATATACTACACTTATACGGAGATGAGCTGGACAGTTGTCAACCAATAATAAATTTTTTCTTTTCTGTTTTGTTAGGTCTTTATCCCAACTTCTTATTTCATCTTCAAAAATTTTAAATATCCATACCCGACGATTAGCACCACAGTACAAGGTAGCTTTTTAATGTGTTTGAAACATCTTGGGTTTTTGAATTTTCCAAATTTTTTTCCTGCCGTATTAGCACACACCAACACGGTTAATCTCTGCTTCGATTGTTTGCCCCCAACACATTTTTCACCCTTAAATTTTAGTATACGATTAGGTGTAAGTTTGTAGAACAAACCCGTTTCGTCAGCATTAAAGATATCATTTATGTGATAGTCTTTCATAAAATCACTTAGGGTCGACTGCAGCAACAGCCCTTACATTCCTCCAAATTTACATTTGCACTTTCACCATGAATGTAAGTAGCATTTATGTTATGACGTTTCCTAAAACGGTGCAATCAACTTGCTGTGCACTTAAACTCGCTGTCGTTCAATAATTTAGCAGATTATTCTGCTTTAGTATGAAGAATAGCACCGCGAATTGCTGTATTATTGCCTCATTGATACTCAAACCATCGCAGCAAAGCTTTATGAACTCTTCCTCGAACCGGTTTACGTAATCGCTTGACATTTTTGTTTGCCCGTTCTAATGCGAGAATTTTATCTTTATTTTTCATTATGGTAGAAACTGTTGTTTTTTGACATTTAGCCCATTGAATTTGAATTGCATTTAATAATCTATCGAAACAAATGTCTCTAATTTTAACGAACGATAACTGCAACTCGTGCGAAGAAAAATAAGAAAATCCCTTTAGTACATTATATTGTACGCCACACCTAACACCGATTGTGGCGTGTGAGGTTCTACTGTTCCATCGAGGAAGGTAATTTTCCGGTATTTAACACGTACTGCATACTGCTTTATACCAGATTTATATAATAAGTGCATTACTAAAAAATCAAGTACGCTATGAAAAAACATAATTCTTTTTAGAACAAGATTTCTGTACGTAATAACAGAAGCACGTACTAAATATGTACGTAATTTTAGAACAAAAATACATTATTTCAAGTAAGGCTTTGCCTGGACCAAGGAAAGTATACGCTGTATAAATCATCTCAACCCAAGTTCTTAATATGCTAATATTATAACAACTTTATTTGAACGTTAAACCACCACCTCGCAAGAGACAAATACCCCTCATTTGTTCTGCCGATACCAACGATACGCCAACGGTAGCTGAATCCCCCTTTGCCCCGTGCCTGCACGCTCACATAGAAACCCACTCAAATTAATTGCTTAAATATTTACGCGGTCGCTGACGATGGCGTAGGTAATCGGAACGATTGATTTTATCGCCGTGCAGCGTAAACCTTACGCCTCTCTGTCATGTCGCATCTTCCGTGTATGGGTGTAAAAAGAACCAACCAACCAACCAACGTTACCCTTCTCGCATTGGCGGATAAAAATAAAAAAAAAGTGTGCATAGAACGGTATACGCATCTAGCAGATACGGTCACGTTTCGTTTTCCTCTACTGTTCTTCCCGCGTCCGTCGGCATTTCCCAAGACGCTAACGTTTAACCCGTTTGTGCGCTTTGTTTCTTCCAAGATTTGACAGATGATGTGCTAATGCTTCGGTATCTCGTTGCTTACAGGATTTGACGGACGACAAAACGACATTACCGCCCTCTATTCGAGATTCGACAGTTGAAGAATTCAAGTTGAAGCTGGTAAATCAGGAATCAGGTGAGTTCCTAACTAATGCTGCTAAATGTTTGTAAATACCTCCTCATAATCTTCGTAACTTACCAAGGCTTTCAATAGTAAAGATTGATGTGAAAATCTAATCGATTTAGAGTTTAAATATTCGCATCTCCTTAAAGGTTAAAGCTAATTTTGTTTTGGGTCGAAAATTCTCAAATTTTAAACGCTAATATCTGCAAAATGCGGTTAAAAGTACGAGAATGAACATAAATCTATAGGAAAAAGGAAAGAAAACGCGACCAATCTCACAGTATCTAAGACAATTTAATTAGTCAATGGCCACCGGTTTCGTGCACGTCTGCACATGATCAGGCCAAGACACTTCAGAATTAAAACTGATGCAAAAAACAATATCAAAAGCATCACGGCAGCAGAACAATCTTTTGCTTGCTTCCAAAAGAGCGATGAAATTTTTAAAGTAGTGTAGACGGAATTCATTTCTAAAGATTTGAAAACATGTGAAAAGTGTAATGACTACTGCTAAATCCTTCTCTAATTTTAGAAAATTAAGCATTTCACTATGATGGATAATTTTCGTACAATATAGTCATCAAAATCTTCAGTTGCATATGCACTTTAACATATTTTGAATGATTTCAATTTTTCTCAGAAAACGTTGAAAATTCGTCAAAATTTCGTTCATCTTGGATTTGTTTCAAGGCTCATCGAATGATATTTTCAATCATACAGAATACGATTTTAAAACCAAAATTGGCACAAAAGAACTAATCTAGACGGAATTTGTTTCTAAAGATTTGTAAACTTGTGAAAAATGTAATGACTATTGCTAATTCTTACAATCTAGTTATCGAAATCTTCAGTTGATTACGCATTTGGACATATTTTAGAAGATTTTTCGCAAAAAACGTAAGAGGTACCAGGGGACCACTGCAATAATACTGAACAAGCGTGCTTTTTTGATACGGGTACTCGATTTTCCGTGCCGCGCGCTTCACTCCTTCACGTTGTTCTCCGCACGGCACTGAAACTTGCCCGTCTTTATCGAGACTATTCGTCATTGCAGCTTTTCTAACCAGAGTTAATTTAATGAAGCAAAATATTGAAAGACGCGAATTTTTCCAGTTCGTCAACTTGTGACTAACAAATGTCTAGGATAATGATGTTTTGGCTCACGTTCCCTGATCGTAGGTTGAAATATTATCCCCAAATTTAACAAACGACAAACGTTAGAATCAAAACTCGTTACCCTCAAGTAATAAGCCTCAAATAAGGCTTGTAGTTGATACATTGGAGGTTATCGATAAAAAAAAAAACAGAAGCAAAAACAGTAACTTTCCATGTTACACTCATGAATTTGAAAGCGGACACGAAATCACTTTTATAATTCATTTTTAATTTTTACTCGTAAGTAGTCGATCCTTATCCAGACTAAGATACGCTTTGACCATTTACTAATTTCACTATCGCATCTTGCAATCTAAATGGATGAATCCCCGGATACTTGTCTATTCACGTGTTAACATGCGATCGATACTTTTAAGGAATGGTTTCTCGCATTAACGATAAGTAAACTTTACCTTGAACTGCTATTAATACGGGCTACATTATGCAAACAGCGAACGTGGTCCGCAAACTTAACGTATTCCACAGGGACTTAATGCCAAACCCCGTTAAACGAATCGTATATGTGGAATATTTTAGAAATGATGTAAGCTAGGTTAACAGAATCAGTTGTAACGTATAGAAAATTAATTTCGTAATATTATGAATTTTCATGTTATGGAAATATCTTGAAAATGTTCATGGAAAAATATTATAATCTGTAATTGGTTTTCGATATGACAATCGAATCGAATACGCGAATGGAATTTTTTACATCGTGATGACTTAATAATGCTGAAGCTAATTCTAATTACTCATTCAGTTTTAATCTTCATTACTGGCGTGTAAAACATCCCAAGCCCATTAATTATATTTCCCTGTATAGCAGATTTTATTGAAAGTAAACTTCAAGGTAACAGACATAAAGATATTTTTAACGTAACGCTATCTTCATTTGCCTGTAATTAACCCCCGGTATTGGATTAATATCCCTGTGACCTTTGAAACAGCAAATAAAGTTATGACATTGAGAATTTCAAAGGCAAATCATTCCATTAGAAATTGATTTAGGTATTGTAGAGGGAAAATATGTACACTGCCGCTTATAAATTTAAGATCAACTTGGGAAAGCTATGTATATTAAGATTTAATGAAAAATAAAACGACACATTTTTGATGAGAAATAGACCTTCGTATTTTATTAATTTGGCTCAATTTTAGCATTTTTTTTACTAATATAGTAAATACGTTCCAATAAGTTCAGCAATTGTAGTCATACAAGAACATTGTATGTAGACTCGGTGTGAGTTCCTATTAAAATGTAGAAAAATGTAAAAAACAAGACCAATCTCACAGTATAAAAAATTTTTACTAAATAACAGCTACTGATTTTATGCAAATTTGCATATCCTTAGACCAAGACACTTCAGTAAAGGACTATAAAACCAAAACAGATGCAAACAATACCACAACCACTATCACGATAGCAAAATAATTTTAACTTGTCAGCATCGTATATGAGTCAAACAAGACAATAAAGTAGTTAAACTGTCAAAAGGTATAAGTCAATGAGAACTTTGGGCCTATAGTGATAATAGGTGACGAATCATGGGTATTCGACTACTATCCTAAAACAAAGTGACAAAGTGCGCAGTGGCACACTCCTGCTCGGATGAGCAAATCCCGAATCAAGTCCATGTTTATCATCCTTTTTGACTCTCATGGAATTATCCACAAAAAATTCGTACTGCAAGACTAGACAGTGAGTCAAACCTTTTATCATGAGGTCCTTGAAGGTTTGCATGTGCGAGCTGACATTGCCAGCTCGTGAATCTTATGTCATGGTAATGTCCCCAGTAACAGCTTATTGTCGGTTAGAGAATTTTTTGGCAGAGAAAAACATTCCAGAATTCCCACACCCACCCTAAAGTACGGCGCTTAAGCGTTCCGTAATGTGAAAGGTTCACATTACGGAAAAATAAACAACATCCAAAAAGTCACGAAGCAGATTCTAAATAACCTAACGAAGAATACTTCCAGAATTGTTGCAAAGAATGAAAAACTCGCTGGAGATGCTGTGTGCATTCCAATACATTCAATTAAAGACTTCAAAACTAATCATTCTCATTAAGTCTAGACATACCTCGTATAGCGAATACCGCGTGCCACAATGGCCTATTAAAGAACATGTTACACTTACTAGTAGTGTACATCGAAAGGAAACCCTATATCATATTTTGATGAAAAATGCGAAATAATACAAATATTTTCGATTTTTAGTCACTTTTTTAGATATTTTTATACGGCTTTTGGGAAAATTTTTCCGATAATTTCTTCGTGTCGATTTAACGATGAAAAATGTACCTACATCTAAATTGAATTGTATAAAAAAAGATCGTCAGAAATACATATTGTTATCATAATAAAAATGTTGTTGAGTTGGGAACATGACATACAAAACATCTTCCGATCAGTTACTACACTGCGAAATTTCTGTAGTTCCGTATAAACTTTTGAACAGAATATTCGGTTTTCTCTTCGGCAAATTATACATCGAAATAAATGCTGAACTACAAAGAAATACATATGCAAGAGAAAATAACATTAAAAAAGTTTACTACATTTTATACAGAGAATATTTACAATAATGGTATAATTGGCTATATTTGGTGAAATACTATGTTGTCGGTTGTCTTTGGTCCGGCCATTTTAAATGTTGACAGGTCCTAGATTAGGTTACATTAGATGTAAGGTTAGGTTTGATAGCGAGTTTATATGTATGTATCCGGCAACGGCGTAAAACCTGACGTCACGATTTATTGATGACGTGTATTGGAACTTAACGTGCCTCTAGTATAGATCAGCATCAACTTTGATGCATAACTTGCCGAATGTATTAAGAAAACCAAATATTCTGTTCAAAAGTTTATATGAAACTATAGAAATTTCGCTGAATGTATTTAAAAACATTGATGATAACATTACAAGTCAAAAACAGCTGAATTTCAAATTGAATGGTATTGTAAAGAAACATTTATAGAAATAAAAATCTAGATGTCATAGCGTGTTTAGCAAAAGTTATTCATTATTGTCTGAGGTTGAACTTACTTCGAACACCATTAATGTTATTTAAAAGAAATAAAGTAAAGCCAACACCAGGTAATTAAATTTTTCTCTGATGGAAATTATTTTGCCAAAGGTTTTCACCATACCGTGGAAATAACTTCTGCAGAAATATAAACATCAATTTAATCTGCAAAGCGCTACGAACTTAAATCTGATTTGGCGCCACGTCTAAAACGGCGCCTTCACATAAATTCATTTACCTACAGCAGTTACGGACGATTTACCACAATTTTCCTCTACCAACCGTCATCTAAGCGCAGCGTTACCACCCGTTCCCCCGTCACTACGCCCCTAATCCTATTTGCGCCCACTTATCCGATCCACGTGGCTTCAAGGTGCCCCCGGAAACTTGAACGGCTGCAATTGGGGCGGGTAATTAAGAGCGTCCGTCCGCGAGAAAATT
Organism: Trypoxylus dichotomus; assembly: GCA_023509865.1. Taxonomy (NCBI): domain Eukaryota; kingdom Metazoa; phylum Arthropoda; class Insecta; order Coleoptera; family Scarabaeidae; genus Trypoxylus; species Trypoxylus dichotomus. The sequence continues at coordinate 55,035,079 of CM042078.1, forward strand.
TCTCCCATCAATCCCCGACCTCATACCATCGTAAACTTGTCCGGAAAGCGCTAGTACTAACGTCGGCCAACAGGCAGGTCGCCTTGAACCGATGAACTTACTTACTTTTACGGAAGATAATCTAATGAATTCCTGAATAGCCATCGGTTGCGATCATTTGACGTTTGCACGTAATCCGGACATCATCGCCTCTACGGTACTCTATCGATCCCTTCGGATCTTTTTAGTAGTCGCCGTTTGCTTGTTTTCGTGGCTTGATCGTCGACTGTTCCGTTTGTGGACGTTGCGAGGTGTTGCTATTCCAATACAAAGGATTGCTTTGATAGTCCAACCACTTCGATCGTTGTTAAGCTTGCGATTTTCCGTTCGTGAAGAAGCAACACGTAAATACGACAACCGTGTTATTCCTCCTTGTCCTGTTTAAAGATGGTGACCGATAAGATTTTGTACTATGAAAATTTGGCGAAACACCATGAAGATACTGATGGTAAATTTGATGTGATAGGTGATAAGCATCAGCTTTAGTTTATGTTTCCTTTTTTTTTTCTTATTTCATTTTACCACGATAGATCATTCATTACCCCTACATCAACCCAACTTATTTTATTTTTCAATTTTACTAGGAAATTTTAATATATATATATATATAAACCTCACGTTCATTTGACTTACATAAATAGTTGCTTTTATTTCAAAAACTCGCCGATGTGTCGTGAATTTGCATTACAATTACCATTAAAAAATCTTCAATGCCGACTGAGACAATTTTCATTGAACTAGTTACACGATTAAATGGATAAAAAAAGATATTGCTGCAATATCTGCCTTAGTAATTCATCGATTGGTAATTGCAATGTTTTGTGATTCTGCATAAGGATAATTACATAAGCTACCTTGATGTAACAGCCATACGCAAACTTATTTCATGTTTCTTTCTCCTTTTTAGTTTTTGCTTTTTAAAACAATTGCGTCGATTATTTTACGTAACGTAATCACGTTTTGTTAAATTCGCTGCATTTACATGACATTAATGCAGAATGTCACCTTTTCTTGTTGTTTTTGTTATCCATAATCGTATTATACTAGTAATCAGTGTCAAACGCTACCACAATATTTATAAGAAATCCATTACTTTTTATCTTTTTTTTTATAATTATAACGCTATTTCGCCACTAAAAATACTATTCCGTTTTTCAATTTTAATTTATTTATTTATAGTATTTTCCAAAAACTGATTTCTTTAACTCGTACTTAAGCTTACTTTTCTTCTTTTAGAGCCGATTTTCTAAAGTAAGTTTAAATTATACGGCAAATAATATTGTCTCCTGTTTAAGCTGTAATAACAAATTCTGTAAACACTTTCTATATTTGGCCTTATAATTCTTCTACGAGGGTGACCTGAAATGTTTCCGGAATCGGCAAGAGATGGCGCACGAACGTTGAAGTGGATTCACTGGTCGGCAAGGGTAACCTTATTTTATGGCAACTGTCAAAATTTCAGACGTCTACTGTCAATAGTTGTTGTTTAAGAGTGTGTTTCGTGTAGCAAGTCAGGCGGCAGAGACAATAGGCATCTCAGAAGAACGCGTTGGTCACCTCCTCCATGAAATGTTTGGGTATGAAAAAGCTTTCGGCGCGATGAGTACTGCATTTGCTCACACCGGACCAAAAACGAAATCGAGTGACCGTTTCGGAGGAGTGTCTGGTCAGGATCCAACGCAATCCAAGGGATTTCTTCATGCGTTTCGTAATCGTGGATCCACCACTACATACCGGAGACCAAAGAACAGTCGAAGCAGTGGACTTCTCCGAGCGAATCGGCTCCGAAGAAGCAAAGACCGTTCCATCGGCCGGAAAGGTCGTGGAGTCCACTTTTTGGAATTCCCAAGGTGTGATCCCCATCGACTATCGGCAGAAGGGAAGGACGATTACGGGGCAATACTGCAGCGATTTATTGGCCCGATTCGATGCAGAATTGAAGGAGAAACGGCCTCGTTTGCAGCGGAAAGAAGTGCTTTTCCACCACGACAATGCACCGTCTTATTCATTCCGCATCGACGTGTCCAAATTAAATGAGTTGCGCTACAAATTAATCTCTCGTCTTCCATATTTACCGGATCTAGCCCCCCAGTGACCTCTTCCTATTCATAACCTAAAAAAATCACTGGGAGAAAAGAGATTTGTCTCAAATGAGAAGAGGCCACCGCCGCTACAGATGACTATTTTGCAGACCTCGAGACATCCTACTTTTCGACTGCTTGAAGAGACTGGAGCACCGTTTGAAAAAGTGTATTGATCTTCGAAGATACTGCATCGAAAAATAAAAATAAAAAACCACACCAATACCGTGTTTTTTTTTGTCGATTCCAGAAAAATTTCAGGTCGCCCTCGTACGTTAGTAAGCGGAAACGTAAATATGAATAAATCACAAAATGTAAGAACCACAAAAATAACAAATACTGTTGCCTAAATACTGGGCAAAACTCACAAAAGGCGAGGAGTAATACACAATTAAAATATTAAAGGAAACTAAAAAAAAAGAACTATAAACAATTTGCAAATATATGAAACTTCAAAAAAAATTTTTTTTCTTAGGTTATCTTGCTGCTAAATGAACCCCTCCAAAGCAACCTCATGCTGTGATATTTCCTCCTCCATGTTTCACTGTTTTTGAAATACGTCTAACATTCTTCCTCCAACGATGAACAAAGATGCAACATTTGCTACCGAATAATTCGAATTTAGATTCGTCTGTCCATAACAAATGTTTCCAATCATTTACACTCCAGTTTACGTAAGCTTTCGCCAAATTTAGTCTTTTCCGTTTGTGTATAGAATTTAACCGTTTTATGACTTCTGTATGACCCTTCAGACAGGCCTTTATTAGCTTCAGCTGTACTGTCGACACACTGACTGACGAATTAAATTCTGCCGTAACAGGCGGTTAGGTAAGATTGCGATTTCTTGGGAAAATCACTTGGATGTATTGATCGTCTCGTTCCGTCGCTACTCTAGGTCTTCTATTTCGCTTTTTGTTCTAAAGCCTACCGGTTTCTTCCTTTCGTTTAATTATGCTACGCACAACACTCAAAATTATTTACTTGTCGAGCAAACTCTGTATTTGAAAACATTTGCTTCGTGTAAATCGCGCGTTTCGATATCCAATTCCCTTCTTTTTGGCATATCTTCGATGAAAAACTGACAATATGAAATAGGGTCTTCCTAAAGCAATTACACACGTCTTAAATATTTTAGCAATATAAAAATGTGTGCTTCACTTCACTACTTAAAAAGTAGTAGTAGTAAAAGAAAGCAAAGAAAACTATTTATTTGGTCCTGGGAACATGAAAATTGTATTAAACGAAATTTAAACAAACGTTCTTTGAAGCGATAAATCCAAATTCCAAGTTTTTGGTAATAAATAACAATGCCATAAGCTATTGTGTCATCTGTAAAAGACGAAGCAAGTTCAGTGATAGGTTGTGCGAATACAGTGGAAAATTTGATAGGAACTGAAGAAATATTGAGAAAATAAGTAATATAAAGAAATTTTAGAGTAGTATATGACGCCATCTGGATTATCATTGATCGGGACTCTCCAAAGTTCTGCAAAAGCGTTTTTATAACAGAAAGAAGGGGGAGTTAATAAACTACATGGTTTGGCTACCACAAACACCGAACAGAACTACGATAATAAGGTCAAAATTCTGCAAACTATTTATGGAACTGCCTTCATTCTGAGGAAATTAATATTAACGCAGAAACTTTAAATAAATTAGTAGAAAGAATAACAAAATTGCAAAGGTGGATTTTTTTGGCGAAACCACCATTTAATACGTATAATTTTCAACATTTCGGTATTATAATTTCTAAGAAATAGACGTATTTTTTTAACGTTAAAAAATATGTTTTCTTTTTAATGTTAATACAGATTTCTCATGGTCATCCTACTTTATATTTAAAACGTATATCCTAAAGCGTCACGCCAAAATATATTTTTAAAAAGTTAGGTTATATTTATCATTCAACAGTGAAATTAACTTCCCGGTACTACCAACATAGTTTTCTTTACCTTGTATAATCAACATCTAAATTGATGTGTATGTTAAGTACAAATTATTCTGTGTAGAAGAAAAAAATATTCTTAGCATCCCATTAATTTTCATACTGCGGCTTAAGAAAATACGTACAAAACATTTAGCAAGGTGTACATGGGTTATAATTTGTCACGACTTACGTATTCTTAGGTCAATTTTAAACGTGCAATTCCATTTCTTTCCACTTCATAATTCTCCGTAAAACACGTCACATATTTCATAGTTGCCATTCTTTTCCGTTCCAGAGATCGTATCGTTAACAAGCATGATTCCTGAGTCGCAAAGGAGCACCCCACATCCTCCGGCACCACCTCTCCTCAGCGAAGACGGCCTAATTATACCGCGAAAGCTGCACAACCCCGTGCTCGACAGCACGGACAGGCAGAACCTTCACAGAGAGCTGCTCTTCAACCAGAAAATGTAAGCACCCTTAACGCGGAGGCGTGTTGCTCGTAAACATGCGATATGCTAGCGAGCATTAATTGTGCACACTTCCGTCTTTTCCTTTTTTTTCTGCTTTCCAGAGGTAAAAACGTCCTGAACCAGAAATCCGAACTGCAGAAGGCTTTAGAGAAGCATAAGACCAACGTTGCGAAAAAGCAATACGAAAACAATAAACTCTCACGAGCGGCAGAATTAGAGAAGGTGATTGCTGATCGGGCAAAGCGCCAGCAAGAAACCATACCACAGGTAATTTTTCTTGCCACAACAATTGAAAGTATAGTGTCTTTTAGAAGGTTTTCATATTTACGGAAATATTTGTAGAATAATTTACGGCTATTGAAGTCAACTTTTCCAGTTTGATACTGTAACAACAAAACCACTATATGGCTGGCTTTGAAAAAGTTTTGGCGTCCCTAAGAATAGACAAAATCAAATTAATGCAATTTTCCAAAGAGCACTAAAAATTTCAGCTAAATTTTACGAGGGCGACTTGAATTGTTTCCGGAATCGACAAGAAAAATACGGTATTGGTGTGGTTTTTTATTTTTATTTTTCGATGTAATCTCGTCGAAAATCAAAACACTTCTTCAAACGGTGCTCCAGTTTCGTCAAGCCGTTGGAAAAGTATGATGTTTCGAGGTCTGCAAAATAACCATCTGTAGTGCCGAAAACCTCCTCATTTGAAGCAAATCTCTTTCCTCCCAGTGATTTCTTCAGGTTTGGGATTAGGAAAAAGTTGCTGGGAGCTAGGTCCGGTGAATATCGAGGATGAGAGACTAATTCGTAGCGCAACTCATTCAATTTGGACACGACGATGCGGGGTGAATGAATCGGATTGCACCTTGAAAATCCCAAAAAATGGTCGCCATGACCTTTCCGGCCGATTGAACCGTCATTTCACCCGGAAAGGTCCACCGCTTCGACTGTTTTTTGGTCGCCGGTATGTAGTGGTGGATCCATGTCCCATTCACGGTTACGAAACGCATGAAGAAATCCCTTGGATTGCGTTGGATCCTGGCCAGATACTCTTCCGAAACGGTCACCCAATTTCGTTTATGCTCCGGTGTGAGCAAACGCTGTACCCATCGCGCCGATAGCTCTTTCATAGCCAAAATTTCGTGTAGGATATGGCCAACGCGTTCTTCTGAGATGCCTGAGATCTCTGCTATCTGTGCCAGCTGCGTGGTTCGTTACTTGCGGCCATGTTTGAACTCGCTCACCCAGAAACTGATGTCGAAAATAATGGAGTACGTCCACCATAGAACCTCTAACAAAATATTTCGAATTTCAGTGGCAGTTTTCGATTTTATCCATTTTTGTGAAACCGCCAGACTTGCTGCACAAAACACACTCTTAAACAACTATTGACCGTAGACGTCTGAAATTTTGACAATTGCCATAAAAAAAGGTTGCCCTTGCCGACCAATAAATCCACTTCAACATTCGTGCGCCATCTCTTGCCGATTCCGGAAACATTTCCGGTCGCCCTCGTACTAGCGTATTTTAAGCTATGGTAAATTTTTCAAAAATTTACACAAATAACCACTTTTTCGATATTCCGATTGCTGTGTATATGAGCATGGTATCTGCAACAATCTTATACTTAAGAAAAGAATTAGTTAAAGAGACGATCTACATACAAAACCGAACTTTTCTCCAAATCGGAGAACGAAATTTAACGTTTCAGATGCTAACCTTCTTTAAAAATTGCATCACTTATTTCTAAATATAGCGCTTAAATTGGTGGAATTTTGGCCAAATTTAATTTAGTTAATTTTTAAAATTTTTTCTAATTCATACTTTCCCATCGATAGTTGCAGATTCCAATCGTACCCTCTGTGTGAATCATCATTTTCTTTCCAATACATTTTCAATTTCCCAAACTTGGAATAATACTACTTTCTCTTTTGAAAACAGTAAAAGATAGTAAGAAAGAGGAAATAGTCATACTAATAAAATAAAATAGGGCACTAAGCTATGAGAGAATTTTCTTAAATTTTTATTTTCCTCCCCAAAAATTTCCCCATTTTGAGTTCAATTTTTCCATAACAGCGAAAAAAGAGGACCCAATTAACATTCGAAAGTTGGGAACTTTTTCCCATGTTTTAACATAACTTAAACATGGTGAACAAAAACTGGAACTTGTGGTAATTGAATTGTTTGATTCTTCATGTAGAACTGTAAATTTCGTTTTTTCAACGGCAACGTTCACCAAGAAAATAAAAACTTTCAAGAAGCGCAATTGAAATTATTCTTTAATGGAATCTGCTTATATTATTTGTCGCAATAACAATGTGATCATCGTTTTACCACATAGCAAACTTTTCCTCTCCTCTATTCAAAAGTGAAAGTTATTCTGCATTCTACCTTCTACCATAAAAGAAACAATGCATAATTAAAACCAATAAGCGATAGATCATTTCTCAATTAACGCTATTATTAATGTTAATATGCTATTTTCTTACGTTGACTACCTTAACGATACATTGCATTGATTCTTTGCAGATCGAAGACGACAAAAGCTTAAATAAGGAATTCATTCAGGCCAGGGCGAAATTGAAAACGAGAACTGAATCGAAATAATACGTTGTTTACTGTCACTCCTCTACGAACGCTATTTATATACGTATAATACATGTAACACATATATTTTCATACCAAACTATGTGTAAGAGCGAATATTTTCCCCTTATCATCCCATTCCCTTCTTCTCATCTATTTGTTGACATATGTATGTACTAGGGCAGTATATTGACTATATATTGACTTTATTTCGTATTGTTAATGTGATAGGCTTAAATCTTCTCGATGTATGTTAAGTATATTGTGAATAAGTTAGTTAGATACTTAGTAAATAAAATATTTTTTATATAACCGTGTTTATTTTTCTTTTTATTTAAATCTATACTTAAACTACGAAAGTAGAAAATCGTTTAATGAATGTATCGGAAACGAATTCCTAAGACTAAAAAAAAAATAAAATATGTTTTTGAAATTATGTAAATACCTCGCCAGCTAATAAAGGTGTAAGTGTTCGAAACAACTAAGAATTGCAATAAATAAACTGATTTAGAGTTACCATGTCTCAAACTTCGATGTTGGAAATGTAGTTAACTTTTGTCTGCTTTCTATGCCTATATTATCAACTGCGAAATGTATTTGTTTAAATTTTGTCTAGATGGCAGGAGATGGTTACTGTGTGATTATAGTTTTCATTATTATCGAGCCAAAAATATAGAAAATGTAAATTTTCATTCTATTATAAAACAATAATTAGAGATCATAAAATGGATTTCCCATGTAGAACCTGTTTGCAAGCAAACGTACAGTTTACTAATATCTTCAATCATGTCGTAAACGGTAAAGCACTCTCAGATATGTTAATGGATTGCGCACCAATTGAGGTATTTCACTAAAGCAATTTCGACGTTTTTTTTTTTATTTAATTTCTCTTAAAATACGCACTTCTCACTTCAATCATTTTAAAGGTAAAAGAAGGCGACGGGTTACCTTACTATATATGCAAGGAATGTACACAGAAACTGGTATTGTTTTGGAACTTTAGAGAGTCAGTGTTAAAGTCTGAGTCAAAGCTACGTAATGTATATAATATAAAACCGCCAATCGATTTAGAGGTTATTAAAGAAGAACCCGAAGTGAATCGTCCAGAAAATATATCAACTAATGTGAGGCAAGAGAATGAAATCATGCATTTACAATTGCCAATACGACTTATAAAAGGTAACATGTTGTTATTTGTACCAAATTCACCAAATGCACATAAAATGGAAACTACGCTACAAGAAAAGAAATTAATTAATAGTCAACTAAAACCTTTACTTGACCATGATTATCAGAAACGCACAGGTGAACCCTCAACTAATACCGTTTCCCGGATAAACTCTACTGTTAGACTGAAAGAACCACAAGAAATTTCAAATAAGGTTTTTATACATAAGATCCGTCAAAAAGTTGCATTGTCATTGAATTCGCAAGATTGCATTCTTAAAAATAACACAACCGAAGTTAAAAAAGAAGAAATTCAACATAATGTGATACGTCATGATTTGTCTAGAAACGGCAATGCAACTTCAGCAAATCAAAATAATAATCCTATATTTCGCAAAGTAATACTGGCGAAAAATATATTTTCAAATGTATTTCGAAAACCACAAGGTACTCAAATTGTTAACATCCGAAAACCGCCACCTGTTTTTTGCAAAGCCTGTGATAAAACTTTTTCGCATCATTATTACCACCAGATACATGTGCCCTCGCACACTGCCTCTCCAAAATTCAAATGCGATGTTTGCAATAAATCATTTCTTAAAAGATACCTATTAAAGAAACATAGCGCTATACATACTGATCAGAGACAAGCATGTGATATATGTGGAAAAGTCCTGAAGACAATTCAATCTATGCGTTGCCACAGATTATTACATACAGATCCGAAATCTCATATATGTAACATTTGCAGTAAAGGATTTAAAGATGAACGTCTTTTATCCACACACATGTCACTTCACACCAGCGAAAAGAATTTCATGTGCGAATTATGTGGGAAATCATTTGTAACTTTAAACAACTTAAAAACCCACAAGACAAGTCATAACACTGAACGGACGTTACCTTGTCCAGTTTGCGGAAAACTCTTTTCCAACAAGCGAAGGCTACAAGCTCACTCTGTAAGACACAGGGAACAGAAACCTCATGTTTGCGAGCATTGCAATAAAGCTTTCAGGACGAAAAAGGAAATTAAGAGACATGTGCTAGTACATGTAACAGATCCCGCTGATAGAAAACAGTATTCATGCAGGATATGTGGGAAATTGTTTAAGGATTCATCTAGCATTCCTCGTCATATGCTGACACACACAGGAGAAACTCCATACTCATGTGATAAATGTCCCTACAAATGTAAATATAAACAACAATTTGATAAACATATGAAAAGGCATAAATAAAAATTAAATTGGTATTTCTTTGGATTTTTATGTATTAAAAGTTTAAATCAACCCATATTTTAATTTTATACAATTAAAGTACAGGGATTCATATTTTTAATAAATGTCTAAATCAATATCTTCAGTTCTTCCACTGAAAATTGCAGCAAACAAATTATTGTTAGCATTTCTCAACTGTGTTAGAAATATAGGTAATTTCTTTCTTATATTATCAACAGCAAAATATATTTAAACTTTGTCTAGATGGCAGGATATCATTATAGTATTCATTATTATCGACATCATATGCCGCTGACAATATAGCCAAAGATATAGATGTAAATTTTTTTTCTAATATAAAATTAAATAGTTAGGTATCATAAAAATGGATTTCCCATGCAGAACTTGTATGCAAGCAAATATACAGTTTACTAATATCTTCAATCATGTCGTAAATGGTAAAGCACTCTCAGATATGTTAATGGATTGTGCGCCAATTGAGGTATTTCGCTAAAACAATTCCATCGTTTTCTTTTAATTTCATTTCTGTCAAAATACACTTTTTATTTCAATTATTTTAAAGGTAAAAGAAGGCGATGGGTTACCTCACCATATATGCAAAGAATGTACAGAGAAATTGACATTGTTTTGGAACTTTAGAGAATCAGTGTTAAAGTCTGAGTCAAAACTACGTAACGTGTATAACGTAAAACCGTCAAACGATTGGGATATTATTAAAGAAGAACCTGGAGTGAATCATCCTGAGAATGTATCGACTAATATGAAACAAATGAATGAAATCGTGCACTTACAGTTGCCAATTCGACTTATAAAGGGTAACATGTTGTTACTTGTACCAAATCCGCCAAATATACATGCAGCAGAGACTACACTACAAGAAAAAAAATTAATCAATAGCCAAGTAAAACCTTTACTTGACTATGACTATCAAAAACATATAAATAAACCTCCAGCTACTGGCGTTTTCAGGGTAAATTCTACTGTTAGACTGAAAGAACCACAAGGAACTTTGAATAAAGTTTTTATATATAAGAATCGTCAAAACATTTCATTATCGTTGAATTCTCAAGATTCCACACTAAAAAATAATGTAACAGAAGTTAAAAAAGAGGAAAATCAACATAATGTGATACGTGACAATTTGTTTAGTAAAGACAATGCAACTTCAGTAAATCAAAATAATGATTCTATACCTCGTAAAGTAACACTAACTAAAAGTATGTTTTCAAGCGTGTTTCGGAAACAAGAGGGCACTCAAATAGTCAACATACGGAAACCACCGCCTATTTTTTGTAAAGCTTGTGATAAAACCTTTTCATATCATTACTACCACCGGGTACATGTGCCTTCACACACCGCTTCTCCAAAATTCAAATGTGATATTTGCAATAAATCATTTCTTAAAAGATACCTATTAAAGAAACATAGTGCTACACATACTGAACAAGGACAAGCATGTGATATATGTGGGAAAGTCCTAAAGACAATTCAGTATATGCGTAGCCACAAATTGTTACATACAGACGCGAAATCTCACATATGTAACATTTGCAATAAAGGTTTTAAAGATGAACGTCTATTATCCACTCACACGTCACTTCACACCAGCGCAAAGAATTTCATGTGCGAATTATGTGGGAAATCATTCGTTACTTTAAACAACTTAAAAACGCACAAGACAAGTCATAACACTGAACGGACGTTACCTTGTCCAGTTTGTGCAAAACTCTTTTCCAACAAGCGAAGATTACAAGCTCATTCCATAATACATAGGGAACAGAAGCCTCATGTTTGCGAGCATTGCAACAAAGCTTTCAGGACGAAAAAGGAAATTAAGAGACATATGCTAGTACATGTAAAGAATCCCGCTGACAGAAAACACTATTCGTGCAAAATATGTGGGAAAATGTTTAAGGATTCCTCTAGCATTCCTCGTCATATGCTAACACACACAGGAGAAACTCCGTACTCATGTGATAAATGTCCCTACAAATGTAAATATAAACAACAAATTGATAAACACATGAAAAGGCATAAATAAAAATTATATCAATAGGTTTGCATTTTCATATGTTGAAACTTTAAATCAAGAGGTATACCCATATTTTCATTTTATACAATTAATATACAGAGATTCATATTTTTCCAGAAAATCGATCTTTCTAAACTAATAACTTACACCCAAACAGTAATGGTATTTTGATAATAATGTTCTTTTTACAAATTCATCTATTTTTTATTTCTTTCCGACGAACGAATACCTCGCACAATCTCACATCTCTGGCGTATTTCATAGTTCTTTAAGTAGCCATTATATGGCGCGGTGAATCGTCATTATATATCAATTTAAAAAACAACGATACAACCGAATTTTGATTTCTTAGATTTACTAGAAGTAATTTCTTATTACTGTTACATATTTATACTTACAAATTAAAATACACTTGACAAGAAATATCAAAATTAAGATTAACTTAAAAATGTCAATTTAGTTCATATTACGATCACATAAGCGCTGTCTTCTAAACGTAGAGAAATATAGTCTTTTGATGCTGGTTTGTACCATGTTGAATGCATCGATTTAATATGGGTTTAGATTTAAGAAATTTGTATTCCGTATAGTATTCCACTGGTATTCAATGATTTCTGTAATGTGCAAAAAATGAATCCGTCTCTATGTAGAACATGTTTAGAAACAAATTTATCCTGTACACACTTATTTAATGATGTTGTAAACGGGAAACCTCTGTCGGAAATGTTAATGGACTGTGTACCAATAAAGGTGATCAATGGGTTACACATTTAAGCGCATCAAATAAATATTATACCTATTTTAGATAGAAGAAAACGACAGTCTACCCTGTCTTATATGCAATGAATGTTCAAAGAAACTAATCTCAGCATGGACATTCAGAGAATTAGTACAGGCATCAAACATTAAGTTGCGTGAAAACCATAATTTGGTAATTACTAAGGAAGAACCCTGTATTAAAGACGAATGTGCTGAGTCAACCAGTACAACAACTCTAAATGTGATAGTAGAATCAGGAGCTCCTGCCGAATTAACTAATCTAACTAAAGAGCCACCTTCATTAACTCTTAATAATAAAAGTGTGGTGAGGGGAAATTTTGATTGTAATAAGAACAATGTATGTGAAGAAACGAGCGATAATTCAGAAGACTCTTCAGATGCATTTAGTTTGATAGGTGATACTATGGAGTCTCAAGAAGAGCAACCTGTAAGTGTAGAGCAAAATAACAGATGTAATAAGGAAAATGCGCAGTCTGAACAATCAGAAGTATTAAACCAATCTTCCAGTTACAATGCGTTAGAAATAAGTACCAGTATATTGAAGAGTAACAAAGGTACATCATTAAATAAAGAATTATGTTCCAAAGAAAATGAAGATGATCCTACAAAACCATTAAAATATCGTAACGTTCTTTGTAAAGGTTGCAACAAATCTTTCACTTATTATTATTACTATCGCATACATATTCATTCTCATATGGGTAATAATCCTTTCATATGTACTATTTGTGATAAACCTTTTGCGAACACGTACCAACTAAAAAAACATAAATCAGAGCATCGAGATGTACAACATTCATGTTATGTTTGTGGAGAACATTTCGAAACATTTTCAAAGTTGCAAACTCATAGAGCTACTCATAAGTATGATGAAAGTACAAATGTAGATCAGCAATGGGTATGTGACATATGTGGTAAAAGTTTTAAATCAGCACGCTGTCTGCATTTTCATCGAGTCTTACACATAAACAGCAAACCGCAATTTTGCACTGTTTGTAAGAAAGATTTTATGAATGAGAAGGTGCTTGCAAACACATACTCAATGTTCATGGTGAAGGAAAATTTGTTTGCGAATTATGTGGTAAATCTTTTCCGAGATTGCAGAATTTGAGCACCCATAAGACCAGCCATGATACGGAAAGGACCGTACCGTGTCCCACATGTGGTAAGCTCTTTCCTAATCACAGAAAATTAAAAGTTCATATGCAATGGCATACTGAGAAGAGGCCTCATGCTTGTGAATACTGCAATAAAACGTTCAAAACAACGATGTCGAAAAAGAGGCATATTTTGATACACACTGGTGAAAAGCCTCATGCGTGTAAGGTTTGCGGTAAAAGATTTGCAGATTCATCTGCTATTGGGCGTCATATGTTGACGCACACCGGGGAAACACCGTTCGCTTGTCAGAAGTGCCCATATAAGTGCAAATATAAACAACAGTTTGACAGACATTTAAGGAAACATAAATAAAGCATTTTTCTTATTTTTTTGTATACTTCTTATCCTTTATTAATAACTCCTAATCACATAGTTAAATGGGTAGTCAATAAAAATGCATTGATCTTGTATTTTTACTAAGTTTTGTTTATACATAATGGTAAATCGGTTAAAATGTATCCAGTTATTTAATTAAATCACAAACTATTTGAAAATCATAGTATACAATCGATTGGTTTCTTGTTGGTTATTCATTCACAACGTTTTTTCCTAATACAATGTTACCAATGCACAAGTATCGCAGTAAACTTTGCATCGGACGAATTTTTCAGAACGCAGTATTTCAACAGTAAATGAGTTCTAATTATTGTAACAAAGCTACCGATCAGTCACGGTCAACAATTATTGTTTTTGTGGTGCGGAGTTTACTACGATATTTATGCAATTCCATAGCCCTAATAATCATGTCTACTTCCCGTTTGATTGCGCGTTTAAAACTTAGAAAACGTTAAAATATTAATTATAAAATATTTTTAAAACGTTGGCGAGATTTTGATTGTTTACATCATTCGGAAAGATAATACAGGGGAATAATATGCGTCAATAAAAATAACACCGAATGTAGCGACTTTACAAGTATACAAACGAATTAGACCAATTGTTGTTGGTGCAGGTGGTAACACTGCATGTATGTTTATTATGGTTTATTATCTACAATTTTAATAAAATATGTACCTCTCAATATAGTGATGATTAGAATAAAAATGTGTTATATAATATAGAAATAATTCAATGAAACCATGTACGTTTCTGCTTGTAGAGCTTGCTTACAAACTGGCATAGCAATCAATCACATATTCGATCATATTGTAAATGGAAAAGCCTTATCAGATATGTTAGTGGACTGTGCAACAATAGAGGTGATTATGAAACTAACTTATTTCATCTCATATAACGTATCCTATCACTTAGGTACAGGAGAGTGATCTGCTACCTTCTCATTTATGCAACGACTGCACTGTAAAACTAGTTTCAGCATGGACGTTTAGAGAACTTGTTCGTAAATCGAATATGAAACTACATGAGACTGCCAATTTAACAGTGCAAAATGATGCTGCAATTATTGAAGAAGAGCATTGCGTTAAATATGAAAATAGTGAATCGGCTAATTCTTTAGTTCAAAATGAAGCTTTACAGCTCCAAGTTCCAGAACAATTAGTGAAAGACTCTATGTTAATGTTGGTTTCCGTACCAAAGTCAACTAATTCTCTTAATAACAATGAGATACATGAAAAATCCGAGCATACTGAAAATAAGCTATCCCAAAATACTAACGATTTAATGCAAAATTTGGTCCTTAAAGGAGATGATGATGAACTAGAACAGCCTGAAATATTAAACGAACTTTCTAATGATTATATAGCTGATCCTGATGATAGTATTTCTAAAAGTGGCGAGGATATTTCTTCACCAAAAATACCAGCTTCACAAGATGTTAAAAATTTAGATAATAAGAAATCAAAATATTCCAATGTTCACTGCAAAGGCTGCGATAAAATCTATTCCTACAATTATTACCACCAGATACATATCCATACACATATGGGTAATCATTTCACATGTTCTATTTGTAACAAGCTCTGTACTAACATCTATCAATTAAGAAAACATAGAGCCGAACACCAAGATCAACATATATGTTATATATGTGGAGAAAACTTTGAAACATATAACAAATTGCAATATCACAGGCAAAGCCTGCATAAGAATGATAAAACAGCTAAAGCAGATCAAACTTGTGTCTGCGATATATGCGGCAAGAGTTTTAAATCTACCTGGTCCATGTATTATCATAAAATAACGCACAAAAATGGTAAACCGCAAACATGTAATATATGTAACAAAGAATTCATGAATGAGGGCGCCTTAGCAAAACACATAGTCAATCTTCATAATGATGAGAAATTCATATGCGATGAATGTGGGAAAGCATTTCGTGCTCTCAATAACTTACAAATTCACAAGACGAGTCACACTATAGAGCGAACTATGCCATGTCCTACGTGTGGTAAACTTTTCCCAAATAGAAGAAAATTACAAATGCATCTTAAGCGACATTCGGAAGATAAACCCTTCATTTGTGAATATTGCAATAAGTCTTTTAAATTAAATATGGTGTTAAAGAGACATTTGATGATACACACTGGTGAAAAACCACATGCGTGTAAAGTGTGCGGAAAGAGATTCGCTGACGGATCTACTGTTGTACGCCATATGTTAACGCATACAGGGGAAACTCCATTTGTCTGTCAAAAATGTACATATAAATGCAAATATAAACAACAATTTGATAAACATATGAAAAAACATAAATGAAAATATCAATTTTATTGAGTATTTTTTTTCTACGAAGACAAGACAGTGGCTTTCTTGCTACCTTGATTTTTTTACTTAAAAAGTACAGTATTTGTTATTTTTTTAAATTTCGGAGCGCAAAAATAATATATATGAAATTTCAAACGACGCTTTCTTCGTTTGAGCCTCAAATTAAGTTTATGGTATACGTTATTTGTATTATTTTTTTATGCCATGGTATTGCACTGTTGCTCTAACTAATCAATGATTCTTGTCTACTGATACATTTTGTTTTGCTATTAAAAAGGTACATATTTCATAAAATTATAATTTCTGAATTCAAAATAGTCGTAAAAAACAAACTTAAAATAGCAGTTATTTGCAACAAATCAAAATCCACTGTGGGATTCTTTTATTATCCAATTCGATATGTGCCATTCGTTCGTTCTTTATGTGAACAAACAATCGAAAACGAATTTTAAAATGAATTGAATCTCAAGCATAGAAAACCCAAGTTTAACTCTCAAATCGAATTAAAAGCACTGTTGGCTATTCTGTAGGAAGACCCGATGTTGCCAATAGTTGATATTTGTTATGTTATAGCTTTGTTCATATAATGTATAAATGTATTATTTTTGAAATAAATAAAACAAATTATTTTTTCTATATTATTTCGGTAATATGCACAATATATCCATCATGTATAAAATTATACATCAGTCACATTATACTTATACATATGTAGATGATATTTTTAACAATTTCACATAGTAGCAATATAACTTAATATATATATAATTTCGTTTTTAATTCGTGAAGGAAATTTATAATACCTCTAAAAATGTGTAAAATCATATTCTCAAAAGCGATTTAACTACTTCGATATCAATTTAACCTAGATGGCGTGGTTATCAGTAGTAATTAAGATCCACACAAGACTGATACATAACCAATACAAATATTTTGGTTATCTATGGATTTACTATGATAAAATGGAAGTTGCCAGTATAGTAAAAAAACCGTACATATACTTAAATAAAATTATTATCTTTGGAAATAGTATTCCTTTGGCATTTTTGAACAAGTTTTGTAGCATAAAAAATGATTTAGAGAAGTTTCCGGTATTAAATCTCATATGTTGACGCATACCGGGAAAACCCCGTTTGCTTGTGAGAAATGTCCATTTAAATGTAGATATAAACAACAATTTGATAATCATTTAAGAAAACATAAATAAAGTATTTGTCTTAATTTTTGTATATTGCCTATTCTTAATTAATAACCCGTAATCTTAACTTAAACGAATAGTTATAAATACATCTGTAACAAATGTTTTACAAATTGTCAAATGCATTGTATTTAGCAAAATAACTGTTCCGCGATAATTAAATGGGTAGCCAATAAGAATGTATAACTATGCATTTTATTAAATTTGTTCTCAAAAAAAAAGAAAAAACATTAATAAGTCCGAAAGTATTGATTACATAAAATTATAAACTCTATTGTGATTGCAAAGACTGTAAGGTGTATAATGAAATAGTATAGAATAAAATTTTCTGATTTTCTGTGAACAAGCCGTTCAGTTATTGTTACACAGTATATAAGAGGTATGTCTCAGAATTGATTATTAGTTTTAAAGTATTTAATTGAATGTATCTACAATTTAGTATTCTCCCTTTCAAAATATGCTCCTTTGGAATGCACACAGCGTCTGCATCAATTATTCCTGGCAACAATTGTGGAAGTATTGTTTTGTTAGTCTGTTTAGAATCTGCATCCTAATTCTTTAGATGTTGTTTATTGTTCCATAGTCAG
Source organism: Trypoxylus dichotomus (assembly GCA_023509865.1). Classification (NCBI taxonomy): domain Eukaryota; kingdom Metazoa; phylum Arthropoda; class Insecta; order Coleoptera; family Scarabaeidae; genus Trypoxylus; species Trypoxylus dichotomus. The sequence continues at coordinate 55,053,009 of CM042078.1, forward strand.
AAACATTCAGTTTCCGCTTAAGCGTTTATATGTATATATTGAATTTGGTATAAGATAATCCATTTTGCAAAAAAAAAATACATTATTCATATGTCTATTATTAAACATTATTCAATTTGATATTGTTCTTCACGTTTTAGTTTTATGATTATTGCAAGGTGTAATTAAAATTTAATCCAAGTACCTCAACATTATCAGTCCATTGTTTTCTCGATCATGCCTTATATGTCATAAATCACGTGAAAAACCTTATTGTCACAATGCACTTTCTAAATATATGTAAGACACTCAAATGTACATAGCACAAAATATTTAGGTGTACAAATGAAATATTGTGTTTTTTTTAAATATTTATGTTTTATAAAATCTTGTTGATTGGTTAATAATATGGTTGTGTAAGTGGAAAATATTAATTTATATATTGGTGTCTTAACATGCAGTAATAACAGTAACGTCCTTTGGCAGCGTCTATCATAGTTTTAATTTTCTATATTTTCGTTTCCATCTACTTGTTTATTATTTTAGTTATTCATTACTATAGTCCGTCCCAACCTCCGTATTCAGTATACGTCTTATGGGAATTTGTTTCATGGTTGCCAAATCATCCGATCGGCTGTACATTACTATTTCCGGTTAATTATTTGCAATTTCACCCGATCAATTCATAACCTTTATTAACGTTTATTGACGTTGAAGGTGCAAAATTATTGACATTCATATGACATTTTGCTTATTATTTTATTAAAGTAACTAACTTTTAACAGAGTGCATAGCGACTTCGCTGCACGTAAAATTATAGGAAAAATACTACAGATAAAATAGTTATATCTCAATATTTATTAACAATACTATACACACATCTATAAACAAATATACATATGAACGATATCTATGCAATGTACAGTGAATATTTGCTTCGATATTAGGGTGCTATGCAATTTATTAAATTAAAAAGAAGATGATCCTTATATATATACAAATAATAGTTTCCACTTTTGTAACAAAAAGAACTGGAGTCATAGAAATACGTATATGTATAATACAATAATATCTAAGAAAGGAATAGCAATTACACACATATATCTATGTCTTACGTTAATTTTCTAGTCAGTCGAAGAATCACTTTGATCTTCAGATGATGACGAATATCTTACGTGAATAATAAATTCTTCGATGTCGTCTTGCAAATTATCCACTATCCACATTTCCTTTTCAATATTGTTTACATATGTTTGATGTAGTTTTGCCAATTATTAGTTGTTACAGTGCTATACGCTCGTCAGAATTAATTGCTCCATATCTTTTACCTTAAATGTGGTATTATTCATTCTTACGTAGTTTTTAAGTTGTGCCCATACCATTTCAATGGATTTAACTTCGCAATGGTAAGGTGGTAATCGAAGAACTTCATGACCTTTTTCTTTTGCAAATTCGTCAATCCTACTTTTATCATATTGCGGTTTAATTTGTGACACGCATACAGTAAGTCCCTTTTTAGCATATCGGTACTGATTTGTATTTGTTTTTCATTGAGCCAATCAATGATCTCGTTTTTCCTCCATGCTGTTGTTGGAATTTTCTCCAATTTTCTGCAGTGGTAGGAAGCATTATCAAGAACAATGACTGACTTCTGTGGTATTTGGAAGTAATTTATTTATAAACCAATCCTCATACGTTTCTGAATCCATCTCATGATGAACATCGGCAGTGTTTTTCTTGCAAAGAAATGTATATTCAGCACCAGGAAACAAACCCATTATCACTGCCTGCATGAACTAATGCAAAAGCGAGTCCTAGCCGGTTGGTGATTTCAAACCAGTGCTTAGTCCCTTGAATAAGAGCTTGTCGACTACTTTGAATAGCAGTATCTGTCCAAGTTTTATTTACCGTATGTCCTGTATTCACCCATGACTCATCAGTGTATATAATAGTTCGACCTGAAATATAAAATTACAGCCATGTCAAATAGCAAGAGGTAAATTTTACCTTCTTCTCTAAATTTCTTGATCTCTCTAAGTATTTGTGCCTCCATCTAATAATCTCTATCTCGTTCAATGAGTATACTTTTTTCGTCCTACTTTTTAAATTCGAAGCCCATATCGTGTAACAATCTATGAAAAGTTGTTCGAGCTGAAGTTAGGGAGATCATCGTCAGCATTGACAGTAGTAAGAATTGTATTTAAAGTAGGTGGCATATTCTGTATAAAAATCCATGCACTTTACGTCGAATAGCTGCTTTGCGTGTTCTCACCATATGTATGCAGTCGATCATTTACTTTGTATGCCCTTCCTTTTTTAGGTTTTTTGGACTTGATAATAAACCATTTTGTTGCTCCTGTTTTACATGATATATTGCACGGTCTGAGATGCCCAAAGCTTTACTTGCTTCTCGACGGCAGCACTCACATTCATTGATTTATTGAAATAATTGAAAACATTTGCAATCATACACTTCTCCTTACGGTTAAATTTGTCTCCTCTGCGCCGTTTTCTTCCTATAGGCTCCATTAATGTAGTGAAAACTGTAATTACATTTATATTCTGTTATAACATTTATAAAAATAAATAAAAATACCCATATTACCCCTGTGCACGCTTGAAAAAAGATAGAAGTGTTCTGAAAAGAACAATTTGTACAACTATATAAGCAAATTAACAATTTAACGAAATATTTCAAAACAAGGACGATGACGATTGACAGTTGATGCTAATAGACAGATAGTATACAACTGTTGTCGACGCCGACAGCATATGTAAATAAGTTGCAACATAGCAACCGGTTGTAGAGATAGCGCTAATGACAGCAACCAAGGATAGTAAGAGATAAAAGTTGCTATTCTATCCCATACTGAATACGGAGGTTGGGACGATCTATAGAAAGGTTTTTCTTATTGCCACATTTTTGCAGCCGCAATATTTGCAGTCGGTAAGCAACGAAATAGTCATGATACATCCATACAAATATACTCAATGTTCTCATACTTTTATGTTACGCCTAAAGTGTTTACAGCTTCAAATTAAAGTAAAAAAAAAATAGGAAACGGGAAATTCAAACGCCTTTCAATCATTTATATGCACTCTGTATATGATGGATGAAAACAATTGCACAAAAAAACTTTAGACACTTTGAATGTGGTAATTGATATTTCTTTTTATGTGTGATTCGTAATTCGTATAATTATAATAATAATAATTTTCGAATATAACTTTGAGATAATTCGAATGTACAAAACTATCGATTTTAAAATGCCCACGGTTATAAGATAGTTCTTTGACATACGGTAGGCGGAGCAATATCGACAACGTTATAAACAGTTATAAAAGTTGAAAACTGACCATAACCAAACAATTCAATCCAAGTTTGATTAAAGTATTCAATGAATTCAATGAAAACATGTATATCTCTGCTTGTAGAGCTTGTTTACAAACTGGTATAGCATCCAATCACATATTCAATTTTATTGTAAATGGAAAAGCCTTGGCAGATATGTTAATGGACTGTGCAACAATAGAGGTAAGTATATTAATTTGTTTGATTTCATATATACCATATCAATCACTTAGGTTCGGGAAGGTCTTCTTCTACCTTGTCATATATGCAACGACTGCACTGAAAAGCTCGTTCTTGCATGGACATTTAGAGAACTGGTACGTAAATCAGATCTGAAACTACACGAGGCTGACAATTTAGTAATGCAAAACGATTTTGCAATTATTAAAGAAGAACCTTGTGTTAAATATGAAAATAATGAATCGATTCATTCCATAGCCCAAAATGAAGCTTTACAGCCTCAAATTCCAGTGCAGTTAGTGAAAGACTCTATATTAGCTTTGGCTTCTGTACCAAAGTCAACTAGTTCCCTTAATAATAATGAGATAACACCAGAAAAATGTAATCATAGTAAAAACAAACAATCCTGTGAAAATAGTAACAATTTAAAACAAAATTTGGATATTAAGGCCTTAAGAAATGATATAACAACACAAATAAAAATATCAGACGACGAAATGAAACTCGAAGATAATAAACATGTTCAACAAGATAAAGTAATTGAACTTGAACAGTCTGAAACATCAAATGAACTTCTTAACGATTACATAGCTGATGTTGATGTTAGTGCTTCTAAAAATGGTACAGATATTTCATCATCACCAAAACAACAATCTCCAGAAAATATTAAAAGTGTAGGTAGTAAGAAATCAAAATATCCTAACGTTCACTGCAAAGGCTGTGATAAAATCTATTCCTACAATTATTACCACCGGATACATATCCATACACATATGGGTAATCATTTCACATGTTCTATTTGTAACAAGCTCTGTACTAACATCTATCAATTAAGAAAACATAGAGCCGAACACCAAGATCAACACATATGTTATATTTGTGGTGAAAAGTTTGAAACATATAATAGGTTACAATATCATAGGCAACGTATGCATAAAAATGATAAAACTGCGAAAGCAGATCAAACATGTGCCTGTGATATATGTGGCAAAAGTTTCAAATCAACTTGGTCTATGTATTATCATAAAATGATGCATAAAAATGGTAAACCGCAAACATGTAATATTTGTAATAAAGAATTCATGAATGAGGGTGCGTTGGCCAAACATATAATGATCCGTCATAATGACGAAAAGTTTATATGCGATGAATGTGGGAAAGCATTTCGTGCTCTCAATAACTTACAAATTCACAAGACCAGTCACAGTGCAGAGCGAACTATGCCTTGTCCTACATGTGGTAAACTTTTCCCAAATAAAAGAAATTTACAGATGCATCTTAAACAGCATTCCGAAGATAAACCCTACATTTGTGAATATTGCAATAAATCTTTCAAATTAAATATGGTATTAAAGAGGCATTTAAGGATACACACTGGTGAAAAGCCACATGCATGTAAAGTGTGTGGGAAGAGATTCGCTGATGGATCTACTATTGTACGTCATATGTTAACACATACAGGTGAAACTCCATTTGGCTGTAAAAAATGTACATATAAATGCAAGTATAAACAACAATTTGATAAACATATGAAAAAACATGAATAAAAATATAAATACTATTGAATACATTTGTTTTTTCTACAAAAACAAGATCAAGGCACTTGTCTTTGTGTCTAACTAAAAGCTTATAAGACCATATAGGTACAAATGTTATTTACACTAATTTGCTACGAACCAGAATATACATGTATAGATAAAAATTATCTTATTAAAAAGAGCACATCTCAAAATTTTGCTTAGATGATTCACCAAAGTTATGATTTTCAAAATGTTAAATTAATGAAAACAGTAATTCAATATGTATTTATTTAGAATATAAAGGATTAATTGCTGCTACAAAATGGTTTCATGAAGTTTTAAACCCCGTACATTTTTCCTTTAGGTGTCGCAACAGGTACAATTTTTTTTGCAAGTCTCATTTATATATTCCTTATAATTCTTCAGCCATGTAAAGTTTGGTGTTTTCTAGATGGCAAACGTCATAAATGTAGTTTTAATATGTCAACACACACCAGAAAAACTCCATTCTCTTGTTATAAATGCTCTTTTTGATGTAAATATATACAACATCACCATATGAGAAGGCACAAAAAGAAATAGAGTATTTGTTTCGGACTTATACAAGTTTTGTTAACAGACACGTTCAAATTAAAAGTACAATGAGGTCCATTTTCATCATATTTTTAAGGTATTATCTTTATCATTGACTGTACCCTTTGTGAAATAAACGAAGTTCTGTGTTACATGTCAGATCAAAAGAATGTCCCGTTTTTTAAACACGTTGACACGAATCATAAGACTACCTTGAAAATCTGTAATAAGGTTTAATTAAAGAAAAAACAAATTTTCTTTAATGAGAAAAAACATTTATTAGATAGTATAATAAGTACTTGTTATACACACACCACTCTATGGTGATCGTTTAAAAAACAATTCTGTGCTATACATCCAAAAACATCACCCAAATGATATTATTTATTTTCAGATGAAATTACAATATATTTAAAGATATGACCGCTATTAAATAGGCTCACATTCTTACATTATTTAGATGTTTTGAATTGTAGGAATTTCAAGAAGGTAATTAATCAACATTTCCATCTAGCGGCTGATCCCAAAACTATGTGGTTTCGACGAAAGCGTCTATCATCTCCTCTACATAAGCATACGTCGCGTTCAATATGCAGAGCGATCAAAGAAATCATTCTAACCAGATTATAAGCGATATGGATATTTTTACCACAGAATTCTGGGCTTTTACTATCGATTCCTATTTATTGAAGGAACATATCAGTCATATATCACCCGTGTATCATTATTCTATTTAAAATTAATTTATTTTAAATAATATGCTCACCTATTGCAAATTCGTAATTTTCCTCTATAACTAGAAATTTCAACTTCATTACCTTTTGTAGTTTAAAAACCGATTAAATATGTATCGGTATCATAAGTAGGGCTAAATTTTTTTTAGTCTTTCTCGTTATTAAAACTAGCAAACGCTTGAGCAACTCGCTGTTTATGTTACATGCACTCCGTCCATTGAACGCGCCTTATAAATTCTTGTATAAACAGTTTTATTAAATGTATATACATTTAATACGTTTGATGTTTTTCTTTCGTTTAATTTATTACCGTCTATAATATCACTTGCCTTTGTACTTGGCCAGTAATAAAACAACATAAATTGCATTCACATCGTTATAAGAAAACGAGAGCCTTAGGTTATGTTAATACACCACAGCACAAGAAGAATGTGAAAGAAATATTAAATAATGACCGTAGATAAGTAATACTGATATGAGTGATAATGACGCAGGCAATTGTCTATATAGATAGTGTTATGTATTTGAAATCATGAAATAAAGTGCCAGTGGTATGGTAGGGTAACCGTTTTCTCATCTTTACATGCAGGTGTATGTGGTTAAGAAACTAACAAAATAACAAATATATTACTTGAAACTTTAAATAATGGATTACCACACCTGCAGAACTTGTTTAAGAAATGGTGTAGATCTAAGTAATTTATTTAATCACATTATAAATGGTAGAACACTATCTGAAATGTTAGAGGATTGTGTGCAAATTAAGGTAAGGTTAGTTTTGAAATTATTTAATTTCAATTTAACAAGTTGTCTATTTTATAGGTAACAGAAGATGGAATTTTACCATACCATATTTGTGATGAATGTACTGGAAAACTAACTTCGGCATGGACTTTCAAAGAATTAGCAATCAAGTCAGAACAAAAACTACGTGACGGTTATATTAGAAGGAAAGATGACAGCACTACGCTTATCAAGGAGGAACATTACGACGACATGTATGAAAATATTGAGCCACTTAATATATTGAATCAAAATGATATGACCAAGATATATGAATGCGCAGAGCCTGAACATGGCCCTGCTCCTTTACAAAATTCTAATTATGATACTATACTGAAGAAGGGTACCCTACCTAAGAAAAAAAATGGAGAGACTAATGTTGATTCAACTATTGCAAAGGAAGAGCATCAAATTGATGATAAATTAACACCATGCCTTAATGATATTACACCAACGAATAATGGCGTTAAAGAAATTGTATCATTAGTTGGGAAACACGTTGAAACATCAGAAGCGTTCAATTGTAAAGAGGAAAATGTATTAACCCGACCTAAAGATGTAGAAGAATCAAATCAATGCTCTAATCATTCTACATCGAATGAAAATTTATCCAATAAATCGAAACCTAAGATTCATTGTAAAAAATGCAATAAACTTTTTTCACGTGATTACTATTGTAAAGTACATATCTATGTACATACCGGTTTTAAATGTAATGTTTGTGGTAAAACCTTTAGTAGCAATTACCAGTTGATAAATCACAAAACTACTGAACATAAGACTCAACCTCACACCTGCTATATTTGTGGGAAAACTTTTAAAACATATCTTGCTTTAAGAAATCATAGAACTACACACAGTAGGGACTCAGCAACACATGGTATTCAAAAACATGAATGCATTATATGTGGAAAGGTCTTTAAAACACGCTATAACCTGTACTATCATCACAAAACTGTACACGTTGAAAAGAAGACACATGCCTGCACCATTTGCAACAAAGAATTTGCAGAAAAAAAGGTCTTCACAAGGCATATGTTAAAACATAAAGAGGAATGGGCTTTTATATGTGAAATATGTGGAAAATCATGTCCAACGCATGGAAACTTGAAACGTCACAGAACAACTCACATTGCTGAGAAAACCATACCCTGTTCTACGTGTGGAAAATGCTTTTCAAGCGACGCGAACCTGAGGAGGCATCTTGTATGGCATACGGAAGATAAAGCTTTCACCTGCGATTACTGTGGAAAAGCTTTCAAAACTAGCTTTGCGAGAAAGAGACACATCTTGGTGCATACAGGTGAACGGCCGTATTCTTGCAAGATCTGCGATAAGAAATTCACGGACACTGCAGTTTTATCCCGTCACATGTTAACTCATACTGGTGAAACTCCGTTTTCTTGTGATAAATGTCCATATCAGTGTAAATATAAGCAACAGTTTGATAATCATATGAGAAAGCATAAGGAGAAATAGAATGTTTATTTCTTGTTAATAGAAGCTTTAGTATCTATAAATTGATAGAATAAGTTTATAGAAGAATAATGAATTTTTCCAAATTTGTGGCACATTTCAAAGGTATTGAAAATATTCTCTTTCAAAAAAAGGACAACTTCATCTATTCCGCAATACAAGTAACTATTGTGTTTATATTTTATCTCGCACAGGGTTTTTAATTAAAGGAATAATTGTGATATATGTTTCTCAAGTTTATGGTTTCAATAGTTGAAAGGTATTAGCAATGTCGATAACAATTAGGAACCCTCCCCAGCCCACACAGAAAAATTATAATTAGTGTATAAAAAAAACTATAACGAGGGTCAATTTGCACCTTTTCCCTAAACTTAAGCTTGTAACAAAAACCAAAAGAGTTAAGTTTTATTTACCGCCTTTCAGTTTTGAAAAGGAAAACAGAACATAATGTAGATTACTAATTTTGGAATGTTGTTAATGCCACCAAAGTACTGTGATAGCAACAGATGATATATATTATAAATTCATAGTATATTGTTTTTAACAAAATTTATTGTAATAAAGAACGTAAAACATATTTTCTGTAATATATGTTATCTTTATAATTTATTCGTATATCTTATTTTCTTTTCAGTTTAAAGTTTTATATAAAGATATTTTTCTTCCAATTATCGATAAGCTGGCAGATTTTCGTTATACTAGCAAGTGGAATACATATTTGCTTTTTGATTTGATTTACGTTGCAAATATATGCGTTGTTACAATTTAATCGGCCATTATTTTTGCCTATTATTGTTGTCATCAATGGCAATCTGTTAATGTACCGTTTGTTTATATTTCAGTTGACTCTACATAATAATAGTAATAATAATTCATGTCTCCGCATGCCCCAACAGCTGGGGTGAGTGAGGAAAACCACAGAAAAACAGCAACCCTGAGAAACAGCCCCGGGTTCGAACCCGGAGCCTCAGGACTGATAGCCAAGCACGCAAGGCATTGAGCCACCAGTCCCAAAGTAATAGATAGCGACCACATTTTGCGTACTTGGAAGATATTACTTTTGTCTGATGACACAAACTAGTGCACACTTTTTACACTGCCTTAGTGTTCTGTACTAGACACCTTGTTTAGTGCAGTACTAATACCTAATATGCACCGTAGGTGTAAAAAAAATTACACTAGTGTTTTTGCATTTCCTTTTATAATCCCTCCATGAGCATGCGCAGCGCACAGAGAGTAGCGAGTAAAATTATAAAGACGCATACGTATAAATACATGAACCTGCAACGGTGTTGCCATTGTTCCATCTGTTCAGAAATTACAGCATTTAACCAAAATTATCAGATTTATTCAAATTATAGCAACATTGTAATTTACCATAAACAAAGAAATTAGGGGGATTATTTAATAATAAAAACAGTTAATACACGTAAGGCTTAATAACTATTAGATGAAACAAAAATATAATATGATATTAAAGTTTATAAAAATTATCTATCATAAAACATCTAAAAAGCAACATTTCAAAACAGGAATCTAGGGAAAACTCTCAGTGAAGTCCGTACATTTTAAGAAACAATATATTTGATCTGAAAATATTTACGGATTATAACACTAAATAATTTTACTGTTAGTGTAGTCTAATACAAGGTCACAATCACAAAAAATGATCAAAGAAATTTTTTCTGTAAAACAAGTCTATACAAAACATATAGAAGGAAAGATGACAAATTTATATTAAAATTGTAATTTTTATCAGGAGGATTAAAAATTATACAGTACAGTTGCAATTTTGATAAAAATCGTATAATTTTCAAACTAAAGATTCAGATAAATACTATTATTGATAAATTATAACCTAACCTAACTTTAGTAATTGTTAATTACGCCAAATGGTAATCACATAAATAATCGTAAAAGAAGAAAGTAATGTTTTAAAAACAATTCTGATATCCTACACAATTTCCACGTTTTAATAATTTCAACCTAAACATGAATATGAACATGAATCTTGTATGCAGAACTTGTTTGCAAATAAATAGAAAATGTGTAAATCTATTCGGCCATTCTGTAAAAGGTAAAATACTAGCCAAGATGCTTATGGACTGTATTTCCATAAAGGTGGTAAAATAAGTTATCGATAATTTCATTCCGAATACTCTCTCAAGTACTATTTTGTAGGTAAAAGAAGGAGATGGTTTACCTTATCATATCTGTACAAGTTGTAAGGCAAAACTTACTTCTTTGTGGAACTTTAGACAAGTGGTATTAGTATCTGAAATGACACTTCGAGGCAACTGCAATGAAACGATTATCATCAAAGTGGAGCCTTACATTAGCAACTTACAATCATGCAAATCATCTCCATATGCAGTTCATGATAAATGTGATAAAAATAGTGATGATGATGATAATGGGAATGTAAATGATTTGCTTGTTCCAACAGATATATTACTAGATTCAGTAAACGTGCCAACGAATAATACCAGTAGTCATATTTTAAAAAAAGAAAACGGTTTAGAAATTCATGAGAATAACACAGATTGTGTGAATGAAATTGTTGAACAAGATAGTGGGAATAGATTTGCAAACATACAAGAATTGAATGAATATAATAATTTTAAAATAGAAAACAATCAAAATCAACAATCGAATGATACTATCAAGTTACAAGACAAGTCAAATAATAAACCTGTTGATGAAGTCGAAGCTTATAAAAATAATTGTGAATATCTTGACCATTCAAATGATTCTTTGATGAAAAATAACGAAACTAATTCTACACTTTCCAAAGAATCGCCTGAAAATGAGCATCAAAAAGATATAAACACAAGAAGAGTTCAATGTAAGGAATGCAATAAGGTGTTTTCTCATAAATACTATCAGCAAGTACATATGCATTATCATAATGGTGGTAGAATAATTGCATGTAATATATGCCATGAAATTTTTGATAATGACTATCAATTAAAGAAGCACAAGACTGTGCATAAAGCTAAATGCAATATATGTGGGGAAGTCTTTGAATCGTTATTTAAGTTACGCTCGCATCGAACAATACATATTGCTGAACCTCATACCTGTCACATCTGTAACAAACAATTACGCAGCTTAAAACGCTTTAAGGAGCACGTTTTAAGCCATGACAAAAGATTCATGTGTGAAGTGTGTGGAAAATGTTACTCGGGAACTGGTGCCCTGAGTACACATAAATCTACACATATAACCGAGAAAACTATACCATGTTCAACGTGTGGAAAATTGTTTACAAGCATAATGCGTCTAAGAGCTCATTTAAAATGGCATAAACCTGATAAGCCTTACAAATGTGATTATTGCAACAAAGCTTTTGCCACAAGTATGGCGAAGAAACGGCATACAACAATTCACACTGGTGAAAAAACATATCCATGCAAAATATGTGGAAAACTTTTTGCAGATTCTTCTACGATTATACGTCATATGCTTGTTCATACAGGAGAAACTCCATTTGCTTGCAATAAATGCTCATATAAATGTCGATATAAACAACAATTTGATAAGCATATGAAAAAGCATCAATAAACAGTATTATATTTTAAGAATTGTATTTGTATTTATTTATTAAGAGCTTTGCCTACACTTGGGGTTTATAATTCGAATTTAAAGATTCCTATTTAAAACTGTCCTTACCTGCTTTATTTAATCGTATAACATCCAAATATGTCCAAACAACGCACCACATTCAACAGCACACAATTTTAAATTTGAAAACGTCAAAAGTAATAAATCAGTATTGCCAACCCAGTAAATTTGGCAAAACTTAATAACCACAACTAAAATAAGAACAATTACTATTACAAAGTGTATTTACGTTTACGTACTTCAACTAAAACAAAATTAATTATAAAATACAATATTTCCTATGGCTAATAGTGGTCTCGTTCAACTATATTAAACGCTTTAACCTTTTTCACTTATGTGTATAAGTATAAAATCGTCGAATATTTAATGTATAGTAAATTACGAAAAAGATATTTTTTAATATACTATAAATGCATCTTATATAGCGAAAGTTAACACACCGGAGAGAGTCTAACGCTGTTTCTTTGCAAATAATTTAGTTAAGAGAATCTTATAATCATATGTTTGTTATTTTTTTGTTTTATTTATTTTTGTAAATAAGTCTATGCCATATCTTTTAATTGTCATCACAAACTATGAATAAAATTCAATGAAAACGTTTAGCCACGTCTTCAATCGGATTTTATTGTAGTTTGTGATTATAACTAAAAAAATTACTATTTACCAACTGCAAAATATAAAACCATTCAAGATTCGCGGTTAAACTATTAACGATGGTCTGTCGCTAGATGGGTCTGAAACTTGTCCTACAAAATATGCATTGAAATGCATAACCCTGGCATATCCCTGATTATACCAAGTGATATATACCAAGCCGTGTTAGCAAAAAGAAAATAGGCTGATATATCCCTATCGGAAAATGAATTCAGATATTTGTCGCACTTGCTTGCAAAGTAATTCCGAATATTACAATTTATTTAATTATTTTGAAGACGGTAAACAGCTACTGGAAATGTTGATAGATTGTACTGGCATAAAAGTAAGAATATCATGGTACCCTTTGATATCCAATGCTTTTTGTGTATTCTATAGGCGGAGGAAGGTGACCAGTTACCCTACAATATATGTGTTGGCTGTAAAGAAAAACTCTTCTCTTCATGGTCCTTCAGAGTATTGGCATTAAACTCTGATTCAAAATTACGTGAGGATTGTAACGATAAAGTATTTGCTGAAGTAGAAGTTAAGGATGAGCCTATTATTAGGCAATATGACGACGGTAACAAATCAATAACAACAGTAAATGACAATTCATATGAAATGGGGAATGATACAGAAAACCTTCATGCACAACATTCTCATGACATATCAAAAGGTAACTTACGCTTTTATATCAAAGCAATTTGTCAATATAAAACGTGAAAAATTGCTTAAAACTGTCTGATACCTTACTTATCATTGAAGTTACAATAAAAAAATGCTAAGTATTTTTTTTAAATATATAAATGTATAGGTATTGTAGTAAACTCGATACCACACACAAATGAAATATTTACTTGGAAGGCAGTATTTCAAGAGCAAGTGACAATGAGGAGCTTACTGCAATACCTGTGCATCATAGAAGCACAGAGTCCTTGTAATCATTGTAAGTATATAAATGTTATGAACAGAGGTATTAGCGTGTTTTTAAAATTTAGCTATATTTATACAATTTCAATACAGATACATGTGAAGTATCTCACCTTTGGAACAGGTACTGTGAGAGATCAAGAACTGCAAAGTACACAGAAGCGATATCCAGGACTAGTTTTAGTTATTAGCAATGATTTGATTAACCAAGCTTTACTAAAAGCGGGTTTTCAAACAAACCTAAGTAAATATCCAGATAAAAGCCTGCACAATGACAATTCCAACACTGAGAAAAGCTCGCCTGAATATCAACAGTTAGATGGTATTAGTAACTGTTTTAGTTTTTTAATTTTTTGCAATTTAATTTTTTCATATTTATTGCATTTTAGGAAACGAAAAGCAAATAGAAACATCACAAGCTGTAGAGGACGTTGTATATAAAACAGATGATACTGTCTCTGTGAAGTCTGGATATGTAGATGACACGAGTCATTTCGATGATAATTCTGTAGTAATACCCAATAATGAGCCTATTTCAAGTAATGAAAATGATAATTTGTCACTTGATGAATCGGATAAGGAACAAAATGGAAATGATGCAATGCCAAACAGTTACAACCATCTGGCCTATCCTGAGGGTAAGGTGAAATTCAGGTGCAAAATTTGTAAGAAACCCTTTAAGAACGATTATCAACTGGAAAAACATCAAGCGGTACATCAAAATGATGAATACATATGTGATATTTGTGGCGAAAGTTTCGAGACGTTTTGGAAGAAACGTAATCATCGAGCCATTCACAGAGGGCAATTTCATGCTTGCCACCTCTGCGATCGAACGTTTAAGCGCAAAAAGAGTCTTGAGGAACATCTGGAGAGACACAATCAAAAGAAAGAGCGCGATTACGTTTGTGAACTGTGCGGAAAAATCTTACAAGGGTTAAGCAGTTTGAGAGGCCATTTCGCCTGTCACATGTCCGAGAAGAGGTTCCTATGCGTGACGTGTGGTAAAGGTTTCCCCACCCAAATGCGGCTGAGTATACACAAACGACGACATTCCACTCTAAAACAGTTTTTGTGCAAGGAGTGCGGAAAGGCATTTTTAGGGCCGAGCGAATTAAGAAGACACATGTTGATGCACACCGGTGAAAGGACTCATCCATGCAAGATTTGCGGGAAATTGTTCGGTGATTCTTCCACGATAATAAGACATATGCTGATCCACACTGGGGAAACCCCGTTCGAATGTACTAAATGTCCGTACAAGTGCAGGTATAAGCAGCAGTTCGATAAACATATGAAAAAACACAAATAAATAAGGGGTTAATTATGTTGGGAATTCGCAAAGTGTTAGCTTCGATCTCGAGGAGAAAATAGAGGCACTGCTATGCCTGGACTACAATCACAGATTACACCAGTTAACTGACACAATACAAAAAAAACGATCCATACATACAACGGTTTTCAGGTGGTGCTGTGTACCGTATAGTTAAGATTAGCGGGAGATTTAAATTATTTGTCTGAATGTATTTGCCGTGAATGTGAATTGTAAATTGTTTTGTATGCTTTTGAACGTAGACAGGCAGAAGTTGGCATTTCGTAGCAAACATTTTCCTGTAAAATGTAGTTGCACATTTAGAAAGTGCTGACTTCTAGCTAACGATTTCAAAATTTAATACTTGATGAAATAAAAGTCCCTCATTTTATTTTTTTATTTTATTGACTGAGAAGTGAAATGTGAATGTGGTAATTGTTATTACAAAGTACTTCTATAAAATGCCGGTAATAAGGAAATTCCCTGTAGTACTGCCTACATATGTATTGCAATTGATGTTAATCCCGAGTTTGATGCTGTAATATGCAATATTTTTTAGGTTACCTACTATAGGTAAATCCAGGGAGCAAGACGATTATGACACTATATCCGAGTTGGTCCTATAATCGATAACGTTATAAACGAGTTCTACTGTTTATAAAATTTTACTTCACAAAATTTTTGAATAATAGATTTTTTTTAAATTAATTGTCAAACTGAATATAATTAATTTTAGTGCTAAAATCCTTTGCTGACGTATGTATATGATAATAACGAATTCACAATGCAAAAATAAAAAGGAAATGCCTTTCATACAAATATTTAGTGTGAGATAAAGATTACATTTCCACGTGTACAAAAATTATTGATATATGAAGTAGGTCCATCAATACACGGATTATATTGGTAACAGAAAAGTAATCATATTTACATTAATTTTATCATCTGTACAGAATCTGTTTGTGACGCCACTGGCAGAGTTCAAAACCTTGTCACTAACTTGACAAAAATTTAACAAGGCGGGAAATTCAAATAACCATTTAAAATCCACAGGCTAGTTTTCCAAATCCTTTTTCCTTTTGTTCAGTTGGCTGCATTGTACAATGACAACTTAAGACCAAATTCGCATTTTGTAAATACAATGCAAATGTATTTTGTTTGTAGGACTTGCTTAAAAACAGGAACCAACTATTTTAATTTGTTCAATTATTTTGAAGACAGTAAAGCCTTATCAGAGATGCTAATGGAATGTGTAACAATAAAGGTAATACTAGAATTCATTTGTCTTCCAGATACCCTATATTTCTATTTCGTAGGTAAAGGAAGGTGATGGTTTGCCATATCACATATGTAACAATTGTAGAAACAAATTAAACTCTTCCTGGGCTTTCAGAACATTGGTATTAAGATCAGAAGTAAAGTTACATAGTAATATTGAATCTCATTTATTATCCGATAATGCAGTTTTTAAAGAAGAATCATCAGTTTGTAGAGATGAGAAAGTTGAATTGAATAGTAATGTAGTTGAAAGCGCCAACAATAATAATTATAATAGAAGAGTAGAACAATCAAAATGTTTACTTTCAGAAACATTAGATTTTATACCATCACTAAGTCATACTGATAAGAACGTAACTCAAAAAAATAAGGCAGTAATAGAATCTATTTACAAGAATAATTGTGTGACCATTAAAGATACAATAAAAGAGCATTGCAAAGAGAAAATTGTAGGCACTTCATATAACTTAGATTGTACAAAAGATAATTTTGATCAGTTTTCTAAACATAAGTCAATTGGAACTAGAGCACTGTATTTGAAAAAGGAACTAAGTAATACAGACGACAAAATATTAGAATCTCAAAATGTTGAAGAAACTAGTGAAACTACTATTGAAAGTGATACAAAGTCAACACCACCATCAAAATTTGTTAAGAGACAAAGACAGAGATATCAGATGAACCAGAAAAATGAAAAGTTTTCATCTAAACTTTGTAAGACATCAGTTTTTGCTAAAGAGGCAGTTACCAGTAAGTCGGTAATTGCAGCAACTGCGGATCCTTCTAGTACATCAAAAGGTAGCTCCTGTATTCTCACGTCAAATTTTTATAGTTTTCTTGCTTCCTGTTGATATAAAACATGCAAAAGTACTGGAAACAGATTAATACCTTAGTGATCATTAAGACAAAGGAGATTTCTTTTAATTTTAAGCACGAAGGTGTTAGCTCGTTTCCAGATTTATAACTGTATTTATGCAACTTCAATGCAATTGTGAACAAATCTTACCTTAGAAACAAGTATTGTGAGAGATCTTGAACTAGAAAATATGAAGAAGCAATACCCAGGGATGATTCTAGTTATTAGCAATACTCTGGTTAACCAAGGGGTCCAAACAGGCTCAAATGAATGTCCAGATAAAGATAATTCTAAAATTATGAAAAATTCGGTGGAGTATAAACAATCAGGTGTCGAAGCTAACTATCTGGGTAATTTAATTCATATTACGCATCAACTTAAATCGTTTTAAATTTGTTGTATTTTAGACAATAAAAAGCAAGTAGAAATATTACAAACTAAAGACGACATCGTACGTGAATCAGATGATAGTTTTATAAAATCTGAATATGTGGATAATCTAAATGCTTCTGCTGATGTTTTTATAGTGGATGATGAATCTGTTTCAAGTAATGACAAAAATAATCTATTGCTTCATGAATTAGATACGAAACAAGGTGGAGATGATGCAGCTCAGCAAGAAGTAGAAATATCTAAAGTACACTGCAAAGAATGTGACAAATTTTTTTCGCGAAGCTACTATAACCGAGTCCACCTATATTATCATCAAGGTAAGCTAAAATACGCGTGTAAAGTTTGCAACGAATCTTTCAAGAACGATTACCAACTGGAAAAACACAAGGCGGTACATCAGAACGAAAAACACGTTTGCGAAATTTGTGGCAAAAGTTTCGTAACGTACTCGATGAAACGTGTTCACCGAAGGGTGCATAAGAACGAATCCCACGCTTGCCATCTCTGCGATCGAACGTTTAAACGCAAGAAGATCCTCGACGATCATCTGGAGCAACACAATCGGAAAAGGACGCGCGATTACGTTTGCGAATTGTGCGGAAAACTCTTTCAAGGATTGAGGAGCTTAAGAGGCCATTCCGCCTGCCATATCACCGAGAAAAGCTTCTTGTGCGTTACGTGCGGTAAAGGTTTCCCCACCCAAATGCGGTTGAGTATGCACCAGCGCCGGCATTCCACTCTAAAACTGTTTTCGTGCAAGCAGTGCGGAAAGGCATTTTTGGGGCCGAGCGAATTAAAAAGACACATGTTGATGCACACCGGTGAAAGGACTCATCCGTGCAAGATCTGCGGGAAATTGTTCGGTGATCGTTCTACAATAATAAGACATATGCTGATTCACACCGGGGAAACCCCGTTTGAATGCGCTAAGTGTCCGTACAAGTGTAGGTATAAGCAGCAGTTCGATAAACATATGAAAAAACACAAATGAATAAGTGGTTAATTATGTTGGAAATTCGCAAAATGTTAACTTCGATCTCGAGGAGAAAGTAGAGGCACTGATACGCCTGGATTACACACATAGATCACATCAGTTGGCCGACCCAATGCAAAAAATTATCCGTCAGGAAAGTAGATGTTTTATCTCTCATTCACATACATACAATTGTTCTCAGGTGGTGCTGTGTACTACGTAGTTAAGATTAGCGGGAGATTTAAATTATTATCTAAATGTATTTGCTATGTGAATTATTTTATATGTATGTGAACGTAGACAGACAGAAGTCGACAATTCCATTGTTTTATAGGAAACATTTTCCTCTAAAATATAGTTTCTGATTTAGAAAGTGCTGACTTCTTGCTAGCGATTTTAAAATTTAACACTTGATGAAATAAAAGTCCCTCATTTTATTTTTTAATTTTATTAACTGAAAACAAAGAAAGAGTTACAACTGAAGAACATATGCAAACTAAAAAGCATCTTGTGAAATTAACGAAAACAGAGACCTGTTAAAACAAAATTGGCAAAATGTCAATACCAATACCTTTAATTAAATTTTCATTTAGAGTAGCTTATGATTTCTACTTAAATTTTGGGAAGACCGTGGAATAGTAACGTTATTCGAAAGTGAAGCTTTGAAAACTGCCATAGTAAAGTTAATTTATTGAAAACTTGTCTTATCAATTACATTATTTATTATTATGTTGACTTTACTATCACAGTTGTCAAAGTTTGACTTTCGAAAAACTACTGTTCCACAGCGTTTGTTACGTGACAATTTTACCTCGTTACTTTTCTTTTTGACCACGCTGTATACTCGACTTTAAGCGATGCGAATCGTATCACTTTTTTGTGCTTTTTCAAATTCTGTTGGTGTCGAACACATGTGTTGCACGGTCTTTTGTTTGGCCGTGATACGAGATAGAACTCTCGAATTTAAGTGAAAATTATAGGCTACTCTAGATCAAAATTTAATTGAAGGCATGGTATGTATTATATATGTATATGCAGGTCGAAAGTCACACAATCAAATTGAAGCAGATTCAAAACTAACCGATGACACTCTTTCTACACACCCTTACCTCCCATGTTTGAATATTTAAAAATAAAACATAAAATTACGAAAGGCCAAATTTCAAACAACAATCACAATACAAAATATCGGATGAACGTCAACACAACGATTTTGTACGATTATTAACGGACATTAATGAATCATTCCAGTTAGTGGCGCCATCTGAAAATGGCAAAGAATCCGTTGACAAAGATGGAACTAATATTTTTAATCAGGTAAACAGAAATAACTGAAACGGACAACTTTTCCTATGTAGTTGGTTGTTTGGTAGAACTCTGTGACTACAACTATTCACTGTATAAAAGTCATTAAACGAAACATTAGTTCTTTCGTTTCACTGCGTTCAAATTTATATCAAAATCGGGTTCATACATGATTGATAAGATTTCTTGATAATTCTTCGCTTCCCGTCATCAATCAATTACTACTGTAATTCTCTCTTTACTTTGTTTTCTTCAGAAACATTTATCACTTTTAAAGGGCAAGATTCTATTGGTATATTAGGTATGACATGCTATTTTTTCATCCAAAAATGTTTACATGAAAAATATAAATTTACTGTATTATTTTTTGAAGACCAATTAATGTACAATGGGAAGTATTAACGTTATTGACCCTACCTTCTGCATTCTCTTTAATCATTGTTGCGTTTCATTGATTTAACTTTTTGTATACAAAAAGCGACAGAAATGTTATTCAATGCGTTCGTATTTTCTATGTTGTTTCATGTAACTTCCCGGCTGTTTCAAGGCCATTTAAATTGTACGAACATTCATCGATGTCCTGCTTTTGTCTATTCTGTGGTAGCGCATTTCTTTCATTTACGCAATATGTTTTTAAATATTTGTTTCTTAGGACCTCACCATCGGTGTGATGTAGGAGTGTTACATTTTATTGTGTCGCACAACTACTTTACATGATTATACAGATATAATCTGAGCAAAGCCAACGGTCATAATACTCTACAATCAGCTAATCGCCGTAAGCAGTACTTTGCTGTAGCCCTTCTACATCATGGTTATAGCTTTTTTGGAAACGAGCTTCAACTATTGTTGGAAAAATTTCATTTGGCTTCAAGGTTGGGTATTTTCTTCCAATAAGACGGAGTTCCTGCACATTCTATCACATCATCTAAATCTAATATTTTCCCGAAGATGTATCGATCGAAATAGTCACATTCATTGGCCACAAAAATATATGATATTCCCCCTGAAACGTCCTGTATAACGTCTTGAAGAGTAACTCCTTATTTCTGACGAAATCTTCTGAAACAATTATTTTAGCTTAGATAAAAGCGAACCCCATATATGACCGTAGATACCTCCCCATCGTTGACTTTGCTCAGATTATATCTGTATACGTTATGATTTGTGGTTGTTTGTTAGTGAAACACAGTCCTACCAACCTTCTTTATATAAGATTTTCACTAACTTTTTCTACAACATTATAAAATAAAGTGTTAGAGATTTTCAAGTCTATCTTTCAAGTTGTGTTTATTGAATACTTTATTTGTTTAATCTTCTGACAACGATGATTATTAAACAACTAACAAACTAAAACTGGAATATCTATCGATCCCGTTTCGCCAATTTATGTATTGTAAATACAATGCAAATGAATTTTGTTTGTAGAACTTGTTTAAAAAGAGGCACGGACTATTTTAATTTATTTAATTATTTTGAGGATACTAAAGCTTTATCGGAATTGCTAATGGAATGTGCAACAATAAAGGTAATAATAAGATACACCTATCTTCCACATACACTATATTTCTATCTCATAGATAGAGGAAGGTGATGGCTTGCCGTATCACATTTGTAACGATTGTAGAGGCAAATTACACTCTTCATGGGCTTTCAGAACATTGGTGTTAAGATCAGAAGAAAAGCTACGTAGTAACATCAGTCTAGGTGTATCACATGATAATGCATTTGTTAAAGAAGAACCATTAATTGGTAGAGATGAAAATGTTGAGCTGATCAGTACTGTTATTGAAAATGCAAATTGTAATAATGGTAAAAATAATAGAGAAGTAGAGCAATCAAAATGTTTAGATTTGCAAATGTTAGATTTTACTCCAATCAAAAAGGATGTCGATGAATGTTCGGATAAAGCTATTTATAAAAGTAGTGATGTAAAGGTCGCAGATCACTATCAACAAAGCATAGATTCATCATGTAACTTACATTACACTGACAATAATTTTGATCAGTGTCCTAGTGATAAATCAACAGAAATTAAAACATTGCATTTGGAAGAAGGTTTAAATGATATAGAAAACAAACTGCCAGTAGAACATCATAACTTTGAAAATTATCGAAACAGCAAAGATGAAAATGATGTAAAATCAATATCATCGTCCAAATTAGTTAAACACCGAAGGAAAAGACATCAAGCGAAGAATGAAAAGCCTTTAACTAAAGTTTGTAGGACCACAATTTCACAAAAATACCATCAAAAAGAATTTAATTGTAAAATTTGCAATCAAACTTTTGATTCCTTGTACTATTTAAAAGAACATAGAAAAACACACAAGCATCAAAGGCCTAACATCGGTGAGCGAAATAAAAAGTTCATTTGCAAGATTTGTGGAGAGGATATGCAAACGCAGTATAAATTATCAAGTCATCAAGCAGCGCACAATGGCGAACTCTACGAATGTCAGATTTGTAAAAGAACATTTCCGCTTAAACAATCGTTGATTGCACACGAAAAACGTCACGTATGCGACGCAGAATCGAGACTGATATGCGAACTGTGCGGTAAATCGTTCGCGAACATATACACATTGAGATATCATCGGGAGACTCACAACACTGAGAAAACTGTACCTTGCCCGACGTGTGGCAAGCTATTTACGACCCAAAAGAATATGATGTCACATTTCGCGTGGCATAACATTCGTGACCGTCATATTTGCGAATATTGCAATAAAGGCTTTAAATCTGCGAATCGAAAAAAACGACATGTTTTGATACACACCGGGGAGAAACCACATCCATGCAAGATCTGCAACAAAAGATTTACGGATACTGGTACACTCTCGCGTCACATGCTTACCCACACGGGGGAAACCAAGTTTGCCTGCGATAAATGTCCGTATAAATGCAGATATAAACAGCAGTTTGATAAACATTTAAGAAAGCATAAATAGAATATCAATATTTTATGTTTTTTTTTATTATTCGAACCACATGATTTCAGTTGAAATAGAAATGATAGCGATTTCTAGTTTTAAGACAAAAGTTGTAAATAAACATGTAGGTATAGCAACCAACTAAAGACAACGAATATTTAATTTTATCGGTACTTCGCCGAAACTAACAAAGTTTATAATATACTTACATTAAGTATTTTATTGCTACGGCATTTGAAATTATAAAAAAATGATATGATGACATATAAAATATTCATTTATTTATAAACGATTTATGTTTGAATAAATCTATTTCGTTATTAAAATTGTATTTTTGTATATAGTAGATTTACTGACATAACTACCTTTTAAGTTTCGCGGTCGATTTAGATTGGTACTTCCGACAATAAAGGCGATGTTTGTATGTATTGTCGAAAATAATTATCAAATTGAACTTTATTGACGGAAATACCAACCTACATCGACCGCGAAAATTAAGTTAGTGTGGGATTTATTCTAGTCATTTTAACAAAGGCTCCTTTAATTGTATAAAAATAAAAGTTCAATTCTTTTTCTTTAATAGAGACGTTAGGAATTGTTTTGTATACCGTGTATGTACATAAGAATACTTTTACAATGTAAGTAATTTAGAAATGTACGGAGTTGCTCAACTGTGTAGTTCCGTTTATGTATTGTGATTAAAAATAAGCGTTATTGGCTTCTTTATTTAAATGTTCCAAGATATATATTCTTTTATATACAATAACAAAATGGACAATTATGGAGTTTACAAAAGATATTGCTCAAATATGTATCGCTTGTTACAAAATGATGGTAATTGAAAGACGAATTCCTAACGCAGTCTCTGACTAACTAAATATTTTCTAGTTAATATATATAATACATAATATATGTATGTGATTAGAAGAATTTTGTGGAGTTTTATTTAAGTTTTACATGAATGTGTTCACACATGATATACAGGAAAGTTTAATATTGGAAGTTTTTGAATTCCTGATTATTATCCCCATAAATAACACATTCTGTTGTCACAATTTTTGTATTTGTACAAAGTGTAACCTGAAATATTAATTTATTTACAAACGATGTATATTGAAATAAATCTGTTTCGTTATTAAAGATGTATATACTCCTTTCGTTTATGTATTTTACGTTAAAAGAGAAATTATGTACATATAAAGTAAACCAACCAGGCTTTTACGGAACCTAATGGGGTATTGTATGCCTAATGGAAATCTAGAAATAGCACTGGTGCCGACCTTATTATGCAAGAGCTCTACATCAGAGATAACTTGGCTTCTTACATGTCATTTTAGTAACTGAATTGTTGTGGCTAACCTGATATCACTGAAATTTGGATTCTTGCAAATTAATGAAATAATAGTCTTACTACTGTTTGAAGTCCCAAATTCTTTAAATTGCTGTATACAATTTTTCCCGAATACATTCTAAACTTAAATACTTTAAATAGATGACAACCATTTACCTTTTTTGTGTAATCTGTCAAAACATGTTTAGTTGGCAATGATGATCAATAAACAAATTGTAAACATTTAAGAATTGACATACGTTATTCATTATCGTTCATTATTTTACATTCATTTTAAAAATAATATCGCGACTAAAAGTCAAAAACCAAATGCATTTCGTCTGCAGGACATGCTTGCAAACTGGTACAAATTTTCGAAACCTATTCAATAATTTTGAAAATGACAAAGCCTTATCAGAGATGTTAATGGAATGTGTTATAATTAAGGTAATCATGTAAATCGCTATATCTCATTTTGAATACACCACATCTCTGTTTTACAGCTAGAAGATGGTGATGGGCTACCTTGCCATATATGCGATGACTGTAAAGACAAATTAAATTCTGCCTGGAACTTTAGATCGTTGGTCTTAAAATCAGACTCAATATTACGTAATTGTGATATTGTAACAGTGCTAGCTGATGGTGGATCAATCGAGAAAGAACACTGTGATCTTAAAATTGAAAACATTGTGGTGCCTAATTCAGTACATCAAAATGTGTATAATAATAGTAATGTGAATGTTAAGGAACTAGCACAGAATCCCCATTCACTGGTAGTTTTTGTCCCAAGATCAGGAAACAATGTGCTGGAGGATGTGTCTAAACTAAAAGATACATTATTAAAATCTGGTCAGCAAAACAATGAAAATGAATATTTAGAGAAATTTGTCTGTAAAAATACGTCAGTTCCAGTTAAAGATGTAAAAGAGTGTAGTCAAAAAAGTGTATCAGATTGTCGTGAAAATTTAGATGGTGTAAATGATATTAATTTAAGTCAAATGAAAACAAACCAAAAAGAAAACGAGGCAGAAGATTTAAGTAGCCATATCTATCGGAATAAATGTACAAGAGAGGAGAAAGAGGCAGATCGGTTTCCCAAAGATTCAGCTAAAATACCAAATGACTTGGATTGTGTAGAAGATCAACTGTTGAAAACAAAATCATTTATTACAGAAAATCAAGGTATATTGCAAGATGTTTCAAATGTAGATAATAATATGTCAGTGCAATGCCAGAATTTAAATAATTCAACTGTGATTTCAAATGATTTCTCTATTGGAAATGATAGTACATTTTCATCCGATAGTGATAAAACCAATTCTGAAGTTCCTTTAGAGCTAACTAAAAATAAGGGTAAAAGAAATCGAATTCTTATTAAGGATAATATATTTGTGACTAAATTTGACAAGCGAGGCCGTCCCGTTGGAATACCTGCTCCCAAAATACATTGTAAAGTATGCAATAAATTAGTTTCCCTTTCATACTACCACAATGAACATATTCACAAACACACTGACGGTTTTCTATGTAAGATTTGTAATAAAACCTTTCACTCTGAATATTTATTAAAAACACATCAGGCCGTGCATCAAAATCAAAAACACATATGCGATATATGCCAGGAAGGATTTCCAACATATTATAAACTGCTTCGTCATAGACTATCCCATAAAGGACAAATTCACATGTGCACTATCTGTAAAAAAACTTTTACCTGGAAAAAGGTCTTGGAACGTCACGTGCAACGTCATAAGAACCAAAAGCAAACAATGTTCATTTGTGAGTTGTGCGGAAAAGCGTTTCCAGCGCTTGTCAATTTAAAAATTCATTACGAGAGCCACAACACTGAGAAAACTGTACCTTGTCCGAAATGTGGGAAGCTCTTTGCAAATCATCGAAAAGTGACCGCCCATCTGATATGGCATAATACTGACCATTCCCATGTGTGCGAATACTGTAATAAAGGTTTCAAAACGCTAATGAGTAAAAAACGTCATGTTTTAATACACACTGGCGAGAAGCGTCATGTCTGTAAAGTTTGTGAAAAGAGATTTACTGATGGAGGTACCCTTTCGCGTCACATGTTGACGCATACAAAGGAGACTCCATATTCCTGTGAAAAATGTCCATATAAATGTACATATAAGCAGCAGCTTGATAGACATTTAAAAAAACACAAATAAAAGGAGCTGAATCGTAGAACTGCATCCAATGTGAGGTGAGAACGTCATCGAATTTTTCGCGGCAAAAAAATTAAATTTTTAATAACCATTTATGACATCCAATTCAAAACAACGTTAAGGACGATGTCAGTTTTAAAAACAAATGCATTGATAGCATGTTTATCCCCGGTCAATTTCACCTTCTAACATAATGTCACGTTGTCCTCATAGATTCACTCTACCTATACCTGACGCGATCAACAGATGCAGTAGCAACAATGGTTGAACATTACGTCATAAAGTCGTCATACCCCAAACAACGTTTATCGTTGGCTGATTGACAAGTTTGCTTACATTAAGATAACGTAACATTTTTCAAATCTGTGTGTTATTAATCTCATATTATGTATAGTCTAATTATTTGAGGAATAAATACACGTCATCAATCGAGAATGACGTGAAATCAAAATGTAAACACTAATTATACCCCTAATTGTAAATAGCCGTGTTTGTAATGGTATGTCGAAAAGACGACATAGCGCTTTATATCTACAGGTGTCTCAACGCTAGTAAAATAAATTTCGCTAGACGAAAGTTGTATATTTTAATTGTTTTGTAATAATAAGTACGTAACGTGATATGTAAGTGGCTATTATTTAAGATTGAAATTTGATTAAATTTTACTATGTTTAAGTGAAACTTATTCTTTGAAAAAGTTTCGCTATATATTTGTAATGAAACGTCATATTAGTACCATTTATGACGTATATTCAAAAAATTAAACCATATATTAATGTGTTCATGCTTGCTTCATGCTAATTTTTTGTAATTATTTTGTTACGAATAAATAAACTATTTAATAGTGTACATATGAATATCTGTACTTTGAATTTTTTTAAATCTTTGCGTTATTAATCTTGCATGCTACTGCATCTGTTCCGCGATTGTAGTATAGAAGTTATGATTCGTTCTGGCACTTATTTTCAGTTTAATGCAAATAATACATCACAAGTTTAGTTGTTAAATATATCTATCAAATAAAGATTTCTTTTTTAATATTCTAAGAATATTCATTTTTACCCAAACAATCTATTTTATAATTTTTTTTTATACGTACTTTTGATGGTAGTTTAGAATAATGTGAATTTCTTTGATAAAGATTCCAGAATCTTTCACAAGAAAATTATTAACAGTTTCCTCTTATAAAACCTCAAATGATTTTTACGAAAATACGATGTCATTGAAAAGTTTCTGGTTGATTTTAAAACATTCTTATTATTGTCATTTCTTGAATTTATTTTAAAATACAATAGATGAATTTTTAAAATTTTGGCTTTATTCCATTACTAAGAGATAGTCAGTAATCCCTTCACTGCATATTTTTCTATGAATGCACTAGGAATTAATTTCTCTTTATTTAGTTACGCCGCTGTACGGCCAAGTACAAAGTGATATAGGTTATGTTAGATATATAATTATTTTTGAATATTAAATTTCGTAAATTTATTTTAAAATGAATGAAATAGAGAAATTAGAGCACCTCTCGCTTGTATCTAAAGTATGTACGGAATTAGAAAATCATTTGGGGATGAATGATAAAGATTTAGGTAAGTTAAAATTTCATCCTCAAAAGGTTATCATTTCTTCTTATTTTAATACCGTAGCCGAATTTATAATACATTTATCAGAGAAGCACAACACCTTTGAAGCCTTTAAAAAAGTGCTACTGGAAAATGGTGCAGAATTTTCTGACTCGTTCGTAGCTAATTTACTACGAATCATACAACACATGAAACCGAATAGAAAGAATACCAATTCAACTAGTGAATCTAAGCCCGGCACGTTAGCTGAAAAATTCCCAGCGTTGGCGATACCTAATGAACCACAAAAATCCTTTGAACAATTTGTAGGTGATGAGGTTAAATCTAATAATGCAGAACATAAAAAGGAAGATAATGACGTCGTTGCGGATTTAATGGCACAATTTGAAGCAGATGCTCCATCCAAACGAAAACAAAAAGATAAAGAACAAAATGAAAGAAGTAAGCAAAGCCGAAGAGAAAAAAGTAGATCTAGGGATCGTCGTAGAAGTCGATCTAAGCAGCGAGATCGAAGTCGATCTAGGCAACGAGATCGAAGTCGATCTAGGCAACGAGATCGAAGTCGATCTAAGCAACGAGATCGAAGTCGATCTAGGCAGCGAGATCGAAGTCGATCCAGAGATAGAAGAAGAGGAAGAAGTCGATCTAGAGATAAAGGTACAACTGGCTCAAGAGATAGACGGAGGAGTAAATCACATGAAAGTCGAAAGCATAGGGATCGATCGAACGATAGGAACAGGAGGAGATCCCCTGATAGAAATAGGCGATCTAGATCAAGGGGTAGGAATAGGGATAGATATGGCGATCGAAATGAAGAAAGACGGACTAAAAGGGACAGTCCTGAATTGGATGAAGATCCGATACCTGGAAAGGTAAGAAATAAGCTTCCATTAATTTTGCTAACTAGTTTAAAAGTTTAAAGGTTATAATTTTATTGGTAGGTAATAACCAATAATAATTCCAACATTATTTTACATTTTTACCTGGTGTGTCAGAAGTTATGAATAGAACGAAAGGTATTTCGAGCAAACACCTGTATTCTGTTATCTGATTCTTCATGGTTACTATAAATATTTTTGATTCAATTCTACCGCCACGTATTTTCATAAAAAGAATTGGTGTACTTTACATATTAGAACAAAAAGTTTCAAGGAATATGGTTGCTATTTAGACGTTTTTTTTATTGGAAATAACCAATCACTATACTCTTTCATTTTTTTAAGATATCCTGTATATGCTCTTATGTTGAAATGAACACGTAGGCTACCAGGGCCAGAGTCAGCAGTAAGCGAACTATTTTTGGAATTGAACCGTGTCATGATGTGATATAAAAAATCAAATAAGAGTAAAAGACAAAAAGAAATAGAAAGAGAAAGAAAAAATGGAAAATGGGGGTGAAAAAGGAAAAGGTGAAATAAAGAGTAAGAGAAGGGAAACAGAAAAACTCTCTCTTCTCTTACTTTTTATTTCACCTTTTTTTTTCACCCCCTTTTTTAATTTTTTCCTTTTTTCTTTCTCTTTTTATTTTTTCTTTTACTCTTATTTCATTTTTATATCCAGTCATGAGACAGTTGAATTCCGCAAATAGTTCGCTTATTAATGCTCTTGTGTTTTACAGAGCATCATATACATACCTATTTAGAACTTATTTCTACAAATAATTGCAGATATACACTGGTAAAGTAGCTAATATTGTCCCATTCGGTTGTTTTGTTCAACTAGAAGGTTTGAGACGTCGTTGGGAAGGTTTAGTTCATATATCGCAACTTCGTGCTGAAGGCAGGGTAACAAACGTTTCTGAAGTCGTATCAAGAGGCAATAAAGTAAAGGCAAGTACTTATGAATATCTTTTTGAAGTATATATTGACCTATTCTTTTACATAGGTGAAAATCCTCTCCGTTACTGGACAGAAGGTCTCTTTATCGATGAAAGACGTGTGCCAAATGACAGGAAGAGACTTAAATCCTTTATCCCACGCTCCAGCGGAGAGGGAGGACAAAGATCGTAACCCGGATAGACCGGTAAATAGTGGAACGTCGGTATTACGTTTACCGGTTGGTATCGATGAAAGTGAGGAAGATTCTCGAAAGAGAGTTACTAGGATATCTAGTCCCGAACGTTGGGAGATCAAACAGGTTTGGTATATTTCACTTTTATCGTCAATCGTGTCTTAATCGAAGGTGAAATTATTTTAAATACATTTCTTTTCATAGATGATTTCATCAGGTTGCATCGATAAGAGCGAATTACCAGATTTTGACGACGAAACAGGACTTTTACCTAAAGATGACGACGGTGCGGAAGCAGATATTGAAATAGAGTTGGTTGAGGAGGAACCGCCATTCCTTCAAGGACATGGTAGAGCATTACATGATTTAAGTCCAGTTAGGTAAGGATCGTTATGGTCTATTGTTAAATTTCGTTCATTTTCGGCTTTTATTTGATAAGTACTATAGTAGTATTAATGATGTGTTAACTTGCATTATTTCTCTTATTCTTTGATGGTCTAATAACGTCTTCTTACAGCAGCGTTTCCAGTACATCATCTCCGTTGACATTATTGTGTTTTCCATCTTTTTATTCAGCGACCACACTTCATTTCCGTAGGTAACACACCTTTCAACAAAAGACTGGAACATCCGGGTTTTTGTTTTCTTTGAAATATTGTCATTTCACACCACAGGGTGTAGTTGTCTAATTATTCCTTTTATTATTTTATTCTGTATGTCTATTTCATTTCTACCATCAGAAGTTAACGTAATTCCTAGATATTTATACGCGTTTTATCGCTTTTTTCATCACTTCATTTTCCACTACTAACTGTTTTTCTTGTGAACCGATTGTTACGTACTCTGTCTTATCTATATTGATCTTCAAACCCCATCTCGTGTATTCTTCCCTGTTTCCTGAACATGTAGTCGATGTCATCTCCGTTCTCGGCTAATATAACCTGATCGTCCGACGCCAAACTACATATATGCTGGTCATCGAGAAGCACATCGGCGTACATGTCTTTCTCCAATCCCTCAGTACCGTCTTCACACATATTTTAAATAACGTTGGCGATATGCAGCATCCCTATCACAACACTTTATTTACAATGAATTCATCCGAGTAGTTGTTTCCGACATTCACTCTGCTTTTGTTATTTTTATGTAGTTGTTTAATCGCGTTTACATAGTTTGTCCTCCGATGTCCTTCATTGCTTGCCATAACTGATTTATGGGAACACTGTCATAAGCCTTTTTTAAGTCTATAAATATAAAGATGTAGTTCACGTCCGCGTGATATACTTTTCCAGTTAGTTGTTTTACCAGAAAATATTATCAATACAAGATTTTCTAGGTCTGAAAGCACTCTGTTCCTCTGAGTCTTTTACTCGTTCCTCTATTTTCGATTTTACTATTTATCTATACAGCCTACAGATAGAAGACGAAACACTAATTACCCTATAGTTTCCGCATTTCAATTTGTTTCCTTTTTTTTGGGTATAGAACTATATCTTGTATAATATAATTCAGTAAATTTTACATTTTTGGTTAGATTTCTATCAGACACCTTATAAATCTTGTTGTTTTCTTTCCAAATTGATTTCAACTCGTTTAAATGAGAAATCAGCAGTAATAACAGAAAGTTGTATTAGGTGGAATTAATAGTATACAGAGTGTTTCAGAAAGAAATGCAAATATTTTTGAAGGTGATAGTTATGTGTGCAATTCTTCGTGGATACGAGGGCGAGCTGAAATGTTTTTGTGTGAACAAACGCGTTACCCATCGCAACGAAAACTTTTTCATACCCAAAATTTCGTGTAGGATATAGTCAACGCGTTCTTTTGAGATACTTGTTGTCTCTGCTATCTCTTACAGGTTCAATTGGCGATCGGCTAACACGACATAATAAATCTTGTCGACCATTTCATCGTTGGTAGCGGTTTTTGGGCGTTCACTGTGTGGTTCGTCACTTGTGCTTGTGCGGCCACGTTTGAAGTCGCTCACCCAGAAGCTGATGGTCGAAAGTGAGTGGAGGTACATCCGCCATGAACCTCTAGCAAAATATTTCGAATTTCCATGGCTGTTTTCCCAACCATCCAGAAGAGTTTCATTACTGCATGAAATTCGAAACCGCCCGACTTGCTACACAGAACACAAACTCTTAAACAACAACTATTAACAGTAGGTGTCTGAAATTTTGACAGTTGCCCTAAAAAGGGTTGCCTTTGCCGACCAATCAGTCCACTTCAACCTTCGTGCGCTATCTCTTGCCGATTCCAGGTCGCCCTCGTATGTAGATATTGTTGTTTGTCAACCATAAAAGAATCCTGGAGAAGATTAAGTGTATATGTCCATTATTTCATTATGAATTTATAAAACTTTCAAAATACGTTTTTTTTTTCTATATTATTGCAAATACATAGAATAAAATTTCTTATTTGCCTCCAGAATCGTTAAAAATCCGGACGGATCACTAGCGCAAGCGGCTATGATGCAATCCGCTTTAGCCAAAGAAAGACGGGAGCAGAAGATGTTGCAGAGGGAACAGGAAGTTGATGCCCATCCCTCCGGACGCAATAAGAATTGGATAGATCCGCTCCCTGACGGTACGTTTACATCTTCTTTTCAATAACAGTCACTTATTACATTATGGGTTAAATGTTTTAGACGATATCAAAGGCGCTTCATCGAATATGCGAGGTATTGGTTTGCAGTCTCAAGATCTACCCGAGTGGAAAAAACATGTTATTGGTGGCAAGAAATCTTCATTTGGGAAGAAAACCAATCTCACTATCATCGAACAGAGACAAAGTTTGCCGATATACAAGTTGCGTGAGGAACTAATAAAGGTAATTTTCTTCGATTAGTTCTTGTAAAGGCTCATTAATTGATCGTTGATTACAGGCTGTTATTAACAATCAAATACTGATCGTTATCGGAGAAACTGGTTCCGGAAAAACAACGCAAATAACCCAGTACTTAGCCGAAGCCGGCTTAACATCGAGAGGTAAAATCGGCTGTACGCAACCTCGTAGAGTTGCCGCTATGTCCGTAGCAAAACGCGTAGCCGAAGAGTACGGTTGCCGTCTAGGACAGGAAGTTGGCTATACGATCCGTTTTGAAGACTGCACTAGCCCGGAAACTGTGATAAAGTAAGTGCAATTGTAAGAATATGTCATAGGTAAAATACGCATCAATTGAAGATATGTACACTAGGGTGACAGAATAAAATAGACACCTACTAATTAAAAAAAGACTATTCTCGTTATATATACAAAATATTTTAAAATTTTTAAATTAGACTAATATTTTGTCGATCCATCTTTACTTGCGTGAAGTGCTGCGAGTCGTCGTGGAATAGAATCTATTAAATGATTAATGGTGTCTTCTGGAATATTTAACCTCTTCTGTAACAGCTGCCACGAGTTCTTCCTTATTGCTGGGTTTTCGGGATCGTTTCGCCATATTTGTCTAGATTATGTGCCAAACATTCTCTATCGGATTCATGTCTGGTGATTGGCCTGGCCATAGTAAAATCCGAATCCCCTGTTCCTCTTTCCATGTGGTTGTTGTTCTTGCTTTGTGGCAGGGTGCTCCATCCTCCATAAAAGTGGCGTCTTCTTTAGATAAAATGGCGTTGTCGAATATCGGTAGTAGTCCTTCTGTTAATATTTGGATATATTTTGCCGCCTTTATATTTCCATCGTAGATTACTAATTGCGATCTTCCACCATACCATATCGCGCCCCACACCATGATGTTCACACCGCCGTATTTCACCGTCTGATGCAAAAATTTGTCGTCCAGCTGGTGTCACGAACCATACATACATACCCACGTACGACCACTATCACTGAATTGGCAGTATCTGCTTTCGTCTGAAAAAATGACAGACCGCCAAATCTCTTCGGGCTTCGTTCGCATTTCGATTGCCCAAGCCATTCGGCGCCGTTTTTGAAACGCCATAAGGAGAGGTTTTTTCTTTGCCACCCTTTTATACATCCCCACACTGTGGGGGTATCGCAGAACGGTGCGCTGACTTTTCTGTGAAGTTGCCGCAAGCTTAGCTGTGCTTTTTCGTGGTTCTCTTAACACTTCGCGCACAAGCACCCTTTTACTTTAGGTCCGGCACGATCTGGTCTCGGCTCCACTGTTGTTTTTTCCTTGCATTTAAATTGTGTAATCACACGGTTAACTGTGGACAACGGAATATTTAAAAATTTACTTATTTCACGTTGCGAAGCGCCGCGTTCACTCTGGCCAACGATGCGACCCCGGGTGAAGTCGCTAATATCACTCGAACTTTGTAAGCGAGGCATAGTTGTAACGATACTAAACTATGACGAATACCCTAATGACAAGAGAAAGTTCTTAATTCGTTCTTAGAATTTAGCTGTTTACATATTTATACCGCTTTACCTGGTGTCTATTTTATTCTGTCACCCTAGTGTATAACCTCTGTTTGATGTACTTACATGTTTTGTAAAACCGACGTACAACAGCAACTAATGAAGGACTTTGTAACTTTTCAATTGCAATCGCTACTATTATACTAGGTGAATACATAAGTTTTTTTTTTGTTTTTTGCTAAAAAAGAACACACAATTTTCAAGGGAAATTCGAAATATTAGCTATTGGCTTCCACACATTTCACCCATCTTTCAGGTAATTTATGGATACCATGTTAGAAAAACTGCTAAATGTCAGACGAACAAAATGATGTATCTGTCAAATTAACACGCTGCGTACGTTTCGCTAGCGCCATCTCTTAATTAAACCGGAAAAAAATGTATGCATACACCTGGTATAATTCATATAAATAGTTTGCAAACCCGCTTGAATTTTTGCTCTTTAATATTTGATCTAGCTTTCTTTGACGGATGCGGATTACAGTTAAGGATTTTATTTTGTAAAACATTTTAGGATATCAAATACTGATAGTATGACTGAAGTCATCGCAACCAACGAAATATTTGTGCGATGATAGAGAATTGTTGAGACCATGTCCGAATAAATTGGAACAGAAAATGTGACATATAGAGCAACCCTCTAACGCTTACAATTCTTGTCATGTACCGTTGAAATACCTTTCTCTATTTTTAGATATATGACAGATGGCATGTTACTACGCGAATGCCTGATGGATTTAGATCTGAAATCCTATTCGGTGATCATGTTGGACGAGGCCCACGAACGTACCATCCATACCGACGTCCTGTTCGGTCTTCTCAAGCAAGCCGTAACGAAACGACCCGAGCTGAAGTTGATCGTCACGTCGGCCACGTTAGACGCCGTTAAATTCTCGCAGTACTTTTTCGAAGCTCCGATCTTTACGATCCCCGGTCGCACGTTTCCAGTTGAAATTTTGTATACGAAAGAGCCGGAAACGGATTACTTAGACGCCAGCTTAATTACCGTCATGCAGATCCATCTGCGTGAACCGCCAGGCGATATTCTTTTGTTCTTGACCGGGCAAGAAGAAATCGACACGGCTTGCGAGATCTTATACGAAAGAATGAAGTCTTTAGGTAAAGTATAGATACCTACGCTAACTAGTTTGACGTCATATTTTCAGTAAGTGTTGTTAAAGTAAAATGTCATTAAAAACAAACGTTTAAAGGAAATGCAATTGAAATCTACTGCTTATAGATGGGAAATCCGTACTAAAATTCAATTCTGTTTACAGTGATTTTAAAAGTCTGATGATAGTTTAAATTCCCATCGTGGATTTGTGGGCATTTCACATGTTGAGAGTGGACATTGTCATTATTAATTTTTTAATTATTTTCTTTGAAAAATGCTGTTGTTTTTATTGAAAAGTAATACTTTAAAAACATTTACTCTAATTGTTCCAATCTCTTAAGTGGTGTCAGATAAATATTTGCATACGATTGTGTTTGCAACATATTGCTTTTCATCTTCAGCGTTTTTC
This sequence comes from Trypoxylus dichotomus, assembly GCA_023509865.1. Taxonomy (NCBI): domain Eukaryota; kingdom Metazoa; phylum Arthropoda; class Insecta; order Coleoptera; family Scarabaeidae; genus Trypoxylus; species Trypoxylus dichotomus. The sequence continues at coordinate 55,088,867 of CM042078.1, forward strand.
AATCCATTCGAAATCTTGAAACTATAATAACTTCATCCATTTCTACTTATTTTCCAGGCCCTGATGTACCTGAATTAATCATATTACCGGTGTATTCTGCTCTACCATCCGAGATGCAAACCAGGATATTTGAACCAGCGCCACCTGGTAGCAGGAAAGTGGTGATCGCGACGAATATTGCCGAAACTTCTCTAACAATTGACGGCATCTTTTACGTCGTCGATCCCGGTTTCGTCAAGCAGAAGGTGTACAATTCGAAGACGGGCATGGATTCTCTTGTCGTGACACCAATTTCGCAGGTACGACGATTACTTCCAGTTTTATAAATGCATTTTAGAGATGACAAATGTGAAGTAATATCATTACTTCGTTACACCGTGATTTTTATACAATAGGAATTGAATTGAACATGTTGAGAATGTTGAATGCACGACATTTCGTGTAACGTCTAATCTTAGGGGAGGTCACAGTTCGATTGTTGCCTATAATTTCGGAAGTGCGAGACACACACCGTATTAAGCTATTGTGAAGCTTTTGTACACGTATTAATTCATATGTTTTCATCAAATATTCGCTACATTAGGTCCGCAAAGTCTTTAAGAATGGATTTTGTAAAATAATTTGTTATGATAGTTATGTAAATATTTTTTCTGAAACTAGTTTTTATTTGATCAATATTTTAGAATTTTAGAAAGAAACTAGTCAACGCGTTATCGACATAGTAGGCAACCAGTTATATGTTTGTAATTTGACAAACCTGAAACCATTAACCTTTTGTAAAACCCAGCGTTTTCAGTGTTATTGCACTCGTAACAGATCTATTTTAACGTAAAAAATAACAATTCTACAAATCATACTTTTAGTTCTAAGGATCTACTAAAGTTTTTTTTTGGTACCGAAAAATTTAACTTTCCAGTATACTATCCCACTATACCATCCCAAAGAATCTAAACAATCATCATTTATTCACAGGTATAGCAGTAAACTCCACTCACACAAATTAATTAATTATGCGGAACGCAGCGTTTCGGGAGCACGTGGGCTCCCATTGTCAACCGTGTTACCGACTGAAAGTAAAAACTGTATCACACATGCAAATTATTTTCTACGCAGGCTCTAAAATTTCTAACCATATGACTATTTACAATCTACTAGTTGGCCTCATGCCTTTTACGGGGAAGGATGGACCGAAAGCGAACCGTATCATTTAACAGGGTCTATGGTAATAAATCCATCAAACTCGAGTGTGCAATTGGGGGTGGTTCTCTGTTCAATAAGTTTCCGTTCTTTTTCATATATACCGTTTCGTACGCGTCTAATTCTCTATACGAGTTCACGTTTTTAAGTAATGTCAGATTTTTTACATCCACACAGTCCTTGCAATCGTCATTTAATCATCATTTAGAGTGCAAACTATTAATATTCAATCTACATAGCCTTTTACTTTAGATTTAACTTCGTATTTTATTTTTCAAAAAAAAAATAGGCTCAAGCAAAACAAAGGGCTGGCCGTGCAGGCAGAACAGGTCCAGGGAAATGTTATCGCCTTTACACAGAGAGGGCGTACCGCGACGAAATGCTACCAACCCCGGTCCCAGAAATACAGAGAACCAATTTAGCCACCACCGTCTTACAATTAAAGACCATGGGTATAAACGACCTTCTACACTTCGATTTCATGGACGCTCCGCCTGTTGAATCGTTGATCATGGCTTTAGAACAGTTACATTCCCTCTCAGCGTTAGATGATGAAGGATTGCTGACAAGATTGGGAAGAAGAGTAAGTCCTCAACAATTATAAAACAAATAATTCGTATACGCGTGATTTTTTGTCAAGTTTAGAATTGTTCTGACAATCTTTTATTTGCGCAGATGGCCGAATTTCCTTTAGAACCCAACTTATCGAAAATGTTAATCATGTCGGTGGCATTACAATGCTCCGATGAAATTTTAACGATTGTTAGCATGCTATCGGTGCAGAACGTTTTCTATCGACCGAAAGATAAGCAGGCGTTAGCCGATCAGAAGAAGGCCAAGTTTAACCAACCGGAAGGCGATCATCTAACCCTTTTGGCCGTCTATAACAGCTGGAAAAATAACAAATTCTCCAACGCATGGTGTTATGAGAATTTCGTGCAAATAAGAACCTTAAAACGAGCTCAAGACGTTAGAAAACAACTCTTGGGGATTATGGATAGGTAATATTATCATTTCTATATTTCGTTCGAAAACATAAGAGATTGTTTTTGGTTTCTATAGGCATAAATTAGATGTTGTATCGGCCGAGAAGAATACCGTTAGGGTACAGAAGGCGATATGCTCCGGTTTCTTCAGGAATGCAGCTAAGAAAGACCCTCAGGAAGGCTATCGCACCTTGGTCGATAGTCAAGTGGTTTACATTCATCCCTCAAGTGCTCTCTTCAATAGACAACCAGAATGGTAAGAGTTTACAGCTAACAAAGTAAATTATCTTGATTTTTCGAAATCGTGCGAGATTTGGCAACACCGTAATTTAAAGATTTGCATTTGGAATCGCCTGGAAGTGCCAAAATTACGTCACACTTTGCAGCAGCGGCCATTTTTTGCAGCGGTAAAAATATAGGCTTGATTGCAGCGGTACAATAAAGCGTAAACAAACTCCTAACTTAACCAGTCAAATAAATTGTAAATAAAATTATGTCAGCTTTAAAGCAATTACTTCGAACATACCGAAATGGTGTTTAAAGCATCGAATTAGCTTAAAAAATAAAACAAAATGTCACATAAAAAAATAGACACGTATATTTTATCAAAGAATACAGAAGACTACAAATAAGATTGAACATATTCATGAAAAAGCTAATAGGGCATGTACATAAAAAGAGTTTTACAAGTAAAGATACCAAAAAGGAAAATAATAGAAATGAAGAATAGATAAGTAACTGTAAATACAACAAACTGGGAAAACAACAAAGTATCAGTGGTAAAAGTAATAGCTATTGTTTTTTTTGCTTTTAAAATATTCCTCTCCTGCTGTACAGCTAGCATCATCATATAGATCTTTTACAACTAATTTCTGTTGTGTAACGTTTAACAGCTCTACCCTATAAGTCTGCAGACTTTTGCGAACCTTTTCTTTTTCTGAAGCTGGTGTTTCCGAAAGAATATTTTCTTTAGGGGGAAGAAGTATATGTAGGAGATACGGGCTCAGCAATACTTTCGGTCGTGATTTGCAAAAGCGGTTTTGGAGAAGTATGCGATAGAGGTGGAGGTACACTGCACAAGGTCTGTAGGGGATGTGTAAACTGCTTTTGTAAAGGATTAGTGCAGACTATTTTTAATGTTGGTTGGGGATGGTTTCCATGGGTGGGAAGGAAATACTAATTTTAACCTCAACATTGAAAATTTCCTCCGTAATTTGATAAAATCTCCATTTTATCCGAGCCCGGCCAGTTCTAGTCTTGACGTTTGCATTATCTTTGATACAGTGATATGTTTGCTTTAGCTTCCGAAATTTTTTATCTAAATTAACAACCGTAGTGTTACATCCATTTGTTTACTCTGAATCCTTTATCATTGTGTGAGCTTCCTCCTCACTTAACATACTAATACGACATGTTAACACAATTAATGGGAATTCGGTTTGGCAAATATAGGTCTTGTTTGTCACTGAAGCCTCAGTACAACTAAACGAATTCAAATTTGAATCTATTTGCGTTTTATGCTAGTTGATGACAGTCCAGGGAAAGTGCGGCGGTTTTTGTGGCGCTGCAGTACGGCGCTTCCCTGAATGCAACCATTAATTTTGTTTTTGTTTGGAAATAATTTAGAATGTTGAATAACACGTTGTATTGTCTATCTTCAGGGTAATTTATCACGAACTAGTCCAAACGACGAAGGAATACATGCGTGAAGTCACCACGATCGATCCGAAATGGCTAGTCGAATTCGCACCCGCCTTCTTTAAATTTTCCGATCCGACCAAGCTCAGCAAATTCAAGAAGAACCAGCGTTTGGAGCCCCTGTATAATAAGTACGAAGAACCTAACGCTTGGCGTATTTCTAGGGTACGAAGAAGAAGAAATTAGCACCCCACTTTCTAATTCCATCTTGTATATTACGATACTAGATGTTTTATGTATATTGTACATAATTATACCGAATGCAATGCGTTTTTATGTAAGATAAAATATAAAAGAATAAAGAAAAAACAGATTGTTATCAATACCCTTTTTCCAAAGTCGCATGCGGACCTCTCCCAAAGAACCATATGTTGATGACGCATGTTAGGGACATTTTTTGCTTTTAAAAGAAATGATCAGAAATAAATCAAAAATCTATACGTAATGTCATAAACATGATAATTTCAGAATTGTCATTTTACGATAGAATGGTCAAATCAGTTACTTTCGAACTTCCGCGGTGTGGCAGCACTGTTGTATTCCTTTTAAAGGTACGGTGAAAATCGAGATCCCCTATCCAGGGGGTGCGATGTTATATGAGAATATGAAATTTACAGTTTGAAGCAGTTTGTTTCTGCGGTTAGTTCAACATATTTCACACGAATGGCGCTGTATTTGACTGATTCGTGTAAAACCGTACGCGATCGATGCATCTCGGCAAATGGTAGCTCATCATTGGTTGATAGCATTGTGTTTGCCACGGATTTGGTTTAACAACGCTCCACGCTTTCGTGAACATTATCGTATATTCTCCATTTTTGTTTTGCGAAGTGGTTATTGTAGTGCTTCTCTGGTTTTAGGTGATTGTGTTTGTGTGAAACTTTTTATTTGACAATATATGTGGCAGTTTGCACACATGTCAAATTAGATTATTATAAATTGTGAAGAGCATGATGCAGAAGTTCCAAAGGAAATTATAAAAAAAAATTTACGCTTACTCATTTTCAACTATTTCAAAGCGCATCTAGATATTTAGATGGTAGAGTGGAAAACGTGGATAATGTTTTAAATTATCGTCTAAAAAAAATATCGGAAAAGCATAAAGCGCGAGTAAAAAACTCTATTTCTATCACCATATAATCATCAAATTATACTTTTTGTACAATTATTTTATCAATAAAACCATTATACTGATCAAGCTTTGTTTTGTAAATGTAGTGTGTCATGCACTAGCATACGTTGTCGCATTTCTTCCTTGTATTGAAATGTTAAATATGTTTTTCCAAATTAACTTGATGCCCAGATTGAGGATTAAATACTGCTGATTGCATTAAAATGTGAATATCTGAAAACATCTACTGATCCATCAGACTCATGATTCAATTTATAAACGTACATTGCTGTTTCAGTGAATTTTAGCAAAGATTAATGGTTGAAATAGCAATAGACGTTTATATATAAATCTAGCTTGGACTAAAATATGCATATGCAACTAAACGATGTTTAAATTACCCGGTAACATTTTCAGAGCCATCTATTGGAGTAATTTGAACAATTTCGTTTATGCACGCCCTCATCCTAATCTACGGTAAACTAAAGGTTTATAATAATATAATATATATATATATATATATAATGCCACTATTCTAATTTATCCATGCCACTATTCTAATTTATCCATGCCACTATTCTAATTTATCCATGCCACTATCTCTAAAATTTTAAGATGTACAGCGCCTCAAAGTTCGTAAGTTAAGCGTTTTTGGAGTTTTGAAAACTTTAAAAGCGCGTATCTTCCGAATGGTTGGAAATATCGAGGTGAACTTTCTTTTATCATAATTTACACAAAAAACGCGTCTCTTGATAGAAGTCAAAACAATAGCAACGCTTAAAACGTTATATACAAAATTTATTTATTTCATTCATTTATACATAACAGACTTTATGTTAAAATTAATCTTATGTTTACTACTATCAGTATTTGTTTCTAATCTTTTGCCAATGGAATTTTTGAACTTTACGTTACTCTTTCTTTCATTTCGAAGTTGTCGATCATCATCTCTATCATATCTTAAGGTTGAATTATAGGCAACATTATCTTCATCTAGGACTTTTCTTTTAGGGACATGCCTCAGAGCATAGTTCCAGTCACCAGTTGCTTTAATATCTAGGAGAATTAATATCATTTGATTTAAGGTTAAATTCTTTCCAGAACCTGCTCTCCACTGTAAATATCTATCTACTGGTAGTTTTAACATTTTCAAACCTTCCTTCTTTGCTTTTGCTAAAGATAGTGGATCGTTTTTCGCCTACGTTAAAAAGAAATTATCCATAATTAAGATGTTTTGGTTGTATTTTATTACTCACTTTATCAACTATTCCTCCTATAATATAGACCGCATCATGGTCATATTCCAACATCTCCTCTCGACAATTAGGAGTAAGATAAATAAGTTTATCCTTAGGGAAAACTTCCAGATAGCTTTTTTCATGGATATTCAAAGGAAACCATGGTTCGTACATTGTTACAATCTGCCTATGCAGCGCTTCTGCTAAGGAACTTCCTTTATTCAGATTACAAAGATATAAATCGTAGGGATCTGCAAACACGTGTCTTAAAATAAACATTCAACATTCAATTTATAATAGAAAGCAGACCATCATTAATTCTGTTTTCCCCAAACAATAACATCAACTGCTTGGCACAATTAACGTTCTCTCGCTTTGTCATTTCTTTATCATAACCACAGTCCACAATTAGTTTCTGTCCGAACATCATAGCCTGTATTAGGCGACTGTTATAAAAATTATTAATGGTCGAATCGTACACTCTTAATAATATAGTATTTTGCATAAGGGAGTATGTCAGATGTCCTTCAGTATTTTCTATCAATTTAGATTCTTTGTTTTTTTCTTCTTGTTTCTTTTCTTTCTTTAACTATAAAAAAAATTAAATTTATATTTTGTTTACTAAAACGATAATTAGATACCTGCATATTTTCTTTTTTCTTTTCTAATTTGAATAGAAATGTTAAATATTTCTTTCTCGCTGTTCTACTATTTAGTCGCAGTAACTCTTGCCAATAATCCTTACGAAGAAATGAATTGGAAGGTACTTTATTACCATCTTGCCGCATGACTTCAAGTTCCAATATTAACATTTTTATTTTCTGTTCTAATTCTGGATTATCTGTTATTACTTCCTTGATAATTTGCCCCTCGCTTTGTTGGGTCACATCTAACATGATCCAAATAAATATTTGTTTCTACTAGAGTAACTCTACTTACAACCGTTATTTTCGCTTTCGGCTTTTTGTGTTATACTGTAGCATCTTTGCGTACGTAAATTTGAAGAATACGGCGCATTTAAGCCGAGAAAATTGAAAATTCTATCATTATACTGCTTTTTTTCGAGTAATTTAAAGACAACATTTGGAAAACGTAATATTTTAAACATTCTAAAATAACGAGAAACCTTTCAGTTTCTCTTAGCATTAACTAAACTTTGTTAATTAAATAAATAGTTATATTTACAATAAATCTATTGCAGTGTATATGATAGACTATTTACTTTTTCTATACGACTGATAAACATAACCTTTAATGACAGAACATGATGAATTCATATGTAGATACCAAATTTAGGAAAATTAAATTCTGCGTTTATGACGCCCTCTAACGTTTAATAGAATAACATCTATATGGATCGAGATAGGATCTACATAGAACAAAATTAGATAACATTAAATTTTGGTACATCTGTTCTGTTATAGATTGACTATAAACTCAAAAAGAATGTTCATTTTTTTAATTGAGATGTGTTTCAAAACTTCTCAAAAACTGATTTAAAGCATCACTTTGTACTTTCTTTAAAAAATTAATCTTTAAATATGATTCAATACTACGTCTACCATGTGCGAAAATTGAAGAATATAGGTAACATTATATTTGCATAATATAGGGTACTTCATATCTCCCTGTAAAAATTTTGAATGGATAAAACTACTTGTCAAACAACGTTTAATTATTTTTTTATACAGTTCACATTTTTGGAGTCGCAGAAAAAGTTGTGTGGAGCGCATATGCAGTGGTGGCATCATTGTCACTTATGTTTATCATTGCGTAATAGTATTTTATCAATGACATGCGCTGTGACCCGTACTTAGTTTATTGTGAAGGAAAGGGGAGGTGCAAGATTTATGTCTTAGGGATTTTAGTATTTCTTTTATTGTAGAGCCATGTTACACCAATAGGATACCTTACATGATTCTAAATTGATGCAATTTATATTGTTTAATAATTGGAAAACCATCGAAAGTATCATTATTCTTTCCTTTTGTACTGTTGTGAGTTTTATTGTCGTAATTAATTGATTATTTTACGATGGGCAAGACGACTAGCGTTGGAATTATGCAATATTTTATTTAATCTTTGAGCCTAATGTTAATGTCAGTTAGTGCCAACCAGCATCCTTACAACTTTAAGTTAAAATTTATGCTTGTGGTTTCCCAAGTTACTATGTAACCCGTGAAATATTTGTTTCAAAATACATTTCTATTTCATTGGCGCGTCATCCATTCCAAATTATGTCTTAACATTGTGAAGTCTCATGCGTTTTTATAAACAATCTTGGTGGAATCCTCATTTCGCATATAAATATATTAGTCGGCAAGGCGATATCAAACTGTCTTTCACAGACAAACATGACAAACGATATTTGTCAAACACAATGACGTTCGTATAGTACATTTTAATATGGCGTGAATAAAAAATATCCGTGAATGTATATTATAGTAATACAAATTCTCGATATATATGTATAACACAACAAAGTCAACAGCGCGAATCCGAACATGCAGTCGCTGAGCAGACTTCCTAGCATAATACCATCCGCACTACCAGATGATCTTATCCCGTCGTACGAGAAATTGCACCAACGAGTTACTACTCGAGTATTGGCGATGAAGATACTGAAACAGAGAGAACTCGGGAACACCTTAATCGGGCGAGAGGTACTATTTTCTAATCTTCATTTAGGTACTGCTAACGTTAATTTATGAGGAATAGAAAACGTTTTCGACAATTGGAAGTCCGACGTTATCGCTTTCTGAGAAATCGAGACAACCATCAAGATTTCTATCGGGTGCCTCGGTACCCAATTCTATCCTAAAGGCCGAGGCTTTCGCAGCTAGCGCCTCTAACGAAATCAAAGATAAGAAGGTTTTGAGAGAGCTGAGGGACGCTTCGGTTAGAGAGGTAAGGCCATACGCCAAAATTGTTACGAATAAAGTGTATATTGCATGGGATTGGGATTGTCACTATAGACTTCCAAATATTATGCAGTATACTATTAAGCAGAGAGTGGGAAAATAGGGGTAAAATAAAAGCGCCGACTTCCGTTGCAATCTAGTAACTAAACCACTAAACTTATATTTTTCAAAGATATATTAGGGGCACGATTGCACGTCATTAACGTGACATCATACATATAATCAAATGACGTCATAAATATGCCATGCAATCACACAAATAAATTAAAGGTATTTTATATTAGTACATAATTATAACATAATACTTAATAATTAAAGTAAATTTTAATGGATAACCTAACACACTGTCCTTTAATACAAACACTTGTTTTATCAAAGTTAAAAATGTAAAAGAAATAGTTATTTACTTAACTATTATATTTTCCATATCGCAGCACTTTTACATTGCTATTATTGGCTATATTTGGTGAAATACAATCTTGTCGGTTGTTTTTGGTCCGGCCATTTTAAATGTTGACAGTTTGTAGTATGTTAGGTTAGGTTTGATAGCGAGTTTATGTGTGTGTAGCCGGCAACGGCGTAAAACCTGACGTCACAGTTTTTTGATGAGGTGCATTGGAGCTTAACGTGTCTCTAATATAGCTCCATATCTAAAAAGTAATATTACCAACATACAAAAAGTACTGTCACTAAAATAATGTGCTCATATATGGATTCGCATGTAACTATTTTCTCGTACATTTTATTAGCGTAGTTTATACAAAATCGACAATGTTTTCTAACAAAATTTGTCAAAATGACATAATAATCATACAGAGTACCAACTTCTTCTTCTTCTTCTTCTCATATCCCTATACTTTTTCGGGGGTTGGGTGAGGATTCCCATTTATACTTTGCTTTCTAATACATTTTATATTTCCTTCTATTTGTCAAGTAAATCACATGAGCGTTATATTCAATAAACACGTCAATGATTCCACATATATGCTGCAAATAACTCTTAAAAGTGACGTGTTATAACATGATACAGATCAAAGACATAACTTAATTCAAAAGACATATCTTCAATGAAATAACGCGTGTGTATTTGTTAGAGATTCAATGTTGTAAATTTCCTCGGGTAACACATTAAAATTTAGTTAATATTAGAAATTGCTTAATGCTTACAAGAATTCTATTAAATTACAGATCGTTAAAAGAATGGAAACTAGAATTATGGAATTGTATCCGGCTCCTATAGAAAACGATATTCCTCTCGACAGTTTAAATGTTTCCTGTATCATTCCGAAACTGAAGAGTTCAGTAAGTGACGTTCAAAATTAATATAGGATCGCTTATATATGTATGTACATACTTACACATGCACTGTCAATAAGTGAATGTACAGCCATCAGCCATGCACCTCACATACTTTTAGTTAGCAGTATTGTTAATTGCTCTATTGATATTTAATAGTCGTTGTAGGAACTAACTGTTTGATTTTCGTGTGAAAAAATATAAGATGATTTAAGTGAGTATTATTTAGATGATTTAACAAAAGGAGTAATACGATGTGATCAAAAAGTACTGATTGTATTGGTACACTTGAAAGATTGGCATTGAAATTGACGATATTCACAGCTATTTTGGTTTTTGCAGTGGTGTATTTTTGGAATGCGAAATTATTTAAGTTATTTAATTCGTTAAGTATATTGAATGAAATATATGTATTAAGAGCGTTACTAACTGTATTTTGTTGTTGGGATGAAATAAACATTTTAAAATGTTACTTATTATAGTAACACAACCTCTATTACAAAATATCTGTACGTCACGGGCAAGGATATAGATAGAGAAATGTTGTTAATAAAATATTTTCTAAACTTATCAAACCAAAAATATTGAATCGCGATCTTAATTAGTCTTTTTGATCACATTGTAAAGCGAGACAACTATAATGTGTTGATAGCTGTAACATATACATGTGTAAGTACTACACACTTACACTTGTTTTAAAGTAAGATGTTTTAGAACACGAAGTCGAACATGAAGGATATGTGCGTAATTCAAAACGCTCATGTGCATGTCTTTGAAATTCGTGTACACGTGTATTTATTGAAATTGTATGATCGACTTTGCATTAAAAAAAGAAATAAAAGCAAACGTTACTTAACGTCAGTCAGTTTTAATTAGAAATTCAATCAAATTCAATACCGACATAAAATAAGAAAAAGAATGAGAAGAAGTGGAAGAAGCCGAAGAAGAATAAAAGATAGAAATAGATGGAGAAGGAAGAAGATGAATGGGGAATAAAAGGATGCCGGGGAGAAGAAGAAGAAAGAGAAGAAGTAGGAGGAAAATAAGAACAAGAAGATGGAGAAGGAATATAAAGAAGGACAAAGAGAAAGGCAAAAGAGAGAAGAAGTAGAAAGGAGAGAAGAAGAAAACGAAAACGGGAAAAAGGATACAAGAAGAAAGGGAGGAAGCGGAAGTAAGAAAAGAAGAAGAGGAAGAGAAAGGGAGCAGGAGGAAAGATAAGAAGAAAAGGATAAAAAAGAAAAGAGAACAAGGAAAGGCGGAATTGCAATAAGAAAAAACAGAAGAAGAAGCAAGAGCAAAGAGAGGAGAGAGAAAATAACATGGAGAAGGAAAGAAGCAAAAGAGGAAGAAGATGAAGAATGAGCAGAAAAAGAAGCGCAACAATAAGTCGAAAAAGAAAAGTAAAGAAGAAAAGGAGGAAAGGGAAACATAAGAAGAAGAAAGAGGAGAAGAAGAGAGGAAGCATGAAGTTTTTAAAAAGAATAGGACGAATGAGAGGAAAAGGGAATAAGTGGAAAGAGAAGTAAGGAAAGAAGACAACAGGGAGAGAAAAAAGAGAAGACAAGAGAAGAACAAAATGAAGAAGAAAGAAACTAATAAGGGGAAGAGGAAATCAATGAAAATTCGGAGAAGAAAATGAAGAGGTTACGAGAGAGGAACAAGAAGATGGAGAGGAGAAAGAGAAGAAGTAGGGTAAAGAAACAAAGAAAAAGAAAGAGGAATAAATTGAGTACGAAAATACGCATGTACACTATACTTGTAATCGAAAAATTTAATCATGATCGATAATTGAAATTAACCAATCCAATACAAAGATAATTTAATTATCGGCATTTAATTAATTAGTAAAAATTTAGCTCCGAAAACACCCTAGATATCCGTTAGTTCGAGTTCGTGTTTTTATAGGCAGACTATGAGCAGTTCCATCGTGCGAATGCAACTGTAGCTCTAAACACGTTTCAAAACCCTTTACCTCTGTCAGATATTCGGATTACCTACCAGTGTGTTTTGGTTATTTATTTATTTATTTTAGAGAATGAAATCTTCACAAATAAGAACAATAGAGCCTCAAGCTGTTGTCCCAAAACCTGGTATGTGTCCTCATATTACAATCTAGACTTAACATTTAATTTAATAGCTACTTGTCTCTTCAAGAGAAAAACAGATGTGACCTTAAAGCATACACGTAAAAACAATAAATTCGTTATGTCCCAAACCAAACATATTTTGGAGAAACCCTCAGTTACAATAACATCCTTCGTGAAAGTGTATATCTCTATATCTTACAATATAAGTTGAAATTCCCTCTCGGCTAAAAATTGATAAAATTAAAATCAATGTCTGATGTAATATAAAAGTTAGTAAGCGCATGTAGCAGAAGTGTTTCATTAATTTTTTAATAGATTTTTGCTTTGAATTGAAATATTCGTATTTTACGAGGGTTGTCTTTTAAGTTTAGCATATAGAGTTGGTATAAAACAGTAGATAGCTTCTAAAGACTTTATTGTTTTTCCAAGTATTCTCTACGAAGATTCAAGCACTTTTGGATAATTCTGGAAGAAGTTACTCAACTCGTTTGTTAGTATAGTCAAAACTGCGTTTTTGAAGTCATGCATTGTTTTGGTTGAGGATAATTCGTCGTACGGGGTTGATTTTTCGAAGTTCAGCAATGACTTGCGGCAAACAAATGATTGCTTACCAATTGGCAGTAACAGTTCTTTAATATTGTAGAGGAATTGTTGCTATATGATTTGCTTTCGAGATAAATGTCGCGACCATCTTTCTGGAGACACTTCAAGAACTTGTCGGCTTCTTGTCTTTTCTTCACCTTGGAACACCCAAATAGACTGGCTCGTATGAGTAAATCCAAGATTCATTATAACTGATGATGATTTTAGAGTTTCCAGCGACGAAGTGGTCTTGAGTTTTTTGACACCAATTCACCCTAGCTGCTTTATGTCGATCAACAGATGGGGTATCCAACGGGAAACTGACTGGACTAATGTGATGTTTCGTTGCGGAAAACAGAAATTAACTCGAAACTTGTGAAAATGTTCTCGGTTTAATACAACAACTAACTTGTCAACCTTGATAGTTTCTTATAGCTGCAACACTACATGTATCGCATCTACACTTTGAATTTAGGTTTGTTGAATATAGGAGTATTGTTTAAATGTTGCAAGAATATTCGAATTTGCCGCTTCTCAACATCTATCGGTTGGTGTTCTGTTCACTATTACGAACCCATAGTTCTTTGTAAGAAAAATAGTAACCAAAAAGTAATTGTCTAAGTTCGGACAGATCGACAGGTTAAGAGTTGTACATTCTATGTAGTTCTTTATATATAAAATAAACTGTATTAAAGTTCTTACATATTGATTCTAAAAGCGCAATAAGATTAACTAAAGATGGAGGTTAATTTTTCGTAGTAACATTTGATTAGTGTTGTCTTCTATATCCCAGCATGTAAAACTTAAAAACATCCATTGTATTACATAATTGCGATTTATAGGCTACTAAAAATAATTTAAAACAGATATTAGAAATTCAGTTCTTGCTCTAGCTAACAATGCTCTAATCCTAGTTTGTGGTAACTTTTACTGACGTTTTAGGAAGATAAAATAATCCATTCTTGACAAGAATGGTATATTTTAAAGGGAAGAAATATACAATTTATGACGATATAACACAATTAGTGATGCCAATGAAGGATATTGTGTATTTTTATATTGAGTTTGTCTTTCTTTAAATAGACTTTTTAGATTTCTTTAGCCATTTTACTTTTTCTTAGCCTATTCTGTATCTTTGTAATATATACAACTATATATTTCAGCCTATTTGCGCCAACTTCATTCCATATACCACAAGTCGTGGATTAATCTATTACCAACTTAAAAAATATATTTTAACAGCCAACATAATAATAAATGAAATCAAAAATCGTTCCGTGTTCGAATTTTTCCAGAATATATTTGATTTAAGAATGAATAGAACCAATGCTTTATCGTATTTATTTCTTACAACGTACTACTTTCTTGTGGTAAATTCTTTTACAGACCCAATAAAGGAACAACAAAGGATTTCAAGACGTACCCAACATTTAGCGCCGGTGAGTATTCCATTGACGCGTTTTCCAAATTCTTCCATTAATTTTCACTTCCTGTCATTTCCATTTTCTCTATCAGTTGTCTTGTCAACGAAAACCGACGTACGAATCGATCAAAAGGGCGATAGAGAATTCGAGAACGTGTCCCGAGATCATAGACATCGACAGTATCGAGGCGAAGCGACGTAGAAAGCTTGAAGTTCAGGATTCTTTCGAAGCGCGTATAACGGCTTTGGTCAACATGCAACAGCAGCATTCCAAGACCAAACAGGCAACGCCGAGGAAGGAATCTGACAATAAGCTGGGGAAGAAGGGCAGCAGAATGAGTAGGAAATCGACTAGTTCATCGGTAACCTCCAAGAAAGTGAAGCGAGGCAAGAAGAGGAAATCGATTATGAAGATTAGAATAAGCCGATAAAAACGGTATCGATAATTGAGAATACAAAGGAAGATACCGAAACGCAGACCTACATCAATATGAAAGATTTCATGTTGAAGATTAGAGCGGAGACTATATCTAATGATAATAACTAAACCGAAGATTACATTCTATTGGAATCTATTGGAATTTGCTCAGCAATGTATTGAGACGATTGTTGACAATAAAAAATATACAACATATGTGGTGTTTCGTTGATTAACATAATCAAAGTTAAAGCAATATTGCCAAACTAGTCCATTTTCCACCAGTTGTGGGACTCTACAACTGAAATATCAGTGTCAATATCAAAGCGTGTCGAAGCAACACATCATATTTTCTACTCTGTAACCACGTTGATTTTGAACATGGTTTACGTCGCTAATGCTTGGAAAGTATCATCCGTATTGACATGTTTTAACTGAAAATATTAAGAACTTTTGTGAAATATTTATGTGGGACAATATAATACTATGGCGTATAAAGTATTATTTACAAGGGTGACCTGAAATGTTTACAGAATCGGCAAAAGATGGCGCATGAAGGTTAAAGTGGATTCATTGGTGGGCAAGGGCAATCATTTTTAAGGCAACTGTCAAAGTTTCAGACGTCTACTGTCAATAGTTATTGTTTAGGAGTGTGTTTTGTGTAGCAACTTAAGCGGTTTCGCAAAAATGGATAAAATCGAAATTCGTGCAGTGATAAAACACTTTTGGATGGCTGGGAAAACGATCACGGAAATATTCTGGTAGAGGTTCATGACGGATGTAGTCCATCATTTTCGACTATCAGCTTCTGGGTGAGCGAGTTCAAATATGGCCGCAGTGGACGGCCAAAAACCGCTACCAACGATGAACTGGTCGACGTTGTGTTAGCCGATCGCCGATTGAAGCTGAAAGAGATAGCAGAGACAACAGACATCTAAAAAGAACGCGTTGACCATATCTTACACGAAATTTTGGGTATGAAAAAGCTTACGGCGCGATGGGTACCGCGTTTGCTCACACCGGAATAAAAACGAAATCGGGTGAGCATTTCGGAGCAGTGTCTGGCCAGGATACAATGCGTTTCGTAACCGTGGATGAGACTTGGATCCACCACTACATACTGGAGACCAAGAAACATTCGAACCAGTGGACTTTTCCGGGCAAATCTACTCCGAAGAAAGCAAAGACAGTTCCATCGGCCGAAAAGGTCATGGCGACTATTTTTGGGGATTCTCGAGGTGTGATCCTCGTCGACTATCTGCAGAACGGAAGAACGATCACGCGGCAACACTACAGCGATTTATTGACCCGATTCGATGCAGTATTGAAGGAGAAACGGTCTCGTCTGCAGCGGAGAAAGGTGATTTTCCACCACAACAATGCGCCGGCTCATTCATCTCGCATCGTCGTGTCCAAATTGAATAAGTTACGCTACGAATTAGTCTCTATTTTGCAGACCTCGAAACATCCCATTTTTCCGACGGCTTGAAGAGACTGGAGCACCGTTTGGAAAAGTGTATTGATCTTCGAGGAGACTAGATCGAAAAATAAAAAACCACACCAACACCCTGTTTTTTTGTCGATTCCGGAAACATTTCAGGTCACCCTCGTAATACCAAATAATGTACAAAATTGATTTAATTATCAAATATTAATTAGTATGCTCGAACATGCTTCTGATCACCATAACGTGTACTCCGCGTATCTTTCTCTATCTCTGTCTTCGTTACGCGGTGTTCTATTGGCGCATCGAGTATTGCGTTCTGAGCGCCCTCTATTCCCACAAGTCGGCACTCCTGCTCTTCAAGATCATCTAGGGGCTGCTTACATGGCTTCATATAGTCCACCTCCATATTTGCAACACCTGGACCTTCTCCGGTTAATGCCTTAACTACCTTATAGCGATTAATGCAGCACCAATACGAAAATTTTCATCTGCTCTTATTAAATTTACTGAGCTGCCAGTATCAATCAGTGCTTCATTCCATTTTCCTATCTGCATTGTTTTACGAGATTGACTTTCATTTTCAGGACATTGTGATGCAATATGTCCGAACTCATTACATGCGAAGCATTTGGTACCTCCCTCTTTAAGTTTGCAATTTTCTAGGTGATGTTCTTTTGATCCACATTTAAAACAATGCTTTACCTTGTTAACACTAGATCTAACATTTCTTTCAGATTGTTTTTCACGTCGTTCGTGTCTTCGTTCAGTACGGGCGATTTTAGATTTCATAAGAGCGTACAATTCCAGTTGCTTCTTTAACTCAGTGATAATTTCTGCTCCATATAGAATAGCTTTGTTGGTTTCTGCATCAGATATTCCATCGATGACATATTCGATCCAATGCTTTCTCTTCTACACACTCTTGGTTAGCCATGTATTCTTGATATGCTTCATCTTTATTTTTTCTTCTAGTTAACTGTTCGTGAATGATAGCACTATTAATTTTCTTTCCGTCGTTGTATTACTTTTAAAATCATTCCACGATCCACCAGATCTTAGCGGCACCACAGAATAAAGTTTCGGCACATATCAGCATTTGTGCTGCGTTCCATCCATAAAGCAAGCAATTTTCTTCCAAATCGCTTATCCATTTTGGATAATTCTGATTTTCACCAAAAACTGGCAAACTACTACGAAGATCCTACATACTAAATCCAATTTTTTCTGTCTTCGAGTCACGATACAATAATGCATTTTGTCTCTTGAATAATTCCATTTCCCGTTTAAGAAGATCGATCTCGCTCTTCATAATCTCATCTTGGATCACTAATTCGGGTGTGTGGTCCGGTTGTTCAGCCATTTTTTAAATAAATTTTAGCACTAATTAGTTTCTCAAAAAGATCATACTGCCCTCAATCAAATTTTCATTTAGAGTAGCCCGACTTTCATTGAAATTTGGGAACGCTGTGGAATAGTAATGCTATTCGAAAATTAAATTTTGACAGCTATCATCTGACTGATTATAATTTAGTTGTTAGACCCATTTACTAATCTACCAGTACTAAAGTAGCTTTCATTAAGAAAAACTAGCGATCCCCAATCGAGAAGGAAATTAGTGATTCTAATTGTTATTGCAATATATTTAGTTTACAACAATAACAAAGTCGAAACGTTAATATGAACAAATTTAAAATTTTTAATAAGAAAATATTTAATTTAGATGTCTTACATGCAAATCGGGCTTATATATATTAACGGAATTTTGTGTTGGACAATTGGTAACACTGTTTTTAAGGGAAGCCACAGTAAAAGGTTTAAAAATATGAATGTTTATCATAATTCATAATACATGTGAGATTGTCCTTTTTTTTAATCAAGGAATGGTTTTATATTTTAATCCAATAGAACAACAAAATTTTCTATGGATTCTATTCGTTTAACCATACTTCTTATCACTGCACTATGTTTTATTTTACAATTACTTTTTTACGACGTTAGTCAAATTAGTTATCAAGATCATGAATTTTAGCAATGCAGTGATAAGTCACATATCATTTTAAGTGCAGTTTAAATAAAAAAGTATTTACTTTGCTTTGCTTTTTATTGATGTAAACAGTAAATGTTAACAATTATACATGTTAAATGTAAAATGTATTGTAGTTGTTGCCACCTATTCGTTATAATTAGGTGATATTTTGTATAGCAATAGAAACGGGTCATTAAAGTGCAGTTCGGTGTACTTTCTGGTAAAGTGTTCTTAAACTTTGTGTAAGGTATGTATTGTATATCGTAGGTTACCTTTTTTGCAATTCTGTTGATTTAAGATCCTTACTTAATCTCGCGTTTTCATAGCCTTCAAGAGTGTATAGTAAGAATATGAACTTTTCAAAACCTGAAATCAATTATATAATTAATACACATGCTTTACATTATATATACAAAGTGACTAATTTTAATTTGAAGAAATTGTCCGAAATTTTAAGCTGGAATGACTGAGGAGTTGTCGATGTTTGATAGATGTTCCGAAGGTCAGATACCACATTTTTTTGTGTTCTGTCTATTGTTAAGTGATGCTAACACACTAAGAAATTTGTATTTAAATATATATTTTTAATTTACCCAAATGTTTTATATCAAATTCAAAACCCATAAAGACAGTAACATAACTTAAGCAACTAAATGAACAACAACTATTACAATCAGTGTTGTTACGTTCTCCTGGTTTGAAGAACAACGCCGCTGTAGCCTGCTCGTAATTTCCTAAATTACTTGACCAATACTTACTTATAGAGTATGTTCGCTTATTTACTAGAGGAAAGGTTGTACAGAGAAACTCAATGCGCATGCGCAAAAAAAAATATATTTAAAAATGAAATGGTTACACGGTTTCCACTCTTGCCTATGTACATGTACGATGTACGTAAGATATATATATTTGCAATAATTGCAGTTATTCGAGCTCTCTTATACATGTAATGTACATTAGCATTTGTATATGTATTTTCATTGGTAGCAACATAAAGTAATGCCTCAGCATGTACGTTGCAACGCTATGTCTTAATTCTGTTTAAAAGGTTAAACTCTTATATGCTTCCGCTGAAGCTTTGTCAGAGGCATGTACTAATGCCTCTATCTGTTGGCATGCACCACTACCTTTTTATAGGGGAGCCAACCCTATTTATTTCTGAAATTTATAAGCGCACCTCGGTGCTATGCTTATTTATATGTCCCTTTCCGGGAGCCTAATATACTTTCCTTGTTTTTAAATTTGCCTAAGGGACTTGGCCCTGTATTATTGGCATGTATTTGTACTTGACCAAATACGTTCGTTATATTCACATTTATAGGGGAACCCACCCTAACTCTTAGAGTTTGAACGCCTGGTCGAGGGCGACAGTAGCGATAATAGCCGATCTCAATACAAAAGTAATGTCACAGCTCCCCAGGCGTTCTCGTTTGAAATATTACGCTATGTGCAATCTTTAGCTCTATACTACTGCGCCCCAAAGAAGGGAAAAATCCAGTAACCAGCAAATGTGCGAACTGCGCACCGACAAGTAAAACGGAGCGATGATGCCGACATTACATAAGAAAACTGGTCCGTGACACTCGTCCGCTACGACGAGCAACTAAATGAAAAATTTCTAAGTCCCGATACGACAAGGACCGAACAAACGTACAAAAGACAACGGGCGCTGCGGCCGCAACGACCGTCAGCAAGAAGCGGAGTGATCGTACTTGTAGAGGAGGTCTATACATGCGCGCCGACAATCTCACCAAAATAATTTCCGACACAAACTTAACTGAAGAGTAAAAATATGTATAGACGACAATGGACACAGTAGCCTCGACGTACGATGATAGAAAATCGAGAATTTATACTTATTAAAAAAATCTATACATGTGGTCCGACGACGACTTCCGCCAGAAATAAATGTATAGACAACGTCCTCGACGATTCCCGCCAAAACTAGAAAAACTTAGAAATCTCTAATAATCTTACGACGACGTTACTGTACACGTTACGACGAGGCACGAAAGGTGACCGAGAGTGCACGATCGCTAATACCTCGACTGTCGCGCGGAAGACGACTGCCTATGCTTGTGTACCTTAAATTTCAAGAAAACTCCCATTACATATCCGACGACGTTGCAGTGAATGATTTCTAATTAGGCAGTTTTAGCTAGCGTAATGCGAATGGCTGACTTGCATACATATACAATGCGTAATGTACATACATATTAAAATAAAATTGGATATAAGAGAGCAAAATAAATAAATATAAGAATGAAAATAAATAAATATAAAAATGAAAATAAAATAATATTCTAAATGAAAATAATAATGCAAAGAAGATAAAATACATAGTAGTAAAAAAATATAAAATATAAAAAACAATGTTAAGTCCTTAACAAGTGTCGTTATCTACTTCACACGAAAATAACCGGATAATTTTACGATACCACTATGCCACTTCTCTAAAAAGAAAACACTTTGTATATGAGGAAGACAGGGGAGTAACAATTTTAAGCTGGGAATACTAAACAATAAAGTGTTTTAATAGGTGTATTGAAGGAGAAAAATTATTTAAGATCGACTATAATGAGAAATTAACCCCAAACAATTAAATGTCAATCCATTCGTTTAAAGGTATATATTTGAAGTGTTACCAATTACTTACAGAAATCTGCGTACTCAAAATCAATGGTACAAACTTGCCAGCGGTGAAATATAAGGGAATTTGCAATCTTGTCATCGTTATGATCATACAGACTTTGAAGGGTTTCCTTGTCTCTAACCAGTCGCTTTCCCATAATCCTTGGGAGACGTCATTAGCCTAAAAAATACGTTTCGTATAGTTTTCTTTCCATTTAATTATAATTTCACTCAAAACAGTTGCACTGAATCGACTTTTAACAAGTAATAAGAGAAGATCACGGAATTTATAGAAAAATTGCAGTTGGGTTGACGAGGATATCTACGATGTGATAATTACATAGGTTTTGGCGCAGATTATACTCAAAGACAAAAGCTAAGATGAAAATTCGTGGATAATCTTACTCATGGAATAATAGAAACATTAATTAATATCCTCAGTTAAATTTCCTCCAGTCCATAAAATTTTGTAGTTCTCTTACAAACGTATATCAATAATTCTAAACATAGTGAAACAGTAGAGGTATTACCTTATCAATGTTGCTGCTCATAGATAAAAGAAGTACCATAAGTAAAACGAGTGAAATTTTTATAGATCAAAGTGACGAGAGTTGTTGGATGCTTCATTAGGAAAATATATACACTGTTAATATCTTTAAATTGTGTTTACTTGATATAAGATTTTTCAACGTTGTTTGCCATGTATTTTTTTTGCAGTAATACACACGTTGTAATGGCTCAAAAGTGACGTTACTTTTGGTTAATTCCAAACGATTATATAACGTTGCATGGGAATTTACTTTTCATGTCGTTTGACTAGACATTCATACATGGTTTGTTAAGGGTAAAAAATTTCTTTACAACGTTGTCGTAATTGCATAAAATAAAACTGTATTTGTAAAATGTATAAAATAGTGTTACTATTTATCAGCACTTCAATTATATTCAATTATATTGTCATAGATTGTGTCACCCACGTTTGAAAGTATTGCTTCCATGGAGAGACGAATAAATGCTGTCGGTATTCTAATACAAAGGTTATTTCAAGTAATAAGTTGGTGCTTTGCATGATTACTAGTAAGTTAAATGTTGTAAACTCTATTAAAAATAATATAATTGTTTTTATATATAATTACATTTATATTAGGTTATATCGATTAGAGAATGATTAAAAACTTATTATATTTTATGACCAAATACAGTAATTTTCAGAATAATCCTTATCGCCACAAATAGGATTATTTTTCGGAGAATATTGCAGGTAATACACTTACAACACTCTTTGGGGTGGGGCCACCCGAAAGTGTATTGTGTATTCATAAATACTTTAGTTTTTAAATAAACTTGCTTGTGCGTGCATTAGTGTTAAGAGCCTATCTTTTTGTGTGAACCTGATTAATGTTATTAAAATGCCAAGCGGAAAACCGACAACTTTAGAAAAGCGCTCTGTAATTGTCGTCAAGAAGGTTATTCAGTGCGCCAAATTGCCGAAAAAAAATGCACGTTAATTAATCGACTGATAGTGATATCATTCGGAGACATCAACGCACGGGCAGTTTAAGAGATCGGAGACTTTCAGGTCGTAAGAGAATAACAACTCACGCCGACGATGAGGGTATAAAATTGCCGAGTAAGCGAAATAGAATACTGACAGCATCAGAAATCGCCGCCGAAGTAAATTGCGACCGTGCAAGAGAAACTTCTGTTACTACTGTGGAAAAGAAGATTAAAACCTGCAAATCTTCACGACCGCATTGCAACAAAAAAGTCCCTACTTCGACGGGAGAACAGGCAAAAACAGTTACAGTGGGCAGAAACACATAGAAATTGAAGAGTAGATGGTGCTATGGACTAACTAATGAGTTAAAGTTAGAGGTGTTCGGACAATCAAGGCGCATGTTTGTAAGAACAGCGAAAGGCAAAAGAATGTTGTAGGATTGTGTAGCGGCAACTGTAAAGCAAAGAAAAAGTTCTGCGCTTGTTTGAGTTTGTTTTTCCTACGCCAGTACAGGGGACTTGAAGCGAACCGAAGGTATTTTGCGAAAAGAGGGTTATTTAGAAATAGTGCAAGAAAATGCAATATCATCGGGGTAACGTTTAATCGCTGAAAATTTTGTATTCATGCAAGACAACGACCCCGAATACTCAGTAGTCATATGTAAAAATTTCTTAAATGAAGAACAAGATAATGGCACATACAAATAATGACATTGCTGCCGCAAAGCTTCGATCTAGACTCCATCGAGCTGTTATGGGATGAATTGGACAGGAGACCACCTGTGGAACATTTTACAAAAGGAATGGACTAATATGCCAAATAGAGTCCTTGAAAAACTTGGAGCGGATGCCTCGGATTGCGAAAGCTGTTTTTCGCGCAAAAGGGACTTTGAACGGAATGTTTAAGAAGTTTTTGTTTATTTCTCGTTAGAATTACTTTTCTTACTTTTATATAGTTTAATTTTAATCGATACTAATAAAATGCAATAAAAATTTTTGTTTTGGAAACATGGGTTCTTTTTAAAATTTATTTGCGTGTACGAAATAATATGGGCGGTAGTGTACAACGGAAAACCTGTACCATTTCAAAACGCGTTTTTTCGGCGTTTAGTATAAGTATAATTAAAAAAAATTAACGTTGTTACTGATACATATAACGTATATTCAACCATTTCAAACGTTATTGTAACGGTTTCAAACTGAGGTATAGTTAATAAAAAAGACTTTCCCGTTACTTAGTAAACAATTTTATAAGATTATTTTTAGAACAAAACTAACGGAAAAATCAAAAAGTTATCCTATTTTTGCTAGCGTAATCGCACACCAACTAAAATTTAATGTATATAACAAATCATCTTTAGTAGAGAATCATAAACAAAATAGACTAAAATTTGTGTAAGAAATCTAAAAGTTTGTATTTCGAAGTTTTCGGTAATAAACTTAATTTATTTAAAATATTGCTAAACCATATACTTTTGAGTGTATTACGTAAAACTTTCGTGAAATTATTTAATTATTCTTACCTTCAGAGTTAGTTCATTCCCAGTCCAACAATACAGGGACAATTGTACAAAAATTGCCATCGCGTAAAACATCTCTTTTAAGAACTCGTTCGTATAAATCGGCATCTAAAATGCAGTATAAAATAGACATTTTTTTAAATGATCAGAAACAATTTACCGTCGAAATCAGTAGCAAACAACTGCAAAACAAATAAGCGGAACCTACTGCTTGGGCGAACGATATGACCTGGAAAATATCTTCTGCCTGTTGACAAGCCCTAAAAGAACACGAATAGAGACGTTTTTCCTCAATCGCTTCTAATTTGATGTACCCAAATAGCATTTGTAGATGTCGAATACATTTCTTCATTTCGCACATCATCTCATGTTCTAGAGCGTCGGAATTGTATAAGTCGTCTGGTGCTAGGGCAGTCCCTCTCATTCTTTTTAAGCAAACTTTTCTCAGTGTCTTGAAAGCACCACGCATCACCACCATATTAGCGCCGATCAAGTTAATTATATTCATAAATATCCCATCAACTCCCACGAGAGCACTGAGATGAATGTGTAAAGGTACGAATTGCGTGACGCATCCTAAAAAGTACTTTATGGCGGTATCATGTTTGAAGGGTACGTAAGTCTTGTACGGCAGATGTTCGAACTTGGTCATATTAACTATCGGCACATCCTTCAAAAAGTACCAGAATGACATAGTACTAGCTGGGACGTAGGCCGCCGCCATCGTACTTTGAGCCACGATCCATTGCGTTAAACATGAAATGATCCCTATCATTTTGGCGTTCTTTATTATACCAATCGGATTGAAATCGTCGATTTTCTCGTAATGAAATTCGGAATTCTCTAACCTGTTCATGATAACCTTTAGTTTTTCGCCATGCTTCAACCAGAAGAGCATTTTCATGGCAGATAGAAACATCGTCAGGCCGGCATTCGACATGTCGATTAACAAGTCCATATTGTGGCGATAGACGAATATACCTTTCGACACGACAAAGAGCGTATAGAATATACCCACAGCTACGATAACATACCGAAACATTATGTAATATCTATATTTACGCGTGGTTTTATCATCGGGTGGCCAAAGCCCATTAATTTTCAGAAATAATACGTTTACAGAAAAGAAATCACTTTTATAAGGCTTCATGCTGTATCCGTCCGACTACTGCTAATGCCTCAAACCGCTACCAGTTATATAGGTTTCAAATAAAAAAATATCTGGGAAAGGTGCATATGGGCCACGTTGCATTTCATCGATCATCCCGTTAAAAATTAAATTCTTGTAATATTTAAGGTTTGCTTTAAATAATTCTGCTTTATCTTTGAGGCTGAATATTTCTGTTGGTTAAAAGCCGAAAGTATCTATGTATATAATAAGGTCAGCGACAGATTAATTAAAATTACATGAAAGAACATCAAAGGCAGGTTAGAAAGATTTCCAACAAACGGAAAATAGTATAGGAAACATAGTTAATAATATTATCTCTTCTAATTATTTTAGTATTGTTTTAATATTAGTATATTTTAGCACATATATTACTATGTCCTTATTCGTCATTTAATGTAACTATATGAAGAGAAGAATCGGAGGAATTTGAAAACTATGTGGTTGATGAAGACAAAAACTATTAAATATTTTCACAGGGTACTATGGGTAATATGCGGCCCAACAAATATTGAACGTAAACGAAATCGGTACCAATTGGAAAAGAATAATCTCTAGTTCATATTTTTCCAAAAAAGGAAAAACAAAGGCCTGGATTTAAAATATCCAAAGGCCGTATATACTATTGTTAGGTGGAAATGCCAATGGAAACTTTAAATTGCAACCCAAATTTACCAATTTTTGTCTAAAAAAGAATAGAAATAGAAAGAATAGAGCATTCAGACTATTGCTAATGCCAGAGAATCCACCTGGCCATTCTATGGGATTAAAGGAAGGAAATCCTAATGTGAAAGTTATTTATTTACCATCAAGTACTAGAAGCTTATTGCAATCTTTCTTGCAATTTCCAACGTATTAAATTTCCGAAAAAATCGGTCTCGGAGGGGACTTGAACCCAACATCTCTATATCTCCGCTATAGCGTGTTAACCAAATGCACCACGAGGCCGTTGAATCCAAGTCGCCTTAAATTCCTCTAGATGCCACAATGCCAATAGATATCTTGTAATATCTCACGGATAAACGGCAAGTGCGTAATAGTTAAACTAACATCCATATAAATACTAATATTAATATGAATATAAATACTAAATTAGTATTATAAATAAAAGTGTAATTTTATCATTGCTAATGCCAATTAATATGGATGTTAGTTGAACTTATTTCAACCGATCCGTTCTTAAATTACATTATCAGAAATAATAGAGGCAGTTGAGTAACAGGATATTAATAACAATGACTACTGAGACACCAATATAGCGAAAAATTTCAAATAACAATAAAGAAAGGGATGCCTCTGCAACCTATTCCACCACTTTACATCTAAAACGAGCAAAAAATAAAAAATCCAATCCCTAAACTATAGTTGCAAGCAATTTTTATATATAAAAAAAAATTTCAAAAGTCAGCAGAGAACTCTGAACAACAAAAGCTGCAACAAGTATAAAACTACCAAACAGTTGTTCCTTTGCTATCCCACGGTTGCACACACTTAATCATATTGCAAAGCATGCATACACTTTTTAAAATCTGGAGATGTATAATGTCAAATGATTGGACACATAATTCAAGTTAGAATAAATTTCATAGGAAGATAATCTCTGATAAAGTTTGGTTCTATGTTGTGGGGTGGTATTAATGTCACTTCTGAAGTCAGTGTTATAATAAAGATATGGTGGGTATTGAAGTAGAGTGATTTGATAATAAAGAATTAGACACTGAAGTTTTCTTCTAACTTCCATGTTCAAATACCTATCAGCTACCAGCCGGCGTAATACTTGTTCAAACTTATTATGCTGATATTATTATGACAATATGACTTGAGTTCAGGGACATATTTCCTATTTCAATGCCATCCTCATACTAAAAACTTTATGATATCACAATAGTATACTCTATTTTTTAATTCGGAGGAGTGTTTTTGAATTGAAACGCCAAAAAGTAGGCTGACTATTGGTCAGTTTTCGGTAAAAATTACACGAGCGATATTTAACATGTTGCCGGCCGCCATGTTGTTGTAACAACTGATTGACATTTAGATCGTATATTTGGCTGAGTGCATTTGTATTTAATTCTTCTTCCTAAATTTGCGTTGTAATAATTACGTAACTACAACTTATAGAAAATCCTAGCTAGTTTTAAAACTGCCGCTAAAAAAGTAGCTTTCAAAAATTCCATTGTGTCAACACGTCTTTTCATTTTACTCCTCCGAAGTAAAAAATGGAGTATAGTAGAAAAAAATTATTGATTTATTAGAAGTTGGTAATAACGGAATTTATATATTACCACATTTTATTGACTAAACTAAAAAACGGTGTAGTCTTTTCAGATATGAATGCACGTCCTAAGTGACGCCACTGATATGACATTTTATTACAAATGTAAAGCGAATATTTTTCAAAGAATACATTTCATGTTAACATCGTGAAATTTAAACAAATTTCATTATCTGAAAATAATAGCTACTTACATATTTTGTTACGCACTTATTATTACACAACATAATTATGAGAATAAGACAGTAAATAGAAAATATACGACTTACGTCTAGGGATAATTATTTTGTTAGCGTTAAGACACCTGCAGATGCAAACCGCTATGTCGCCATTTCAACATAACAACAAAAATGGCTATTTATAATTAGGGGTATAATTAGTGTTTATATTTTAATTTGACAACAAAAGATCATCTAACCTGATAATCTTGTGTAAAAGTAATGGTATTAAATAACATGTAGTAAAATGGCTCCTTATGATAATCAAATAACTGTAGTAAATCTTTAAGTGCTTTGAAAAGTTATAGTAATAAAAAGGTTTTAATAACTTTAGCAACCTTTAGTAATTATTAGTTAAACTACGTATTTCAGTATGTTTCCCACAAATTATGAAATTGCTAAGAAAATCCGTAAGGTATGAGTGTTATTATATTTAGTCCGCCGTTTTAATTATTTGTCGCCTATTCTACTACATAATTACAATAATTATGCATGCTAAATAATTACTAGAAATAGATTTGTTTCACTTCGAATATTAATTATAGAAACTATAGGTTAAATATCCAACTGACATTTCGTCGATCACAGCGCCATCTGAAATATTAAAACAGACGCCGAAATTGTAGTATTTTTTAAGTTAAGATCGTTTAAAATTAAGATTAAATTGTAACCTTACAATTATCTCATGTTTTCTGTCCATTATTTTGACTGTAATCGCATTAATTAGTTGCTAAAATCGTTGTAGACTTTCTTGGTAACAACTTACGACAGGTATAGCGAAAACTAGAGTACTTAGCCGGCGCCACTATACACTTAATTGTAATGTAGTACTTCCTTGATATTATTGGCTATTATGAATTTATAAATGGTGTTTGACAAGGTCAAATTGCTAAATTCTTAGAGTTTACAACTCGTAGTGCTATGATAGAACACAACGTCCATTCATAATTATTAAATAAATGAAAATTAAATTGAAAAAGGGAAAGAGGCGAATTAAATTGTTTAAATTGATTCATTGTGGTTGTATTACGTTTGTTATATATTCTAATGAAATTATTTGCGAAATTTATAAATTGATTCTTACCTCTAGGCATTTTGCTCGGGAAATTTAGGTTATTATATTAAAGAAAATGTTAAATTTTTCTCTTCTATTTTGTTTTTAATTCCGATGCTACGTTGGCGAACTTTCTCGTGTTTCCTCGCCTAGAGAATAAAATATTTAAAACTCGTGTTGTTAATGTGCAAGATCTGCAACAAAGAATTATTAAAGAATGGGCATTTTACAGCATAGGAAGGCGTATAAACTTGGGAATTTAAAATAATGGACAACAATTTCATTAATCTGCTTTAATTTCGCCTTCTTTTATTAATAAAATCTCGAATATCAACTGAACTTGTTGTTTTATTGTATCTTTAAATCTCATGACAAGTTAAGGTTGTGTTACGAATATGGTAAAAGTTCAGGCATATATTTTCTATTTCAATGCTATCTTCGATCTAGAAACTTTAGGATATAGAGATATTAGTTATTGAAACCATAAATTTTAGCAATTACAATATATTGTAACAAGAGTTATAAACCATATAGCATTTTTTTTTTTGGTTTTTATTGATGTAAACAATAAAAATTTTCCACCATTAAACATATCAAATGTGAAACGTATGTATAATATTTAGTTGTTGCCAGCTATTAAGCTTTCGTTGTAATTAGGTGATAACATTGGTGAAATGATTCATTGTAGTGCAGTGCGGTGTATATTCTGATGAAGAGTTTTCAAACTGTCGTGTAGGTTTGTATTCTATGTGGATATATATCGTAGATTATGTTTTTTTGCAATTATTAGAGTAATTCTGTATATTTACGATCTTTAATCTTACTTTTTCATAGCCTTCAGAAGTGTATAATAGGAATATGATCCTTTCAAAACCTGAAATCAAATACATAATTAATTCACATGCTTTCTATTATGTGTACAAAGAAATTAACTTCAACTGAAGACCACATGACCCAAAATTTTATGTTGGCATCACTGATTAGACGGCGATGTTTGTAGACATAATTTTGATAGAATTTCGGAAGGTTGGTATCACATTTCTTTGTGTTGTTCTGTCAATAAGTAATCGTAAGTGATGTTGACATAATAAATTTGTTTTTAAATATACATTTTTAATTTACCTACATGATCTATATTAAATTCAAAACACATAAAGACAGGAACATAAGGCAAAGAAACATAAGAAAGAAATGACATTAAAATAAAGCAACTAAATAACAATAACTACTACTCAGTATTGTTATCTGTTTAACACGAAAATTTTCGAATTGGGGACTTTTATCATACTACCATACTGCACTCAAAACAAATCAGTTTGTATACGAGTAAAGAAGAGAAGCAATAACTTTAGAATGAGAACACTAAACGGTAAATTGTAAGATCAGCTATATTGAGAAATTAATTAATTAATATATCTTCGAAGTGTTAAAAGCTACTTACAGAAATTTGCGTGCTCAAAATTAGTGGTACAAACTTGCCAGCGGTGAAATGTAACGGAATTTGCAATCTTGCCATCGTTATGATCATACACAGCCTAAAGGGTTTCCTCGTCTCTAACCAGTCGCTTTCCCATATTCCTTGAGAGACGTCATTAGCCTAAAACAATACAGGTCGTAGAGTTTTTCTATTCAATTGTATTTCACCCAAAACAGTTGTACTGAAGAATCCAATTATTAAAAGGTAATAGGGGAAGACCACAGAATTTATAGGAAAATGGGATTTGGGTTGGTGACGATATCTAGGATTCGACGCTTAGATATTGGTATAGATTATGGCCAAAGTCAAAAGCTAAGATGAAAATTCCTAAGCCATATCATTTAAAAATATCATAGATTAATGAAGGAGATATATATATATATATATATATATATATATATATGGAACAGTGAATATTTCAATTATAAATTACACATTGTGTTGCCCAGACTTCGAAGTATTGCTCTTATGGAGACAAAACTAAAGGTTGCCACATTTCTAATACAGTGCTTATTTCAAATAATAAGTTAGTATTCCTTATGACTATTGTGATTTTGATAAATTTTGTTAGAAAAGATCTCCGTATAGGTTATTCACACTTATGATGATTATATATAAATTACAATTGAATAAAATGTATGAAAATACGTAAAAATATATTTTGTATAGCAAGTCAGATGGTTTCGCAAAAATGGATAAGAGCGAATTTCGTGCAGTGATAAAATATTTCTGGATAGCTGGGAAAACGGTCACGGAAATTCGAAATATTCTGCTAGAGGTTCAAAGCGGATGTACTCCATCACTTTCGATCATCAGCTTCTGGGTGAGCGAGTTCAAACATGGCCGTACAAGCACGAGTGACGAACCACGCAGTGGACGCCCAAAAACCGCTACCAACGATGAAATGGTCGACAAAATTCATGATGTCGTGTTAGATTTATGATGTCGTGCGATGGATACCGCGTCGGAGAAGTTTCGTGGCCAGGATCCAACGCAATCCAAAGGATTTCTTCATGCGTTTCGTAACCGGGGATGAGACTTGGATCCATCACTACATACCGGAGACCAAGTAACAGTCGAAGCAGTGGACTTTTCCGGGCAAATCTGCTCCGAAGAAAGCAAAGACCTGAAAGATCGGAAAGGTCATGGGAACAATTTTTTGAGATTCCCAAGGTGTAATGCTCGTTGATTATCTGCGGAAGGGAAGGACGATTACGGAGCAATACCGTAGCGATTTATTGACCAGATTCGATGTACAGGGGAAAAAAAGTGCTCTTCCACCACGACAATGCAGCGGCTCGTTCAGCCAACATTGTCGTGTTCAAATTGAATGGGTTGCGCTACGAATTACACTCTCATCCTACATATTCACCGGGCCTATCCCCCAATGACTTTTTCCTATTCCCAAACCTGAAAAAATCACTGGGAGGAATGAGGTTTACTTCGAATGAGGAGGTCTTCGCCACTACAGATAGATATTTTGCAGACCTCGAAACATCCTACTTTTCCGACGGCTTGAAGAGACTAGAGCAGCGTTTGAAAAGGTGTATTGATCATCGAGGAGACTACTTCGAAAAATAAAAATAAAAAACCACACCAATACCGTGTTTTACTTGATTCCTGAAACATTTCAAGTCGTCCCCGTATCAGTTTGTTTTTTCTTAATTTTCAGTGGTATATGATTTTAATCTGTTTATTTCAGGAAAATTTAATGTATTTATAGGTGGCGTAGTTTAAAACTTCACAGGTGATAAAAACAATAAAAAAAAACAAATGTAAAGCGTCTAGTTCCAGAAAAGGATGGTTATATGCAAATACATTTGCTTTATGATTTTTCTTACTCCCATAGAGTCTTTTCCTAACACAGTTTTCACAGTTTGAGGATTATCTGCTTTATTTCGATGTCCTGCGTTAATTTTGTTGTACTTATCCTAAGACTTTCTTTGACATTTCGAAGAATTCAATGTTCCACTGTTCATCTTGAAGAGTAAATATTTTTTAGGACTCACGTGCTTCTTATTTTCAATACGATGACCATTTTTATATCGACTTACAATTGATTGCATAGTAGCTCGAACCCTTACAATTTTTCCTATTTCAATATAGGATTTATTACTTTTAAAATGACCCTACAATTAGACATACCATTAAAGCTTGCATAGACAGTATACCAAAAAGAATAAGAGCAATTACAAAAGCCAAAGGAGGTATTACAAAATATTAGTTATATAGTTGTAGCGATGTCTATAAACAGTTCTGAATAAACTTATGCTTACAGAATACGTTTTTCATTATATATCTTAACAAGATCGAAACCATGAATGTCAGCTATTACAATGCATACGATGTTAGGACAATTTCAATAAAAAGTATACAGTTTGCTTTACTTTTTATTAATGTAAACAGTAAACATAAAATTTTCTACAATTAAACATGTCAAATGTGAAATGCATTTAGTTGTAGCCAACTATTAAGCTTTCGTTGTAATTAGATCATATTTTCAACAGCAATCATTTAGAAATGGATCATTATATTCATTATAGTGCAGCTCGGTGTATTAGCTAGTAGAGTTTTTAGACTGCTGTGTAAGGTATGTTGTTGTATGTGGATATCTATCGTAGTTTAATTTTCTTTTGCAAATGTAAGCGCAATTCTGTTGATTTACGGTCCTTAATCCTCCTTTTTTACAGTGGTTTTATTCAGAAGTGTATAGTAGGAGTATGATCCTTTCACAACCTGAAATCAATTATATAATTAATTTACATGGTTTTTATAATATGTACAATGGCGGTCTGAATTAATGTCTCCCATTACATTTATATTTACAAATGTTTAGTGAGTTATATTTACAAAAGCTCTAAACAAGAAATAATATACTTTCCGCACAATATAAATACAGTAAACGCTCGCTCATGTAAATACCCGGTAGTGGAAACGTCGTAGTCATGTAAACAGGAAATTGTTACTATAGGATCAAATACAACGCCCGGCAATGTAAACAAGCTTGCACCACGTACAATTCGATAATGTAAACAGTTTAGGGTGCCCGTTATTTCCCGATTTATGTGCGTAATTAAATCGATCAAAAGAATGTTTACGTAACACGGCCCCGGTTGTTCACTGATTTATGTATGGGATTCCTGTAAGCGTTGGTTCTCCTGCCTCTCATGAAATAAAATAGTGTGTAGCTAAAATCACGCCAGAACAGACATGGCATCCACCTCCAACAAAAGAACAGTTTTAAAATGAAGAGACAAAGTGAAAATCATCGACCAGATTAAAAAAGGTGCGGCGGTGACTCAATTGGAAAATTAAAAAATACCCAAGCACCTAGAATGGAAAATCATCTGTATAAATTGTTTTTAAAACAAAGGCATTATCATGTTCCAATTAGCGGTGAATTAATTAAAGAGAGAACAAAATTATTGCATGAAAATCTAAAAGAGACCGAAAATTTTGTAGCCAGTGATGGCTGGCCAAAAAGGTTTAAAAGGAGGTATGCATCTACATTTAAGTGAGGAGCAAATATACAATGCAGATGAGACCAGTCTTTAATTTGGAAATTATTATTACCTACGAAAACCTATGTTGCATCACATAAAAAATGTGCTCCGGGTAGAAAGGCGGAAAGACGGCGCATAACTTTTCTAGTACGCGCTAATGTTAGTGGTATACACAAAATAAGGCCACTAGTAATAGAAAAGGTCAAAAATCCACGTTCATTTAGTAATTTTTAGAGTACCGTTGATTATAACTGTTCAAAATCCACTTGGATGAGCAAAGGCATATTTCTGGAGTGGTTCCAGAAGTAGCTTGTCCCTCAGGTATGACAATAAAACTGTAATGATACATATTCAATTTGTAGGTGAAAGATTTCTTAAGAAAGCAAAATCTTCTAATAAAGGCTATTCTTGGATAACGCACCAAGTCATCCTCCAGAGGAACAATTAAGAAGCAATGATGGCTTAATTTTTGTTATGTTCATGCCGCCCAACGTAACTCCACTTATCCATTTGGTAGATCAAAATATAATAAAAATTATATTTCTGAATCCTTAAAGCAAGTAACTTTACGTGAAGGAATTTTAAATTTAGATATGGCGTGGAAAGCCCTTAACCAGCAAAGAATCAGAGAGTGTTGGAAAAATTTGCTTTACTCCAGTGATGATTATGACGATGAAGACTATGTACCGCTAACCATCATTAGAAAACATTTACTATCTGATGCTGAAGTTATTGACAGAGCATCATCGGACGTTTTCAAATTATTAGAAGCAATAAATCCCGATATTCTTTGCACATGAAGAGGAAGATGTGGTGAGTGAAGATGACGACCATCCGACTGAAATAAAAAATACGTGACGCGCAAGCTGTAGGAATTTTTAATCAAGCGTTGGATTGGGTTGAAGAAAGCGTATTATATTCCGATATTTTAGTGCTCCGTAAACTACGGGCAATAGCATTAGAAAATTATTTTTTAATATTATATGTATTATGTTATTCATTGTTCATAATTCATTTTTTGATAAACATACATATTTTCTTTTGTGCAATTTCTTTATAAATAAAATAAGGCTCCCTAATGTAAACTTTCAGTGATGTGAACAGTGATTGGTTGATATCGTTCACATAATCGGGCATCTACTGTATCACATATTCTATATTAAATTCAAAACGGATAAAGATAAGAATATGACGAAAAGAAAAAAGCAAAAAATACATTAAAACAAAGCAACTAAATGACAGCGACTAGTACTCAGCGTTATTATCTGCTTGACATTGCAATTTTCTGAACTGGAGAATTTTTTAGTACCACAATACTTCACTTAAAAGAAATCACAATGGCAAGGAAAATTATCCAAGATTGACTGTACTGAGAAAGGTTATCTTTGAAGTGTTAAAAACTGCTTACCGAAATTTGTGTGCTCAAAATTAATGGTACAAACTTGCCGGCTGTGAAATGTAAGGGAATTTGCAGTTTTGCCATCGTTATGATCATGCAGACTTTAAACGGTTTCCTCGTCTCTAACCAGTCGCTTTCCCATAATCCTTGCGAGACTTCATTAACCTAAAAATACATTTCATAGGGTCATTCTTCTATTTAATTATATTTGACTTAAAACAGTTACATTAAAGAATCTATTATTAAACGGTAATAGGAGAAGGTCACGGAGTTAATAGAAAAATGACAATTGTATTGGCGAAAACATCTAGAATGTGATGCCGTGGGAAAACGGCCGCGAAAATTCGAAATATTTTGCTAGAGGTTCATAGCGGATGTACTACATCATTTTCGACTATTAGCTTCTGGGTGAGTGAGTTCAAATGTGACCGCACATGCACAAGTGACGAAGGAGGCAGTGGCCGCCCAAAAACCGCTACCAACGATGAAATGGTGGATGTCGTGTTAGCCGATCGCGGATTGGAGCTCCATAGCAGAGACAACAGATATCTCAGAAGAACGCATTGGCCGTATCCTACACGAAATTTTGTGGCTGAAAAAGGTTTCGGCGCGATGGGTACTGCGTGTGCTTACACCGTAGCAAAAACGAAATCGGTTGACCGTTTCGGAGGAGTGTCTGGCAAGGATCCAACGCAATCCAAGAGATTTCTTCATGCGTTCGGTTATGACATGAACGAGACTTGGATCTACCACTACATACCGGAGACCAAGGAACAGTCGAATCAGGAGACTTTTCCGGGCGAATCGGGTCCGAAGAAAGCAAAGACGTTGCCACGAAACTAGAGAAATTAGAGTTGAGAAAACTGTATTTCTAAACGTCATCATCCTTAAATAGTGAGCTTTGACTGTCAGTCAGGTCCTGTTATTTTAATACAAATGACTGATTCCATTAGAAATAGTAGGTGAAAATCTGTAGAGAGGGCATAAATAAACAAATTGATATCTTGGTAGCACGATATTATCGACTGGGTCACCGCTTTTTCTGCCTATTAATATTATTCCATTATTCACCACTTGTCCGACATCTTTTTTGTCAACTAGTCTGTTGATTACTTTATGAACAAATTCAATTTGAAAGTGTATTCGTTTTTGCTATATCCTATGGTTCAACACCAATAGATTTATGCATTACATTTTCTTACTAGTTTAACAGTTATCTTAGATGTAGTGATTTAGAGTGCTAGGTTACTGTATTTAGAAGCTTTATTTTTTTATGAATTAAAAACAAGAGAGATTTACCAAGAAGGTGAGATTAGAACTACATTAATGTAATAAGTTTTAAAATTAAGTAACACATAGTAAAGTGTTGCATTAGATGCAATTGTTATTTTAATGTAAATGGATGACGAAGTAAAGACGCAACCAAACAGTTTCGCAAATCCCACAAAGGACAAAGAAGCGGCAGAAGTGGATAGGCTTCGGAAGGTGTGTCATTCATTTTAGTCCTGAAGCTAATGTTTCAGATATGTACCTAAAGAAAGATACGGTACCAACTCTATATCTTCCGGGCCATACTGACTCAGGTAATGTGCATTTTACACATTTGACATTGTAAAAGAAGTACATAATTTAAAGGCAATACTTTAACTGTATATATTGAAAAAGCAAATTACCAAAGAAAGGTTTCAATGATTGCAAGGATTGTGTAATTCACAGGTATCGCAGTAAGCTCCACCCCACAGAAATGATTAATTTATGCATTCCGAATAAGTTAATATTAATTTGTCTTGGATACAGTTTACTTACATTCTAAAATATGATTTAATTTTGTCTAGTATATTGAATTTTTTGGAGTAATATTTCATTTCTCACAGTATTTAATGTAGTAATAATCATTGTTTATTTTCAATTCCCTTTTACTTATATTCCTGGAGTTGTACATATCGCATTCTACTTCACAGAATCCTTAAGCGAAGGTGACCATAGAGGAGTATTACGAATAATACTAACATCAATGCAGAAAAACAAGCAAAACAATTTTCTTGGCCTAATAATATCGTCATCATTTAAATTCAAGCAACCCGCCCTTTTCATGTTAGTTGGGAAAAATCTCTTTAGATGGCGCTTTTAAGGAATCAAAAACTTGTGTGAAGATAGCTTTTTATTGGTATTATCGTTTCCTATTTTACATGTGGAAGCTTCGGTACCAAAAGTGCATTGAGTGCATTTTCGTAAAAAGGCTTGTAGTTTTCTTGTTTCTTTCACCGATTTATAGAATTAATGTTGTTTCTGTAATTTTATAAAATTCTGATAAGCTAATCACGCAGCAAACAAAATTCAGTGTGTGTTTGAAAACATCTTTACTGCAAAATCGGAAACAAAGAAGACTGAAATTTGCGCAAGGAATTAACAAGTTTCTCATTGGAATTTTTCGGTAATAAATTTTCATTAGAAGTATTGCTAGTCATATATTTCCGGTTGTATAATGTAGAACTTCTGTAAAATTATTTAAATACTCTTACCTTCAAAGTTAGTTCATTGCCGGTCCAACAATACAGAGACAATTGCACGCAAACTCCCACCAGGTAGATGACCACTCTTAAAAAGACGTCTGTATAAATCGACACCTAAAACGCATCATTAAATAGATATTTCTTTTGAATGATCAAAAGAGGCTTACCGTTGACATCAGTAGCAAGCTACTGATAATCATGTAAGCGGAACCTAACGCTTGGATGAATGTCATGATCTGGAAGATATTTTCAGCTTG
The DNA here is from genome assembly GCA_023509865.1 of Trypoxylus dichotomus. NCBI lineage: Eukaryota > Metazoa > Arthropoda > Insecta > Coleoptera > Scarabaeidae > Trypoxylus > Trypoxylus dichotomus. The sequence continues at coordinate 55,126,812 of CM042078.1, forward strand.
TTGACAGGACCTAAAACAACGCGTGTAGATATCCTTTCCCTCGATTGCCTCTGATTTAATATACAAAAATAGCATTTGTAAATGTCGAATACACTTCCTCATTTCGAACATCATTTCCCGTTCTAGCGAGTCAGAATTGTATAAGCCGTCAGGTGTTAAGGCAGGTCCTGTAATTCGTTTTAAGCAAGTTTTTCTCAGAACCCTGAAAGCGCCAGTTAGCATCACCATGTGAGCACCGATCAAGTTAATTACGTTCATAAATATGCTGTCAACTCCCATGAAAACGCAGACATGGAGATGTAAAGGTACGAATTGCATCGCGCATCCCAAAAAATACTTTATGGGGGTATCATGTTTGAAGGGTATGAAGGTCTTGAGCGGTAGATGTTCGTACTTGGTCATGTTAACTATAGGCACATCGTGCAAATAGTACCAGAATGACATAGTACTAGGTCCAGCGAAGCCCGCCATCATCACACCCTGAGCAAACAACCATAGCATCACACACGAAATCGTTCCCGTTCTTTTGGCGCTCTTTATTATCGCATCCGGATCGAAATCGTCTATTTTCTCGTGATGGAATTCGGAAAACTCCAACCTCTTCATGATAACTTTTAGTTTTTCGCCGTTCTTCCACCAGAAGATCATTTTGGTGATAGATAGAATTGTCGTCACGCCCATATTCGACATGTCGATTAGCAAATCCATTTTGTGGCGATAGTCGTAAACACTTTTCAATAAGACAAAGGTCGCGTAGTATATGCCCACAGCTATGGCGACGTACCGACCCATCATATAATATTTATAATTACGCGTGGTTTTATCATCGGGTGGCCAAAACCCACTAATTTTCAGGAAGAACACATTTTTAGCGAAAAAATCGCTTTTGTAAGACGTCATGTTGTATCCGCCCGACAACTGCTAATATTTTAAGCCGCTACCAGTTATATAGGTTTCAAATTAAAGGATATCTGGGAAAGGTGCATATGGGCCACGTTGCACTTCATCGATCATCCCGTTAAAAATTAAATTCTCGTAATATTTAAAGTATGCCTTAAATAATTCTACTTTATCTTTAATGCTGAATATTTCCGTTGGTTAAAAGCCGAAAGTATCTATTTAATAAGGTCAGCGATAGATTTATTAAAATTGCATCAAACAGTATCTGATGTAGGTTAGAAGAGCTTCCAACAAGCGGAAAATAGTATAGGAAAGATATTTAATAATATTATCTGTTCTAACTGTTTCTTGTGTTGATTTAATATTCGCATCTTTTTACCAAATATACTACTACGTTCTTATTCGTCATTTACAGCTCCTGTCTAATTTATTAGTGCCACTTGCTAACGATTTTGTTAAAATATGTAATGAAAAAACGTATTGTGCAAGCATAAGTTTATTCAGAACTATTTATAGACATCGTCACAACTACATAACTAATATTTTGTAATGCCTCCTTTGGCATATAATTGCTTGTATTCTTTTTGGCAGACTGTCTATACAAAGGTTAACGTTCACCATTTTTAGTACACCAGCTTCACCAAAACGTTCAGATGGACGTCGTCTAATAAATTGAGCTTTTTCGGTTATATCTTCTAGTTTTGACTCATGGCTGAATTCACAAGTATAGTAGTAAACTCCACTCACACAAATTTATTAATTATACCGAACGCAGCGTTTCGATAGCACGTGGGCTCTCATTGTCAACCGTGTTACCGACTGAAAGTAAAAACTGTATCACACATGCAAATTATTTTCTACGCAGGCTCTAAAATTTCTAAAACATATGACTATTTACAATCTACTCGGTGGTCTAATGCCTTTTTCGGGAAAGGATGGACCGAAAGCGAACCGTATCTTTAACAGGGCGTATGGTAATAAATCAATCAAACTCCTTAAAATACGGTCGACAAGGAAGGTCAAATACAAACAACACATCAGAAATTCCACGACCTTGACATCAACAAACACCGGTAATAAGGAATTTATAACTCTTCCTTTTCACCCAACAGTAAAAGGGTTCAGAACAATTTTCCAACAACTAAATACGAACGTGTCTTTTGTGTCAAAAAACAACTTAAAGAATCTCTTAGGGAATCCCAAAGATAAACCGGAGATGATAAAAAGATCTGGAATATACCAAATCGCATGCAATAATTGTGAGAAAGTTTATATTGGACAAACAAAAAGGAGTATCGAAACGAGGTTCAAAGAACATATTAGACACTATCGTTTCGAGAAACCAGAACTATCAAGCGTAGCAGAGCATATGGTAAAATCAGGACATAAACTTGATTTAAAAAATCTGACTACTTAAAAACGTAAACTCGTATAGAGAATTAGATGTGTACGAAACGGTATGTATGAAAAAGAACGGAAACTTATTGAACAGAGAACCACCCCCAATTGCACACTCGAGTTTGATTGATTTATTACCATAGGCCCTGTTAAAGATACGGTTAGCTTTCGGTCCATCCTTTCCCGAAAAAGGCATTAGTCCACCGAGTAGATTGTAAATAGTCATATGTTTTAGAAATTTTAGAGCCTGCGTAGAAAATAATTTGCATGTGTGATACAGTTTTTACTTTCAGTCGGTAACACGGTTGACAATGAGAGCCTACGTGCTCTCGAAACGCTGCGTTCCGCATAATTAATAAATTTGTGTGAGTGGAGTTTACTGCTATACCTGTGAATTGTACATTAACACAGTCCTTGCAATCGTCATTTGATCATGGCTGAATATTATCTGTAACGAAAAGACATTGTTCAAACAAAAAATTTTGCTTAATTTATATATTCATTTAAGTTATTTTGTCTTACCTTTCGCCAAGCTTCAATTTTGTAATGTTGATGATGTTTTGCCCACTTATAACGTGTTCGCTTCATCATCGGCGGGGCCGTCTGCATTTTAATCTGGCTTCGTACAATCGTCTACGTACTGTACGCGTGGATATTTGCACTCCTTGTTGAGACATTATATTTCCTATTTCTTTGGCGGATAAACCTCGGTTTTCAGTTGCTAGTTGTAGGGTATGTCGATCAGCTATTAGTAGTAATCCTTTTCTTGCCGCAAAACACTCATCCAGTACTTGCAATGGATATCTTTTCTTTCATTAAAACGGCGATTCGCTGCACTGTTTGTCGGGATATTTCTTCTTTCATTGCAATTGTGTGTTGGAAATACACTCCTGTACCCAACAATGCCTCAATACGTAGTTTTTTCTCATTTTGTATGTCCTTCTTTTACTCATAACGAAACAATATACAGCGCATATAAGCAATAACTTACAGTGCACCACTAACACGTAAACACGGAAAAAACGTTGTAAACCCTATTCATAAATTTTGTAAAGTATCGTAAACCCTATTCATAAATTTTATACTTGTATTTGTATTTATCGCGTTGGAAACACACAAAAGCTTAAATTTATAAGTTGGCCCTAATAAAATGGACGGGGACTGTATATGGTATTATTGAAATTCTTTCGTTGAAGACGAAATAGCATTATTATAAATATTTTCTGTTAAACAGTTTCTCACTGTTATTTTCTCTTTCTTCTTTATTTTGTAGTTTAATATTAACTTTAATGCATAAACTGCAGATGATATTAAGAACAAGCAAAAGTTTGTTTAACAGTTTATGTGGAACCACAGAAATTTTGCTGAATAGTAACTCGTTTAACCCTTCAAATATAAAAACTGAAATCTGAAAGCTTATGCGGAAGTTTTGTTTAGTAAACTACTTCCGGTTGTATAACGTAGAACTTATATGAAATTATTTAATTGCTCTTACCTTTAAAGTTAGTTCATTGCCGGTCCAACAATATAGACACAGTTGCCCAAAAACCCCCGTCATATACAAGACTTCTTGAAAAAACTCGTTAGTATAGATTGGCATCTAAAACACATCATAAAATAAAAATAACTCTTGACTGATCGAAGGAAGTTTACCGTCGAAATCACCAGCAGGCAACAGCAAAACATATAAGCAGAACCTAACGCTTGGGTGAACGACATGGCCTGGAAAATATCTTCCGCTTGTTGACAAGACCTAAAAGAACAATATTTATAAATAATTTATTTCTTAGATCACTTCTAATTTAATATACTCAAAAAGCATTTGAAGATGTCGAATACATTTCTTCATTTCGAACAGCATTTCCCGTTCTAGCTGGTCCGAATTGTATAAGCCGTCGGGTGTTAGAGCAGTCCCTGTAATTCTTTTTAAGCAAGCTTTTCTCAGAGTCTTGAAAGCACCACGCACCACTACCCCGTGCGCGCCGACCAAATTAATTATATTCATAAACACGCCGTCAACTCCCATGAAAGCGTTGACGTGGAAATGTAAAGGTATGAGTTGAATGACGCATCCTAGAAAGTACTTCATGGGTGTATCATATCGCAAAGGTACGTACGTCTTGAACGGCATATAATCGAACTTGGTCATATTAACTATCGACACATCGTTCAAATAGTACCAGAGCGACATAGTACTAGCCGGAGCGTAAGCGACCAACATCGTACATTGAGCCACCATCCATATCGTTATGCATGAAATCGCTCCGATTCTTTTGGCACGCTTTATTATACTATCCGGTTCGAAATTGTCGATTTTTTCGTAATGGAATTCGGCATTCTCCAACCTGTTCATGACAACTTTCAATTTTTCCCCGTGCTTCAACCAGAAAACCATTTTGGTGATAGATAGTAAGATCGTGATGCCGATGTTCATCATGTCGATTAGCAAGTTTATATTGTGACGGTAATCGTACAAGCTTTTCGTTAAGACGAAGAGAGAATAAAATATGCCCACGACTATGACAATGTACCGAAATATTATATAACATGTGTATTTACGCGTGGTTCTATCATCGGGGGGCCAGAATCCACTGACTTTCAAAAACAGCACATTTACAAAGAAGAAATCGCTTTTGTAGGGCTTCATGGTGTATGCTTTCAACAAAATCCTTACTGATTATATAGGTTCCAAATGAAAAATATCTGGAATTGATTATCACGTTAAAAATTTAAATTGTAATGGTACTTAAAGTTTGCTTTAAATAATTCTACTTTATACTTGTGAATGAAAATGTCTGCAAGTTATAAGCCAAAGCGATCTATACAATAATTGCGTGAAACAATATCGGAAATACGAGGGCTGTTTGTAATAAAAATTAAAAAACCCACCAATACTGTTTTTCTTGTCGATCCCGGAAACATTTCAGGTTGCCCTCGTAGAGAACGATGTTAAGGACTTAACATTGTCTTTTATATTTTATAAATTTTTTACTACTATGTATTTTATCTTCTTTGCAACCGTATGGGTTACCATTATTATTTTGATCTAGAATATTACTTTATTTTCATTTTTATATTTATTTATTTTGCTCTCTTATATCTAATTTTATTTTAATATGTATGTACATTACGCATTGTATATGTATGCAAGCCAGCCATTCGCATTACGCTAGCTAAAACTGCCTAATTAGAAATCATTCACTGCAACGTCGTCGGATATGTAATGGGAGTTTTCTTAAAATTTAAGGTACACAAGCATAGGCAGTCGTCTCCCGCGCGACGGTCGAGGTATTAGCGATCGTGCACTCTCGGTCACCTTTCGTGCCTCGTCGTAACGTGTACAGTAACGTCGTCGTATGATTATTAGAGATTTCTAAGATTTTCTAGTTTTGGCGGGAATCGTCGAGGACGTTGTCTATACATTTACTTCTGGCGGGAGTCATTTGGTAACGTCGTCGGACCACATGTATAGATTTTTTTAATAAGTATAAATTCTCGATTTTCTATCATCGTACGTCGAGGCTACTGTGTCCATTGTCGTCTATACATATTTTTAGTCTTCAGTTAAGTTTGTGTCGGAAATTATTTTGGTGAGATTGTCGGCGCGCATGTATAGACCTCCTCTACAAGTACGCTCACTCCGCTTCTTGCTGACGGTCGTTGCGGCCGCAGCGCCCGTTGTCTTTGGTACGTTTGTTCGGTCCTTGTCGTATCGGGACTTAGACATTTTTTCATTTAGTTGCTTGTCGTAGCGGACGAGTGTCACGGACCAGTTTTCTTATGTAATGTCGGCATCATCGCTCCGTTTTACTTGTCGGTGCGCAGTTCGCACATTTGCTGGTTACTGGCTTTTTCCCTTCTTTGGGGCGCAGTAGTAGAGAGCTAAAGATTGCACATAGCGTAATATTTCAAACGAGAACGCCTGGGTAGCTGTGACATTACTTTTGTATTGAGATCGGCTATTATCGCTACTGTCGCCCTCGACCAGGCGTTCAAGCTCTAAGAGATAAGGGTGGGTTCCCCTATAAATGTGAAAATAATAAACGTATTTGGTCAAGTACAAATACATGCCAATAATACAGGGCCAAGTCCCTTAGGCAAATTTAAAACAAGGAAAGTATATTAGGCTCCCGGAAAGGGACATACAAATAAGCATAGCACCGAGGTGCGCTTATAAATTTAAGAAATAATTAGGGTTGGCTCCCCTATAAAAAGGTAGTGGTGCATGCAAACAGATAGAGGCATTAGTACATGCCTCTAACAAAGCTTCTGCGGAAGCATATAAGAGTTTAACCTTTTAAACAGAATTAAGACATAGCTTTGCAACGTATATGCTGAGGCATTACTTTATGTTGCTACCAATGAAAATACATATACAAATGCTAATGTACATTACATGTATAAGAGAGCTCGAATAACTGCAATTATTGCAAATATATATATCTTACGTACATCGTACATGTACATAGGCAAGAGTGGAAACCGTGTACACATTTCATTTTTAAATATATTTTTTTGCGCATGCGCATTGAGTTTCACTGTACAACCTCTCCTCTAGTAAATAAGCGAACATACTCTACAAGTAAGTATTGGTCAAGTAATTTAGGAAATTACGAGCAGGCTACAGCGGCGTTGTTCTTCAAACCAGGAGAACGTAACAAACGATGTTGTATAGTAGATTTAATCAGTCAGTAATAGTAATTAGACATTGAAAACAAATAAACTTCCTCAAACTCTAATGAAAATGCACGTATGTACTTGGATAAAATTTAATATATACGAGGAACGAAAAAATAAATTATATATTTTTATTTATTTATTGCATACTTTACGTGCTGTGTAGTTAGATGTAGTCCGGCAATCTAATCTACATAGCAGCATCAATATAACTAATATGTTTGTAAGAATAATAACTTTGAAGAAACTGCAATGCTTATGAAGCAATCAATGCACTACGTGCTATAATCTGACTAGTTCTCTAATCATTCAGACTACGATTCTGTTACGTATTTAAAAGAGAACATGCCTTTCTTGTCGAGCATCTATAATTATATATTTCAAGGAATCCTGTAACTCAATTTCTTGAGATGTCAATGGAATTACTGCTACTACTTAAAATTAAAAATTCGTATTAGTTGTAGATAACGTAATTTATTCATAAAATTAAATAAAAAAGACTACTCGAGGTTATAGTTTATTTAACTTTAATTTTAAATAATACATTAAATTTTTAGATGTTCTATATTACTTTTGTTAGACCATATTTGCCTAGGTTGTATTTACGCTTTTTAGAACGGTATAATAGGAATACGAACCTTTCAAAACCTAAAAATAAACAATATGAGACATAAAAATGCTAACAATATAAAAATTGTGTAATGACTATTGGTGTTGAGTGTACCGACACCTTTCGTGACTGCTGGACTACCTCGCAATCCTTACTGCATAACACATGGGCTGAAAAGTCCCGGGCCTAACAAAGAAAACACGTTTTTTTTGGTTCAAAATTAGCTTTATTTATCAACGTAATCTTCATCAAGAGCAACGCAATCATTCCAGCGCCGCTCTAACATTTTAATACCACTTTTGTAGAATGATTTATCTTTTACGTCAAAATAGGCCTCAGTTTCAGCGATAACCTCTTCATTCGTGTTAAATTTCTTACCGGCGAGCATTTTTTTGAGGTCTGCGAACAGCCAGTAGTCGCTGGGAGCCAAATCTGGCGAATACGGTGGATGTGGGAGCAATTCGAAGTTCAATTCATGTAGTTCTGCCATTGTTTTGATTGACTTGTGATACGGTGAGTTGTCTTGATGAAACAAAATTTTTTTCTTTGCCATATGCGGTCGTTTCTTTGCAATTTCGGCCTTCAAACGCTCCAATAACGCTATGTAATATTCACTGTTGATGGTATTTCCTTTCTCAAGATAGTCGATGAATATTACACCACGCACATCCCAAAATACCGAGGCCATAACCTTTCCAGCCGATTGTTGTGCTTTCGGGCGGTTTGGACGAGGTCCACCAGTTGCTGTCCACTCAGATGACGATCGTTTTGATTCCGGAGTGAAGTGATGGATCCATGTTTCATCCATTGTCACATATCGACGCAAAAATTCCGGTTTGTTACATTTAAACATGGCCAAACACTGCTCAGAATCATCAACACGTTCTTGTTTTTGGTCAACAGTGAGCAAACGCGGCACCCACTTTGAACAGAGCTTTCTCATAGTCAAATGTTCATGCAATATAAAGCCAATACGTTCTTTTGATATCTTTACGATGTCAGCTAACTCACGCAACTTCACTTTTCGATTTTGTGGATTTTTTTGATGTTTTCTGGTGTTACCGCCTCATTTGGACGTCCACTGCGTTCTGCATCATCGATGTCTCTACGACCACGTTTAAAGTCAGCAAACCAACGTTTTATTGTTGTTTCTGATGGAGCGGAGTCCCCATAACACTTTTCAAGCCATTGCTTCGCTTGAACGGTATTTTTTCCTATCAAGAAGCAGTGTAAAATTAAAACACGAAATTGTTTTTGATCCATTGTTTTGAAAATAACAAAAGTAGCGTGACTCTTAGTACAATAACTCACAAACTAATGAATAGAATGTCATGAAATTGTAACAGCTGTCTTTTGAAGGTTAGTACTAACTGAGAGAAAAGTGACTGCAATAAAACTAGCGTCATCTATGTGTTAGGCCCGGGACTTTTCAGCCCATGTGTTATAACTCATTTAAACCATGGTTTGTATTTAGAATTATTATGGGTAATTATGGTTAGGTATAATACACTTGAATCTATAGTAAATTTGAATGCCATAAAACTAAATTATATGGTATTACTGAAATTCTTTCGTTGAAGACAAAATACCATTGTAAATATTTTCTGTAAAAATTGTAAAACGGTTTTTCGTCGTTATTTTCTCTTGTTTAGCATTGTTTCTTTGAATCTGTCAATAAATTCTTTAGGGAGTTCAATTAATATTTATGCCCTAGGGATCAAATGACCTACTTTAGTCCTTGCAAATAGGTACTAAAGCCCTTGCAAATGCTTAATTATGATTGATTTTACTAATAAATTTCTCACCGATATCTGCGTGCCTAAAATTAAAGGCGCGAATTTTCCAGCCGTTAAATAAAGGGGCCGATTAAGGCGCATTATCGTAATGATCATGCACGTTTTGTATGGCTTGCGTGTCTCTAGCCAATCGCTTTCCCATATACCGCGAGGTACATTCGCCGTCTAAAAGTAAAGAAATCTTTTATACGAAACAAAACTACATCGACAAATATTCCTACTTTTAAGGTAAGTTCGTTTCCGGACCAACAATACAAACCCAGCTGAATCGATATGCCTATCACGTAAACGACGTAGGTTCCGAATTCTTTGGAAATGAATGGGACCTAAAACGTACGTTTAAAAACTATAATGGCAACACTCTTGGTGACACAATAGATATAGGAACTATTAAGGTTTGAAATTTTTAAATAAGTTCACTACTAAAACACGTTTTGCTACATATGTTTCAAGGAATACACTTGATAAGCTTAAATAACCTCCCATTATATACACTACCGACCAAAAGTTTGGAAGCAATGTAAGATTCCTTTAGAATAATATAACTGATAGGCATATCGTGAAATCGCTAATCCCTATTATAGTATATTATCGCTTTCTTGTGCGGAATTAGTTTTTTGAAATCAATTCGGTAAAGTGCTGAGCGTAAAAATGCCAAAACGCAGACAGTTGACTGTAGAACAATGTAGTCATATTTGTACTCTTCGCGACGAAGAATATTCCGAGAGACAAGTCGCACTTAGAGATTTTGGCGAAAGGTGTGCATTACACATTGGCCCAGAGAAGAAGGTATAGAACAAAATCTTGATAGAAAACGAAGCGGGCGGCCAAAGGTGATTTCTGGAGTTGAAGATAGATTTATAGTAACGACCTCGAAACAAGATCGATGTCTAACGGTACCGGATATCCCAACGCGCGTTAATACACAACGCTAAACAAATATTTCTGTTACTACCATCAAGAGGCGATTATTGACAGCAGCTTTAGAACGCGTGCATAAAGAGAAACGATTAACAAGGGCAAGAGAGCATACAAACTGGTCACTGGATGATTCGAATGCATTCTTATTGACCGACGGGTCCAAATTTCAGTTATTTGGCACGCAATGGAGAATTCTTATTCGTCAAAGGACCAGGGAAAAGAGCTAGGGAGGCTTGCTTAGTGCCGTCCGTCAAATACGGAGGTGATAGTGTTATGGTTTGAAGTTGTTTTGATGGAACAACTACGGGTGATAGTGAAAGTTAGTGGAACAATGCAGAATTAAGGATATTTTGATATTTTGCAAAATCATGTGGAAGCCGTATTGTTGGTTAACCGTTTGCGTTACAGCAAAACATGCTGTTCTAAGCTTTAAAAACTTTTTAGATGAGCAAACAGCAAAAAATGATTAATGGTTTGGACTCCTCAGAGTCCGGATTTATTTCCCATAGGGCTCTTATGAGATCGAAACATCCAACACCTATGGGTATATTTGCAGAATGCATGGCAACAAACTGACGCGGACTGTCTCAAAAAATTGCCTCAAAGAATGCCTAAAATTTATGCAGCCATTATCAAAGCCAAAAGAAGCCTTAATGATGAAAATATACTTACGAGCTAAATAATGAATAAATATTATTATGTTTGAATCAGTCTACTTTTATAAGACGACAGTACTTATGTTGTATAAATTCATTAATAATTACAATAAAATTTTACTGTATCTGCGACTAAAATTCGTTGTTGGTTCAAAACTTTTGGACGGTAGTGTAAGTACGCCACTGAAAAAAAAAACGAAATAGCTGAAAAGTTGTCAATGTCAAATTCATTTCTTTCGGGTGATAATTTATTGTTATTTTAAATGTAATAGTCGCCAATCATAAAACCAAGTTAATGCAAACCAGCAAAATTATTTTGGTCATGCATGCTAAAAAAGATTTAAATAAAAATAGCAGGAAAGTCGTCAATATCAAGACATTAACATCATTATTTCCAGAATTATTTCTTTGTCATAGCATCTTCCAATAGTAAATTTCGAGAATACGAAATGCAATTTTGAAGTTATGTAATGCAAGCTATATCCTATATTGCAACAAAATATTAAAAGACATAGTAGAGCTCCAGTACTACTACAATAAAATTCAAAGCCATACCTTAGAAATCAACACTAGAGAGCTGCATAAAGCAGTCAAAGAACCAATCGCTTGGAACAACGAAAGGTATTTGTAAAGGTCCTCGATGTTTCTGCAACATCTGAACAGCATCTGTAGGTGCCTTATGCATTTCTTCATTTCCAACATCATAATCTCTTCTAACTCTTCTGAATTGTACAAGCCATTCTCAGTTAAAGCTGGTCCTTTGATCCTCTTCAGACAACGTTTTCTGATGGTCCTGAAGGCACCTTGCAGGATATTCATGTGTTCGCCGATTAGATTTAGCATATTCATGAAGAGACCATCCAAACCAACAAATGCGTTCATGTAAAGATGAAGAGGAAGGCACTGAATGATGCAGGCCAAAAAATATCTAACCGCCGTGTCGTGTTTGAAAGGTATATGGATAGGATACGGTAGGAATTCAAATTTCGTAACGTTAACGATTGGTAAGTCGTTTATATAATACCAAAAGGACATGGTGCAAGCTGAAGCGTATGCGAAAGCTAGAGTTAATTGGGAGAAAATCCAAAGGGTCATGGCGTAATTTACGCCTACCTTTTTCGCTTTGTTTAGGATGAGGTCGTTGTCGAAATCTTCAGCTTTCTCATAGTGAAACTCGTTGTTTTCCAAAGTATCCATGATGTTCTTAATTTGATCGTTTTGCTTCAACCAGAAGATAACTTTAGCGGCGGAAACGAAAATCGTAATTCCTATATTAAACACTTCGATAAGCGCCGAAAAATCCGAAAGATTTTCAATTATTCCTCTACAAGTACTATACGTACTGAAGCCTAAGGTAATCGAAAGGACAACAGCTTGATAAACTTTATACAAAACGTATTTTCGCGTGTTTTTCTCATGCGGTGGCCAATATCCACCGTATTTGAGGAAAAAGTAATTTATATGGAAAAAATCGGGCTTGTATAACTTCATACTTTAATACAAACTTAACACTTACTAACAAATATCTGTAGGCATCTAGCTATTTATGCAAATATTTGTTTGTAGTAAAAACCGTGAGATAACAAAGAGGCGCTTTCAAAGCATGCGAATTCTGATTGGTTGTAGCTCGTCTATCTACAACTGCAAACTTGTATAATTTGCATGTGGAAAACGATTTCGTTGGTCCACGTGATTACAATGCGAAAACTAAAATTCATACAACTTGCAAAAGTCGCAGTTTCTATTGGCGGAGTCCTGCTGCAGAACTAAAGAACGTTGAATATTTTAAAAGAAATTGATTGTGTTAGGAGTTGTAGATACGGAAACACAGGGGCATTCACGACGATATCCTGTTAGATGCATCTCTAAAAGTAATGAATCTATATCATTTTAAAATTTTGTTGGACTATGTTATGCATGAAGACGTATTTTCTAAAAATCTTTTTCATTTCATAACACATTCCATTAAATCGAAAAATAACATTGTTATTTTTTGAGAGATGTACACCACTGTCTATAATAGAATGGACACTTTAAATTTCAACAAAATATTTTAAAAAGAAATACTTTTATTCATATAACAATTCTATAATCATGTAAAAAATTACTAATCAAAGAACTAAGTTGATCAACGAAACTGGGATATTACATAGGTATATATATTTTAAGTAAATTATGGATAGCAATTTTATAACTAAATGAAGTCCGAATCCTAAGAATTGACTGAGTTCCTGCAGGGATGGTATTTACCCCATAAAGTATGCACAAATTAGAGTAACAGTGAGTTTAGTTCATCATCATAGTTCATTCCAAAAAGAGAGGCACAAAATTCTGAACAGACCCCCAGCCCAAATTACAACCTATAAATTTGTCGAATCAATTTTACGCGGTAAACTTAAATTTGAGGATCTGTATAAAATATTAAGTCTGCACCAAATAAAATTGTATATGGATTCTTCAGAAGGTAAACGAGGAACAGTCGTATTCTTTGACTTTGCAATTTCATACAAATTGTATTCACTTTTGACCATGTTTACCAAGTTCAACAATTCTGCTCTAACTATATCCTTTTCATACTCTATCACCTGACTTTGTAACCGATTTCGTATGTCCGTTTTTCTCCACATTGTTGTTGGTGTCTTTTCAACCTTCCAGCTATGATACGGTGCATTATCCATCACTACGGTAGCATTCTCTGGTAAGTAATATAATATTTTAGTAAACCATTTTTTCTTTGCATATTACTCACATAATCTATTAATTTTCAAATCAAAGCTTTGAAAAGAACTAATCTAACACGTGGGCTGAAAAGTGCCGGGCCTAACACATAGATGACGCTAGTTTTATTGCAGTCACCTTTCTCTCAGTTAGTACTAACCTTTAAAAGACAGCTGTTAAAATTTCATGGTATTCTATTCATTAGTTTGTGAGTTATTGTGCTAAGAGTCACGCTACTTTTGTTATTTTCAAAACAATGGATCAAAAACAATTTTGTCTTTTAATTTTACACTGCTTCTTGATGGGAAAAAATACGGTTCAAGCGAAGCAATGGCTTGAAAAGTGTTATGGGGACTCCGCTCCATCAGAAACAACAATAAAACGTTTGTTTGCTGACTTCAAACGTGGTCGTGGAGACACCGATGATGCAGAACGCAGTGGACGTCCAAATGAGGCGGTAACACCAGAAAACATCAAAAAAATCCACAAAATCGTTTTGAATGATCGAAAAGTGAAGTTGCGTGAGTTAGTTGACATCGTAAAGATATCAAAAGAACGTATTGGCTTTATATTGCATGAGGATTTGACTATGAGAAAGCTCTGTTCAAAGTGGGTGCCGCGTTTGCTCACTGTTGACCAAAAACAAGAACGTGTTGATGATTCTGAGCAGTGTTTGGCCATGTTTAAATGTAACAAACCGGAATTTTTGCGTCGATATGTGACAATGGATGAAACATGGATCCATCACTTCACTCCGGAATCAAAACGATCGTCATCTGAGTAGACAGTAACTGGTGAACCTCGTCCAAAGCGCCCGAAAGCACAACAATCGGCTGGAAAGGTTATGGCTTCGGTATTTTGGGATGTGCGTGGTGTAATATTCATCGACTATCTTGAGAAAGGAAATACCATCAACAGTGAATATTATATAGCGTTATTGGAGCGTTTGAAGGCCGAAATTGCAAAGAAACGACCGCATATGGCAAAGAAAAAAATATTATTTCATCAAGACAACGCACCGTGTCACAAGTCAATCGAAACAATGGCAAAACTACATGAATTGAACTTCGAATTGCTCCCACATCCACCGTATTCGCCAGATTTGGCTCCCAGCGACTACTGGCTGTTCGCAGACCTCAAAAAATGCTCGCCGGTAAGAAATTTCGCACGAATGAAGACGTTATCGCTGAAACTGAGGCCTATTTTGAGGCAAAAGATAAATCGTTCTACAAAAGTGGTATTGAAATGTTAGAGCAGCGCTGGAATGATTGCGTTGCTCTTGATGGAGATTACGTTGATGAATAAAGCTAATTTTGAACCGAAAAAACTGTGTTTTCTTTGTTAGGCCCGGAACTTTTCAACCCATGTGTTATAGCGCAAAATAGCTAGGGTAATGTAATTATTATGAACAAAACCGGCGAAACACAAACGTGATATAAACAATAGTAAAGATGTCAAAATCTTTGATAATTTACTGCAAAAAGGGAATGTTCTACTGTATGATATCGCCTCGTTTTCAACTAATAAGAAATAACTGTCATTTGGGTCTGTTCAGAAATTTGTCTCTTTTTAAAATGTTGTTTAGATACCATTAAGTGCAACTCCATATTGTTATTTCTTTGTGGGAGTAAATAATTTAATTCTTGTGTACAAATGCCTCGCTGAAAACCGCTTAGTATTGAAACACGATCAGCAATATGAACACTACATCAAGAAGGATATTATGTACGGAATATTTCGTCGCTTCGAACAAACTCTAACCGCTAAACTATAGTCCCCATATTAGCTTAGTGACTAAGTCAGATGGAATTCAGAAATCTAAAAAAATAATCGAGTTCGATCCCCAGTCACGGCAACTTTCGTTAATAAAAAATAGAGAAGACAAATACGTCAGGGAAAAATCATCGAAGCATGATTGCTCTGACAAGTAACAGCCCTTCCCAGGGCTACCGTGAAAACGGTAGTAGACAGATATGAGAATCCATTGTGAACAGTATCACGTCAAGAATAATATTTATATTAGGTCCTTTATGAAGTTTATTGCTTATTAATTCTACAGACAAGACACTCTTTCAAGAATATCGATTAGAAAATGATTAAAAACTTTTATATTTTATGACCCAATATAGTAATTTTCAGAATAATCTTCATCACCACAAATAGGATTATTTTTCGAACAGTATTGCAGGTAATAAAATTGCAATACTCTTTGGGGTGCGAGCAGGCCATCCGAAAGTGTATTATGTATTCATAAATGCTTTAGTTTCTAAATGAACCTGCTTGTGCGTGCTTTAGTGTTAAGAGCCTATTTTTTTATGTGAGCCTGATTAATGTTATTAAAATGCCAAGAGGAAAACCGACAACTTTAGAAAAGCGCTCTGTAATGTCCGAAAAAATACATGTTAAAAATCGACTGTTAGTGATATCATTCGGATTGTGTAGTGCCAACTGTCAAGAAAGGAAGAAACTCTGTGCTTGTTCGGGTTTGTTTTTCCTACGCCGGTGTAGGAGTTTTGAAGCGAATCGAAGGTATTTTGCGAAAAGAGGGTTATTTAGAAATACTACAAGAAAATGCAATACCATCTAGGCAACATCTAATCGGCGAAATTTTGTATTTTATGTATTTTGTCTTCATGCAGGATAACGATCCCAAACATCCAGCAGTGATATGTAAAAGTTTTTTAAATGAAGTGCAAGATAATGACACATACAAATAATGACATGGCCGCCGTAAAGTCCCGATCTAAACCCCATCGAGCTATTATGGAATGAATTGGACAGTGCAACCTGGGGAACATTTTACTAGGGGAAGTCATTCTTCGTGCAAAAGTTTCTTTGATGATGTTTAAAAAGTTTTTGTTTATTTTTCGTTAGAATTAATTTTTTTAATTTTACGCTTTAACAATCCCTCTTAATAAAATACAATAAAAATTTTAAGTTTTGGAAACATTTCTCGTTATTTTAATAATTATTTGCGTGTCCGAACTAATATGGACGATAGTGTATGTCGAGATTATACCCCTATTTTTAAATCCAAAAATGAAAAAAATTCGTTGTCCGAGAATAATAAATTATTTGCAGTCATCTGGTAACATTCTTTAATATAAATGACTTAACTTCATGTTTTAGTCATCTTTATTCTAGATCATGAATGTACACGTTGGTCTTTTTTTTTCTGTAAAACTTATATTTAATTTGTCTACTAGGTATTTTGCATTTTCGTGAACGGTATCATTATTTAATTCTAAATTATAACTTCTCATATATTACAGAGGTAGTTTTATACGTACTTACGTTATTAAGAGTCTTTAAATTTTAACGATACAATTCAGAAACAATATGTAATCACTTACATACCTACATACATGTAATTTGTCTTCATTTACCAAATACTTTGTTAGTCGCGCTAAAATTCTCGTTGAAGAAATAGCTGACATATGGATTCTTACATTCCGAATTTCTTTTACGTCAATGCCACTTTTTTAAAATTCGGAGGGTTGTGGCCTCCGAAATATAAAACTAAAGTTTCTTATTTAGGATATAACATGTTTAAGGTGTTGGCATTGCTTTTAACGTTAGGATTTAGTACTTATTCTGTAGCTATGGGTGTAATCGTTCACATTGACGATTTTTCAATTGTAATGGAGGTGTTTAATGTAGGTGTTACAATATTGCTATCCGGTGCTAAAACTACCTTTTGGTTAGTGAACGGTGAAAAAATTAAACTAATTATGTACCGTTTAGAGAGTAGCGTTTTCCATTGCGAAGAAGTCGACGATTTTAAACCTGAATTCACCGTAAACCAAGCGAAAAATTCCGGAGTTAACTACGCTTTTTTACTTCTACTTTTCTCTCATTTAGTATTGGGACTAGGTTATATTCCAGCTATTTGCATCGCATTATGGTATCGTATCAACGACCTACCTATAACTAACGTGAAAACCTTTGAAACCCTTCCCTATTATATTCATATTCCTTTTGAACATGACACTGCCCTCAAATACGTCCTAGCTTGTCTCTCTCAATGTATTCCTATGTATCTTTATGTAAATGCCTTCATTGGTGTTGATTCTTTATTCATGAATTTAATGAATTTCATCGCTACACACATGTTTATCCTGCAAGGTGCTTTTCGGACAATGAGAAAACGTTGTCTTAGAAAAATTAGGGGCAACGATCTAGCGCCGGATGGTTTGCACAATTCCGAGGAATTGGAAGGTTTCATGATGGAGGAAATGAAGAAATGTATTCAACATTTGCAGATTTTACTTAGGTAAGATAAAAACTTGATGGTTGGACATTACCAATAATCCATAGTTCTAGCGTAAACTCTTAAGTTGGCAACAATATAATGTGAAATTAGCTTCAAAAAATTAAATTACTATACATCCTCAAGTGGATCATCAGCTGATTGAAGCTATTGGAAAAATACCTACTATTCAGTTTTGCTAATTGTTTTACTAGTAAACAAAAAAATATATTATGGTTAGTGAGATAGATATATTCTCGGAAAATGTGGCAATAATTTACTTTTTTCCTTTTTAAATGGAAAGTAATACTGATACATACATTCATGGCTAACCTTTTTATGGTTAAATTTGAAACTGACCTTAAGAATACTTTGGATTATTTTCCACGGGTTTGGATTACATACGGGGACAACATTCTTTCCATCTTTGACACTAGAAAATACTCAATCGGATTTTTAGAACAGCTGAATTCAAAATTTTCATCTATTGAATTTACCTATAAAATGGAAACAGATAACTGGATTCCCTTACTAGATAAGTTAGTTATAAGGAAGGGGAATAATCTAGAAATAAATATACATACATATATAGAAAACTTACTAATAACTGTAGATTCATCTTAGGAGATTCTAATCACTCATGGAAGCATAAACTTTCGACAATTAACTTTCTGGTTCATCATTTGCTTAATTTCCCTTTAACCAAGAGCAGGTATCTAAATAAGCTTAATAAAATCATCAAAATTACAAATTTTCACGTATTCTCCGAAGATATAGTGTATAATGCTATTGGGTAGCATAATAATGGAATAAGAATTAGAAATATAAGCACATCAAAAGGTACTAGCAGTAGTAATACGAAGTACGTGAAGTTAGAATTTTATCTATGTCACACGAACGTAAAGCGTTGCTTGCGGTGTAGCTCGGTCAGCAAAGGCTTGTGTCGCGGTTCCCGGGCACGTAAATTCGCCGCAGTTAACCTTCT
Organism: Trypoxylus dichotomus; assembly: GCA_023509865.1. Taxonomy (NCBI): domain Eukaryota; kingdom Metazoa; phylum Arthropoda; class Insecta; order Coleoptera; family Scarabaeidae; genus Trypoxylus; species Trypoxylus dichotomus. Next base: position 55,145,722 of record CM042078.1, read on the forward strand.
TCTTACCGTATGCACGGAGATAGGTGTCTCGTTGAGCGCGGAGCTCTGTAGAAATCGCTATCGCGGATTTGTGCCTATCCCGTAGCGCGATACGCTCTATCAATCGTTCTTCTCGCACAGTCGTTACACGTTTTCTACCACTCTTGGATAGATCACGATACTCTCCAGTCCCTTGGTAGCGGCTAATTGTGTTTTGCACTGCACAACGCGAACATTTTATTGTCTTAGCAATTTTTATTTGTGACAATCCTTGTTTGTGCAATAAAATTATCTGGCCTCGTAAAGCCTCAGATATTTATGGCTTTTTTGGCATATTGTGTATACATAAACTTACAAAAGAAGATCCACACTCTAAATGAACTTTTGAAACCGACAAACGACGTTTCTTTCTCTACGCACAATATATTACTCAACCTAAAAATATATTTTCTAGGAATTTCTACTTTAGATAACGTCCAGGTTCGCAGTACCCTTGTTCTAAGAAACGCTACCTGCTGCGCGAAACACATGTTTGATTAGGGTGCCTATAACATTTGCGCGCAGCTGTATAATCCAACTATCCTTTTCTAGGTCTTGCAAGGATATCGAAGATACCTTTAAATTTCTGTCGCTAGTTCAAGCTCTAGGTACCATTTATATACTATGTACCACACTATTACTCTTATCGACGGTAAACACGTAAGCTGAAGTTGTAAATAAAACATCTGAAAGTTCCAATTTTTAGACTCCAGTTTTAACTAAAGAATTCGGTAAGAATATCTTTTATTTAGTAGGGGTCATCGTTCAATTGGGATTATACTGTTGGTTCGGAAATCAATTAACTTTACAGGTAAGGGTAGGCTTATATGAATTTTAATGACAATAAAAGAAATTGGATTATATAATCCATTTATAGGCTGCGAATTTACCGTTAGCGTTATGGGAAAGCGATTGGCTAGAGACGCGGAAACCATTCAAGATCTGCATGCTCCTTACGATGATGCGTTTGAGGCGACCCCTTTTGATTAACGCTGGTAAATTTGTTCCGCTTACTTTAGAAACACAAATTGCGGTAAGATATTTTTTGAATGCCATCGTTCAAACAAAATAGCAAATTCTCAATTTAGAATTCTAACCTTACATTTAGTTAAACAATACACACGAAATTTCTGTAGTTTCCTATAATCTTTTGCACAGAATATTTGGCTTTCTTAATATCTTCGGCAAATTATGCAAAGAAACACAAATGCAAGAGAACATAACATTAATAAAAATTATTACATTTTATACAGGGAATACTTATAATAATGGTAACTCAAAGCACCAAAATTTCTATAGGTCTGTTAACACAAAATTAATAATTCAAATAAATACATAAAAAATGTATAATTCTTTCTAAACTTAGTAATGAGTGTTAGATCTTCTATTGAAAATAACTTCAAGCATTCGGGTCTTCATACTGTCTATCAATTTCGTCATTGTTGAAACAGAAATATAGATTTTAGTTGAAAAGAAGGTTTTCGCCTCCAGCGTGGTTAACACGCCGAGTCACTCTGGCAGAAGGTTACGATGACTCGGTTTCGCCACTGCTTGGTTTATACGTCGAGTTACCGTGCCACTTTGGTTTCCCCTATTTCTCCTGAAACGTCGAGAGCCCACCTTTTCTCTTTTGTTCTCTTTTTCTTTTTTCTCTCGTTCTTCCCCTCCCCCCTTTTTTTTCTGTCTCTCTTATTCCTTTCACTCTTCTTTCTATTTCACCCCCCTTTCATTCTTCTTCTTTTTACCTCTTTTCCTTTTTATTTCTTTCCCCTCTTACTCTTATTTCATTTCTATATATATCTCATCATGACACGGTCCAATTCCGGAAGTAGTTCATTTATTAGATTTTAATTCTTTGAAGCTGTCGTATTGTTTATTGTTAGTATACATCTTTCTTGCTAATATTCCCCAAAGATTTTCGTGTTCAGATAGGCCAGGAGGAAATTGTAATAAATTAATTCCCTTTTGATGAAACCACTCCTTCGTTTGTCTGGAATTATGGATAGCTGCATTATCTTGCTGAAATATCCAGTCTTGATTCGGCAGTTGTTCAACAAAGAAAGGTAATTCTAGGTAATTCTCAACTTATACCGTTGCTAAATGTTTTGTAGAGAATCTACAAAATTACATGGAACTATAGAAATTGCACTGAGAGTATATCAAAATGATAGCTAGTTTCGACTGAATACATCTCTTCAAAGTTCAGTCGAAAATAATATTCCGACGGACTGTAGCCATCTTGTTTTATTTGATACATATTTGTATATTGCTATCGTCTCCTGGAATAATGCCATTATTTCAAATGATGTGTGGCAAGTGGCACCAACGTAATGGAACCACCTGCCTTTGAGTCATACCATCCTTGTGAAGCACTAAAACTGTCTTGTCATGTCCTGATATCGTTCGCCATTGGCCATTTGTGCATTTCCCAAAGCGTCTTCGAAGAAAATTGTTCCCCCTGTTCAAAATCCACAGCATATTTTTCTCATGCAACACATACCGGTTTTCGCCACTCCAAATTCGGAAAATTAACTTCTTTACGAAGCCATCAACAAAAACCGCGCTTTCGTAACGAATACATAATATAAATTTCAAAAAAAATAAAAAATTAAAAAAATAAATTTGAAAAAATTTTAAAATTAAAAAATAAATAGAATGAATAAACATTCGTATGGTACTAAAATAGCTGTGAGATATTCTTAACATGTTTTTTAAAGAATTCCTGTCAAAAATGCGTCAAACTTATATATCAACCGAATACCATAATCATACATCTCGCATGTTTTTTATATGCGTTGTCTCATATATGGAAAGTTTGAAGTACCAACCTTAATTTATTTTTTATTTTATTTTGTTTATATCATTGTGTTCTTAGGCTTTCTATAATTGTAACATATTCTGCGTACTAGCACTCCTTATAATAGTACATAGTAGTTTGAATGTAATTACTGCGCAAATAACTAAATTATAAGTGCTGTTAGCAGCACTAGGCATGTCTTACCAAATATCTATGAAGTTATAAGCAAATTCATGTAAAAAGTTGAAAGTAAAATGTTCCTCATAACAAATTTTAAATAATTTCATTAGAAATCATGTGGATTTTAAAAAAATTACATTTTATTGAGTAATATACACCCAGTGAAAAAATCTGAAATTTGCAAAACACACTTCATTCAATAATCAATGTATAAATTTTATAATTTCAGGTGTTGAAAGGATCATACTCGTATTACAGCGTCCTGAAAGGCATGAAAGTGTAAATGAAACTGAATTCTTTCATAATATGTTATAGCTTTATTTTTTTGCACATGTAGCGTTTCGACTTAAAAAATAAAGAATTTATCGTTCACAAAATGGTTCCTTCGCATATATTTATAACTAATTTCCCCGAATAATAGTGATGAGGTGCTTTATAATAAAAGCATGTGAATGTTTATCGATTCGTCTAATAGAGAAATACACAAGTGCATATATAAGAAGGTTATAAATACTTGAAAAGATCAGAAGGGTAAAATTGATAGGTGAGTACAAATTTATCGAATTTAGCGAATAAATTTTATTCTCTATGATCCATATTTAAAAAGGTAATGATATGATGTGAAAACCTGTGCTTTTAATTTATTAGGTGGATGCACTAGAAGGTCTCAAAGATGTTCCAGTAATGAATAATACATAAAAGTTTTTTTTCTCTAAAAGAGAAGAGTCAAAAAAGCATTGAAATTGTGCTTTTTTAAGTAGTTGATGTGATTTTCGTGCTCTTTGGTAATTATTTCAACTTACATATATAATAATCCTTAATTTATCCCGAAGATGTTTTATTTTTCACAATCATTTGAAGAAATTGTTTCTGTGCCTCTGTCGGTAATATAGAAAACATTCAAAGCAAAACGTAGAGCTATATTCGCCATCTCCTGGCATCAATATAAAGTTATTATTATATTATTCTCGTTCATATCCAGTTTTTAAATTCCCGGACAATTTAAATTGGTAAATGCATCAGTACAGATCATATTTGCATGTATTGCTCCAATAAATTATCGAACACAATTGTTATTGCCAGAACTACCAACCTAAATCGTCCGCGAATGTCGACTGGGTGAGCTTTAAAAGGCTTAATTCCGAAGTTTGTAATTTAATCGTATCTTTAAATTGAAAGCTCTTAACTATCTCACTAAGCAAATTAGAAATAAATTTACCTTGTACAAAAGTTGAATTATGCTTATTGCGGGGGTATTATGTAGAACTTTGCACACAGAAAAGGGATTTCTATATTTGAGAAATTACTATTTGATTATTATTGAATGTCAGATCATTTGACAATTTTGAGAATTTTCTAGTAATATAAAGCTCTCAGATTATACTTTATTGATGTTACAAATACCAATGACGTACAAGCTGCAAATACTGCCCTGACACTAAATGATCCTATAACGAAATTGTATTTGCAATTCATATACTTCTGTTTAGCATTATTTAATAAATTCAACAGATATGCGATCTGAATCTTCGAAGATACATGTTGTATATATAGATATTTGTAATGTTTTACGAACTCTGTGTTGTGGTAGACTTTCGCGGTATTTGTTTTCTTTCTGTTTCGCTCTCAGTGACATGTAACTTTTTCTGACAGCAGCATTACGACATGTAGCAGCCCTGAAGAAGCTCCATCGAATTGAGTACGAAACGACAGCAGAGTCATGCAACGGCGACACGGTTTCAACCCGGAAATCTATTAATCTGTCCTATTTTTATAACAAAAAATTATTTACACAATACTCATTGTTATGATGTCAATACTGAAAAGCAAATTAGTAACCAGTGTGATTTCTAGTAATCTGTTCGAACATTAATACAAAAATTAATGGTAAATTTTTAAAATCAAATAATATTATTCACAGGTATAGCAGTAAACAGCAGTCGGTAACACGGTTGACAATGAGAGCCCACGTGCTCTCGAAACGCTGCGTTCCGCATAATTAATTAATTTGTGTGAGTGGAGTTTACTGCTATACCTATGAATTGTACATCCACACAGTCCTTGCAATCGTCATCAAATAATATTACATAAAAATGCAGATCAAAAAGATATTGAATATTTATGTTTTCATTATGTATATAATATAAAATATAATTTTATAATGATAATATAAATTGCATATTAAAAGAGAATTTTGATTAATGGAAGTTCATCTTTTCATTTTTAACTAATTTCACATCCATTGAAAAATATTAAGGACATCTATTGAAATGCGCCTCAATCTATAAGTACTGTCATACACATTAAGTGGTGACATTCCAATTATACAATGCTATTTCTGTTCGATTAGTTTCTTCCAGGATAAAAGATGGCTGTATAGGATGAATTTAAAGAGTTCGCTAAAAATGTTTCATCAAAACTTAAGCAGAGTGTGCGCATCGTCAGTGCGAAAATATGTAAATGTAAAATACAACTATTTTGTTTGATCTATTATATCTTATTACCTTAAAAAAAGTTTTATACCTTGTTATAATTGTCGTAACTGTAGTGAGTGTATTTGCTTTATAGATATAGAGAGGTGTAAAGGACAGATAAGTAAATATTGTACCAAATTTTAAATAATAAAAAAGAGTGCTGTATGCACCTTATTTTTACATGTGTACACCATACCAATTTTTTGTCTTTATAATGTTATTTGTTGCAGTGTCCATTGACAATGGCAGTAATAGTACCTTGTCCAAGAACGTGGACATTACCATTTGGCGCTGCAATTTATCAAGATGTTCAAACACATTACCAAACAACTCAACGAGTCTTTTTTCTATATTTGTTACCTAATTTTAATATTTTAAAAGTAGATGCTATACATAGAAAAAACAAACCATGTTGTGCCTGGCAAGTATTTTTCAATGTAAATGACGTAATACACGAAAACTTGCATGACACTATATATAATAATATTGTAAGCAACAAATACGAATATCGGTTAACTAAGTGCATATGATTGTCAAAATTTTTCCGTAATATACGATGTAATTTGTGATTGTGAAGCAATGGATTTTTAATCTGATTGAACAAGTTTTAAGCGAATTATTAATTTCTTGACTATTTTAAGATGTATTTTATGTATGTAAGAATATTTGTTGTATAACGTGTGTATAATACAGAAGTTTGTAAGGAAGAGCATTTTATTTATTAGTAGCTTAGGTAATGTATTATATTATGTATTTCGTTGGATCATAATATACTACTACGATAGAACCAGTAATGGTTTCACATATATTTCGATGAATATACCTAATAAATTAAATAACTTTAACTTCAATGTCAATTTTTCAGGAGTACCAACACAGGCAGTAATTGTTGATCACATTGTACTTCCATGTACTTAAACATAACCTCGAATTTATTAAATTTTGTAGTTACTTTACGAACCGACATAACACGAAAAATTCCGTCTAGCTATTGATATATCACCTATTTCATGTTACAAATTACGTATGCAATACGTACTTTTTAAATTCTGTACAGAAATAAAACCATTTTTAACGTGCGATGTTAGCTACAAAACAAACGCCCATACTCCAAAACTTCTTTTCAATTCTTTTTAGAATGGGTCGACATAATTAATCAAGCAATATGAATTTGGAAATTCCCAAACTGTTGGGCATTGATATTTAGAACCTCTTAGATTTTTAGTTTTACGAATATTTAAAAGAAAAATAAATTGTAATTTTTAAAAATTTTAATAACAATTACAAAAATAGTTATAGACAATAAAATGTTTCATAATCAGTTTCATATATTTACAAATTTTAATAATATATATAATATATACTCCTCTTAAAAATAACAAACGATTTTTTTCCTCCAAAATTGCCACTACAATAAAAATAATATTGGATTCCTTTAATTTTTTTTATTATATACGGGTATAAAAAATCATTTGCTATATTCGATACATACATATAAGTCTATGGTTTTATACACTATCCCAAAAAAAAGGATGAATGCCATATCAAATTTATTTTATGAAATGTTTCTTCATCAACTATATAGAGATTAGCTAATGAAAAAAACAGCAAAATAATATCAAAGAGGAATTTTGCCTTATGCATTAATTATCAGGAAGAGTGACCTTCTTCCATTTTTTTTGAGTAGAATATACCGATTTACAATTTAGATATAATACATTTACAAATTACAATACTTTGAGATAGATATATATATTGTGTCGATTGTTGATAACTGTCACAATTTGCAAGGCACGAGATATAAAATGATTTCTCTTAAAAATTTACATGCAATCTTTCTTTGTTAGAGAGAATAGCAAAGTAAAGGATTTATAAATCACACATAGGTACATAAAATTTCATTATTAACTTGTATAAGGCTACAGCAAGGCTCAAATCGATCCGATTCTATCCCGCTAACTTCGCTCGGTAGAAAAAGGTCGATAACAACAAGGCACGTCACGTAACGCGATCCGTTTTTTTTTCTTCTTTGAACGTTGCTTGTACTGATCGATATATTATGTTAATCTTTAAGGCAGTTTAAATACCACGATATTTATATAGATAAAATAGTCTATACAGTAAAAATATTTATAATATATTCATATAAAATATTTCCATATATTTTTTACATAAAATATTATATATATACATATACGATATATGTATGTTTATTTACATAAGGCTTGAAAGAAAATCTGGTTATTTATTAGATTAGCGACATGCAGAAAAGAGAAACTGTGTTCCGCAAGGTTCGAATTTAGCTCCTTTTATTATCGAAATTTTAAACTCGCGTCTTTTGATAACAAATCGCTTCTGATATAATAAATTAACCCGTATAAGTATGGTTGGTCAAATCTTTGGCGCGCCATAGAATCAATAGGAGACCTATTAAATAGAATACCATGTCAAAAAAAAATAATAAATGGATACGTTTGAGCGACATCTAGGGCCAATAGAGAAAGTATTCACTTCTTTTTTGCAGAATTTATAAGATACAAATGCATAGACGGTCGTTGAAATGGGTGGCTTCTCGAGTAGTTTCTTTCCACGCAGTCCGTCATCTTGATATCGATGTTTAAAAATCCTTCTGGATGAAGATAGGGTTACTGGCGCGAGATATATCGGCGGAAATCAGTCTGGGATTGGACCTGCAGAGTCCGACGTTGTTCCTATCAATAAGATTCAAAGTTATTGCCCTGTATTCCGCCCTGACCCCTACAACATTTCATAAAACGAGAAACCATACACTTGGATACGTTGAGTTATGTCGCAAGAGTGAGTGGGAGTGGCTAGAATATTTTGAATAATAAGTAGAAACGAAATGAATATCAAAAATTACTGGAAAACAATAAAAAAATTTTTAGAAATCGGCAATTTTGAAAATCAAAGAAATTTCGGCAAAATTGGAAAACGTTGGCATCACTTGGCGTCCGTAATACTGGAAACTCTTTCAGGAACATATCGCGAAAAGTCTGTCCAAATTCGACACCTCTAGAAAAAGTTATTACGAAAATATAAAGTTTCCACTATTTTGGCCCGTACTGTACATTGCTCAAAATGCGATAATTGCACAAAACTAAATTTTTAATAGCAGTTTGGAATTTGTCATCACTTTATTAACCATTTATTGCTTAAAATGACAACCCTACGTGTAGCCACGTTAACAGAATGGATCAAAACCGTTTGTTGAGAACATGGCTATCTAAACCAGTATTAGGTAGAAGATATTGAATTTCTTTTTTTTTTTTTTTGATAAAATTTAAAATGTCAAACTGTAAATTTTAAAATGTATGTATACGATGTCATTTGTGATTGTGATCGTAACCATACCAATTTTTTGTCTTTATAATGTTATTTGTTGCAGTGTATATTTGCAATGGCAGCAATAGTACCTTGTCCAAGAACGTGGACATTATCATTTGGGCCAGTAATTTATCAAGATGTTCAAACACATTACCAAACAACTCAACGAGCCTCTTTTCAATATTTGTTACCTAATTTTAATATTTTAAAAGTAGATGCTATACAGAGAAAAAACAAACCATGTTGTGCCTGGCAAGTATTTTTATATGAACGGTTTCACATATATTTCAACGAATATACCCAATAACTTATTTTTTGATAAAATTTGGAATGTCAAACTGTAAATTTTTTGTTAATATATTACCTATAACACTTTATCAATTTGTATCGAAATTTATAATTCTTTGATTCATTATAATTACAAATTGGTAGAACTTGTAAGATACAATTGCAAGCACTTATCCATGCAGTTTTTCAATTTCGACAAAAATTACACAAGCGACGATATATTTCCAACCGCCATATTGTTACAAGTGATTGACGTTTAGATCGTGATTTTTCTGAGTGCGTTTGTATTTAATTTTTCTCCCTAAATTTGCATTGCAATAACAATTATATAACTACAACATATATAAAATCGCAGCTAGTCTTGTAACTGCTGCTAAAAAGTTTTACTCCTCCGAATTAAAAAATAGAGTGAAAAAAAATCAACGATACTTAAACTAGTGTGAATACTTTCCTTGTCGCTGCTAGATGGCGCTTATACGTAATATATTTTAATTTCTTTGATATAGTACTCAGGTTCATAGGTGTTTTATGGACCGTACGGCGTACGGTAGATTTGACCCACCCTAAATATAAGACACTTATAGTTTCAAGGCGAGATTTTCGAGGTTAAATTCACGCGTAGCTAATTCATGTGCGTTCTGTTAGTATAGTAATTAATGGAGATTTACAAATGCTAGAACTTTAATCTAAATGCGAATAATTTAAGATTAAACAAAAAAAAATATCAATAGCTAATATTTATAAGAGATATTGCCTTTCTTTTCCTTGTTTACTATTTATAATAGAATACCATGTTGGTAGCAAAATTCGGCATAGCAACTTCGTTGTTTTCTATACGGTAATAGCCGATGTTCTTCGTTGTCATTTTGATCTTCAAACACAAATAGAAAAGAATCGACAATATTTTCACTAAAGCGTAAGCGCCCAAAAACTTGATAGTTAATAATTTTCTGTATGCAGGTCTAATTCGTCGGAAAAGGCACATTCGAGATTGTGCGTTAAATGCTAGCCAAGGAAAGAGCAAGATATATATCCTTATATCACATTGGTACGATATAATAAAGTTCGAATTAATTACAAATTACATAATATACATATACATATTTTTGGCACGACTTCCGATACCCTATATGGGGTTCGGAATGCTCAACTCTTTCAATATACTATTATATCAACTTTGAATGTCATTAAATGCAAGTTACCATAATTAATACAGAGAGAAAGAATATATTTTAAACATAAATACATATCATGGGATTATACAAGGTTAACGAAAATGTATTTATATATAAAAAAAAGCAATTTTACAATATGACAGCCGTGGAAGCCTGTGAAATACCATGAAATAAGTTTTCGTTAAACTTGTATGCGTACATATTACAAATTGTAGCTCTATAAATGCTGTCATTTAAATGTTTACGAATCAACATATATATTATTATACAATCTTTGTGCTATTATTTATTTAAAAATGAGGGACTAATATAATGAACACTTAAAGTATTACATTAAACATACATACATGTACATCCATAGGTTTATATTTAGATAAATTGTAATAGTAATAATAATAATAACGTTTGCTATCTACTAAATTATAATATTTATATTATAATGATTTTTAAAAGATTCTTTGGTAATTACGAGTTTGATTCAATAATTAGAACGGTATTGTATTCGTTTGAGTGTTAAAAAAGATCGTTTGTTTCTTTTTTTTTTAGAATATATGGCAGTTCTGTTATTGTATTTTATTTGGTGGTTCTTGCGTCGGTGAATTGTTGCAGCTACCAAAATTATTTATCTATCGGCATCACTTACGATTTATTATGTTGGCTACACCATATTTACGATACAAACATCTAAATTGGGGAACATTAAAAAGAACTAAAAGGTCAGTGTACGGCGTTTTACTGATTGAATAAAAATAAATATTAGGGGAATCTGTCATTTTTCGCTGTCACTTATAAAAGAAGCTGTGCAGGGTGCATTCGTTTAGTACCCTCTTACTAAAAATATATTCAATATAAAATCATATTCGGTTGTACTAGAAGAAAGTATGAATTTAATTATTTTAAATAGAAAACTCTGTATATTCTGGTAAACCCTTAAAGCTCTAATCTGGATCTCTCATATGCCATACATGAAATTCACCATTTAAGGAATTCAAATTTTACTAGTTTTGCTTAAATTTTGACAAATACAAGCAACATTTCAAGATATTTAGAAACGTAAATGTTAAATATTGAAATTAATTAGGCAACTGATCCATAAATTCGCTTATGTGACTTGATTGGTTAAAAATTATACAAGACGTTCGCGATGTAACGGTAAATACAATAAATTGAATTTTAAAGTTGCTGAAAAATTAGAAATGATTTCCAATATACTTTTGTGTGTTCGGGTAAAATTTGATAAACGCTATTTAGTTGCCTTAAAAAATACGATTCAAATCGAATAAGAGGGTCAGGCACCAACATATGCCATGCAAATGATGAAAAAATAATTTTAAATTCGATATAGAGCAATGTTAGAGTTCACATGATTTTCCTACTGTTAACAAAAAATACAATATATTTTCAGGTCTAAAAATAAAATTACTCATTCAGCCTTAATAAAGTCACCAGACGCTTAGGGGAAAACTTTAATAGGGACTATAGTGATCGTATGCATGTATGAGGCAAAATAGTTTATTTAGTTTAGTAATTTCTAAAATGTCATAAAGTCAAAAGTGAATGGAAATTACACACTTGATCTTCGTAAATTAATAAATCATTTTAAAGAAGGCAAATCTGAGAAAAAAAAAATAGTGAAGTTATTGAAAAGAAGTTGCTCCACTGCCCACTATATAATACAAAAATATAAATATGAAGACGGATTAAAAAATTACACAAGATGTGGTTGCCCACCAGTCCTAACCGAACTAGAGAAAAAACAATCATAAGCAAAATTAAACGCAATCCTAGACTTTCCGCTCCAAAGATTGCAACTGAATTGGAAATAACCAAAAGAGATAAAAGTTAATCCTGAAACAGTAAGCAGTTACATCAATGAAAGAAAACGTAAACGTAGATTATATTTTGCCAAAACATGTATTGAATATAATAAAAGATACTGGGAATATGTAGTATTCATGAGATGAGAATAAATTTAATGTTTTTGGAAACGATGGGCATATTACGGTTTGGAAAAAACCAAATGAAGAAATCAAAATACAGACTCTTGTTCTAACGGTCAAATATGAAGATGGATCGTTGATGGTGTTAGGGATCTGGTAATGATCGAAGGGATTATGTATCAGCATGTCTATTTGGATATTTTAAAAACTTATTTAAGGTCCAGCGCTGGGAAAATATAAATTTTTGACACGTTTAGGTTTTATCGGGACAATAACCCTAAACACAAGTCTCTCCTAGTACGGCAAAAGTTATTATACAACTGCCCAAAAGTCTTTGATACGCCGACACAATACCCAAACATCAACCTTATAGAGCATTTGTGGGATATTTTAGAAAAGAAAATTATAAAATGCCACATGGGTGTTGCTGCAAGAATGGGTAAAGATAAGCCAGGAAATTGCATGTAAATTAGCAACATCTATGCCCAACAGATTGAAAGGTATAACACAAATCAAAGGAGGTCCAACAAAATGCTGACTTGTATTAATTAAATAAAAATATCAATGTCAGGCGAGTTTATTGAAATGGGACAATAATATTGATGTATACTTCGAAAGCTGCAGTATTTTTTGTTAGCAATAGGAAACTATATTTGCTGTAACACAAATATATTTAATAAAAGTAATATTTCTCTTGGTACATTTGTATTCTTTCTGTTTTATGTTAGTATCCGGTCATTTATTTGAGTCACTGCAGTTGAAGAAGATCTGAAAGATTACTAAACAATTTTGATGGAAGATGTACTAGATTAGAGGTTATATTTTAAGTAGGCGAAAGTCTAGTACCAAAATATTCAAGTTTATTTGTAAATGTCTAACAAATTACGCCCTAATTTGGAACGATCGAAGAATGTATTGAAATGGTATGTAATGACTTCATCTACACATATCTCAATAAGAGATAAGAAAGAAAAAGTAATTTATCTAATTTCCCACGAGTAATCTCGCATTTATTTCCTTTAATTTTTTAATCGGCGAAAAAAAATATTTACTTAGTGTCTGGCTATATGCAGCTGTCCGCGGAATAATAGCAATGGATATAAAAATATCGAATCCAGGTATTTAACTTCTATATAACAAAGGACGACTTGGCCTAAAGAAGTGTACTTTACTAAGTTTATTCTAAAATCCTGGAAAGTATTTGTTTTCTTAGCACACTTGATTTTTGTTAATGTGCAAAATAATAGCAGTGCTGTGTAGAAAATCGAATATATCGGGTGCAGTCTTGAGTTTCATTTATGATATTAAATTAGTTGTATGTTTTATTTAGTTTTGTGCAATAACATGGGACAAGCGAAATATTGCACCTTTGAAAAGTGTGAATTAATTTAAAAATTAATAAAAACGAGGAAAACCTACAAATTCATTCAAGAAACTCTAAAATGTTCAGCGAAAATGGTTTCTAATGCGATAAAATATCAAGTAAAACCATCTATTCACAGGTACAGCAATAAACTCCGACAGTCGTTAACACGGTTGACAATCGAAACGCTGCGTTCCCAATAATTAATAAATTTGTGTGAGTGGAGTACTGATATACCTGTGAATTACACAACCACACAGTCCTTGCAATCGTTATTAAGTCTATGACATGTAATAGAGATGATCGACGCATTAAAAGATTTGTTAAACTATACCCATTTACAATTTCGACATAAATAAAATAAACTTTAAACCTTTCAATTTACACCTTCTTCATTCGAAAACATTTGATAAAGAATAAGTTGGTTGCTAGAAGTCCAAGAGAAGTTCCTGTGCTGCAAGAGAACATTTAAACTAAGTCAGCTGTTAGATGGCGAAATATCTGTGGTCAGATGAAAGTAAGGTCGTATTATTTCGATTTAAAGGATTAAGGTGGTATGTTAGAAGAGTTATAAGAACAGGATGCAATCCAAATTACCCTATAGAGACTTCTTTTGGGAAATCTTTTGGATACAGGAGACTATGCACCAATTTGTCTATCTAAATATACTTCAAACGGTCTTGTACGATAACGACCTGAAACAAGTTGTAGAGTTAAGGACTGGTAACGGGGGGCTTTGGTTAAGCTTCTGGTGCGGCCTGAAGAATCATTAGACTTTAAACCCCATGGAAAATCTATGGATAGACGTAAAATAGACCATTTTTACTACAGCATCCACATAGAGACAAGAATTACGGAAAACAGTTGAAAGAACATGGCGCTCTATTCCAGATGTGAGATGTCAAGCATTGGCTGATTCCATGCCACGAAAAATGCGAAGCAGTCATCGCAAACAAAGGCTATACGGCATAAGATTACAAAATCTTTATTACATTTTTCTTTACATATTATATTTTCTTCTTAATGCTGATACTTTTTCGCGCACCTGCAATATATCTATATTAAGTGTAATAATTTATAAGGTGTTGTGGTTTAATTTTTAACATTTTTCAATGCATTACTATTTTTTCGCAAACAGCTCTACACGTTTTGCAGTAGTTTCAGTTTTTCACAAGTAAAGAACACTGAATCCCCTAATATTTCTGTGAAATATAAATGTATTGTTCTCTTTACAAAAAAATCTTAAATTTGTTTTTCGATTACTCTGCGATAAAGAAAGAATAAACTTTAAATTAGCAATGTGCACAAATATGACAATTGGGTAGATCATAATAAAACAAGACCAATATAAATTTATTCAGTCTTAAGAAATAAAATTATTATTTATATATTTATGTATATATATGTACAAAAAAATAATATATATCATCTCAAAAAAGAAAACATTTTATACAAAAAAAGATGAGATTTAAAAAATAATAACCTTTCAAATTATTATATAAAAAAAAAATATACACATACCGTTTAAAATAATCGACCTACTGTAACATTAATATATCGAGATTTCGATTCAAGATCGTATCTTTGACCGAATTGAATACTACCTTTATATTTTCAGTATCGACAGCGGTGGTGAAATGTTCATACAGGAACTTTTTCGGTTCGCGTTTCACCCCCGTGAACATCGCCAGGATGAATTCCTGAACGTCCTGTATAGCGTGCGGATTGCCGACGAACTGGGGAAAGTACCAGCGTATATCCGTTTCCGGATTCTTCACTTTCTTCACCAATAGGTCGTACTTGTTCAGGAAGAGGATGATCGACACGGAACTGAAGATCTGATTGTTGATGATCGTGTCGAAGATGTTCTTCGATTCCTCCAGCCGGTTCGTCTTGCGATCCTCGAGCAGGACCTGGTCGAATTCGGAGGAGGAGACGAGAAAGAGGATCGAGGTGACCGAATCGAAGCATTGGAACCATTTCTGCCGCTGCGAACGTTGGCCGCCGACGTCGACGAAGAGGAATGGGACGTTGTTTATGGGAATGACGAATTCTGTGATGCCTTTCGTTGCTTTCCGGCAATGGAGGATGTCGCGGTTCGTCGGCACGTAATCTGGTCGCGCTATCCTATCTAGATTGTTGAGGAAATACTCTACGGAGTCACTCTGAAAGAATGAAAAAGACGAATGCAATAATGGGAATGATTAAGGATCATTAAGATATTCATTTACACAATCTACAGTCCAACGGAAACATTCCAATAACAAGATAAACATATACAAAAGGTATACATGTAACACTTAACATCGTAAATACAATAAACACTACATTCTGCCTGCAAAAAAACCATCGTTATAGCTGTTCTAGTCACGTGGTTGAACGGCGCATGTAATAAGATATTCGTCCGTGGAGCAAGATAGCGATATATTGGTACCACTTTGAACACTAGGCGAAGAACATGGAAAGCTGACGAGACTGGGACAACCAATTTGATTTCTCTATAGTTTGGATAGAAATCCCAAGACTCCCACACACTCTCAAGACGTCAGCGGAATGGAAATTTCTCCATATTCGAATAGTCCCAAAATTTTTGATATTACGCCGAGGTCTTTAACTTAAGTTTGTATTTTTAAGTATACGTTCATGTATTGTATAAGAAGATGGTAAACGAAATGATTTAGATGTGTAAAATACACTGCGATCATGGTTAGAACAAGTTAGTTTACCTTAAACTAGCGATTCTCTGTCTGAGGGTCGCGGTAATATTAAAGTTTGGTCGCGAAAATAGTCTAAATAATAAATCATTTTATGACACATGTTATTTATTATAAGTGTTTTATTTACAATAAGTACATATGTAAAGTAATTTGTTCATTTGTGTATACGTCATATATACCGGGTGAGAAGCTGCAAACTGTTGGTGCATATACAACGACAAAGTTTCATCAGTCGCCAGACCAAGAGTTAATGTTACTAAGTGATTGTATGTATTTAACTTATAACGTCAAATAACCTTTGTATTAATATAATATGGCAGCGTTTTCCGTAAGTGTAATACTTCGAAGCGTAGGTGATACAGTTTATGTAAGATATATAAACAAGGCTGTTACTGATGGCTACACAGAGGATTCATCAATTTACGCTAACTTATAAAAACGTTTCACAAGAAGAAGAAGAAGATTGGGAACCGTTGAACTGTACGGTCCATTATTTTCAAGGGATTGGCTTAGTCCACCAATAAATTTCTTGTAACGTACAATAAAGCCACACCCTTCTAAATCTCCAATTATTTGGCAGCGTTTTCGAATCCTATGGAAAAATTTAGCTAAAAATCTAATTTTCGCTGAAATCCATTATTATTTCAAATTTTATTCGATCAATATTCTCCCGATGAATCACGAAAGAATATTTAAGCCAACGTATTAAGCAGCATACAGATTAAACTATGTAAAATAACTGCACACAAAATAAATATTAAATATAACGATCCCGAGTGAGGTATAGAATTAAATCAAAATAACAAAGATCCTGCGAGATCAAAGGCGAAAAAGAGAGTATATATATTTAATTGACGACAAAATAAACACGCGAACATAGAATTTATGAGGAAGAAGGACTAATTTCATCGATCTTTGGCCGCCGATCCCGGCGGAATATGTGCATATATTTCTTATAATCTGTTTTGATGATATGTGGAAAAGAAAACAATCTGCCGGAGCGTTATTAAGCAAACATACAACGCCGGGAACGGTCTATCGGGCACGTAGAGGTGTAATAGGTTCAGGTTTTTTTTTTTTTTCGTAAATTCCCGGTAAAATACATAAAATTATATTTGTGTACGCTCTACGCAGACGGAGATTATTTTTTTCTTGGAAATATCTCATGTATCGGGATCTTGTATGTTCAATATTGAAGAGATAATAATATAAAGTGTGTGTAGATCGTATAATAAAAGGAAATATCGCAATAGACTTTGTAAATACAGTCATCGACCATATGGTCATTGGTAAATGAATTTAGAATCACCTTCGTGTTCAGAAAACTTTCTAACGGGCAGGTATTTCTATAATTTTACTATAAAATTTTGCCTTTTTCCAGTTTGAGTTTGGAAAATCGGTATGGGAAAAATGATTCAACGATAGTGAAAAAATTGAAATAAAGACGTGTTTCTACTGAAGAATTGCAGCAATGTAAAAGGCTTTCACAACACATAATCAATCGAGTGGTTGAGTGTTTCTGTCGCTACATTCATAAAACCACCACGAGAAATGATAAGTAAGATTGTCCAGCGTACCAAATGTGCCACGTCAAGCAGCACTGTTCCTTTATTATGTACACTCCAAAAATAAAAATTAGCGCGCCACCGTGTCTTTTTAAATTGACTAAAAATTAGTGAACCCATGACACAAAGTTGTAATCACAAAAGCGTCATAAACATAATATGCCTCAAAATTAGTGAGGATTATTAGTTTTTCTAAAGTGCTTAATTGAATGTATCTACAATTTAATATTTTCCCCTTCAAAGTATGCTCATTTGGAATGCATACGGCAATCCTAGTAACAATTATGGAGGCCTTGTACCTTTAGGCTGTTTAGAACTTGTGTCGTGACTCTTTGGATGATGTTTATTGTTCCGTATGGGGAGACCTTTCAATTTCCACTTAAGCGTTGGAGAAAGAAAATAATCGCATGGAATCATATCTGGACTGTAGGTGTGTATAGGAGTTCTGCAATGCTTTTCTCTGCCATGATTCTCTAACCGACAATTCCCGAAGCTAAGTTATTAGAGAGACTATAAGAATACCAGTTCAAAGGCTTATAAAATGTGACAAAATGAGAAAAGAACATTCAAAGAAAAATTATACGAGAAAGTTGAAAAAGACTTAAGATAAAATGCTTGGAAGTAGAATTAAATCTAGAAGCCAGACCTGCCAAATGATGTCGGCAAACCAGTGTCTTGCTTTACTTACTAAAACACAATGTTGCCAATCCAGGCGTATATACAATTCTAAATGGAAATTACCATAATCTCGATCGAAATTAGAAAATCATGAAGCCTCAGTGGGCGAAAAAATAAAAATCATATTAAGTCCGTCTAAGAAGAATAAAAGTTCTGGTTGTGTATGACCAAGAGTACAAGCTCTAAAAAGAATTCCTCTGCTAACATTGCAGTTCGAAGACTGGAAGCTTTTCAACCGTCGTTCTCATTGTTATTAGCCAATAAACGATTAGAAAGTGATTTTGAACCTAGTCCAGACCAAGAGTTAATGCTAATGACTGATAGTGCCGTAACACGTGTTGTGTGGGTCGCTCTCTTAAAAATATGTGTATTTAATAAATGTCACTGCATACACATGTTTACTTTTATCTACTTATACAACATCTTAAAAGGTTTTAGAATAATTATTCCTGTTATGCATTGTTTCAAGATAGGAATTAAATTTTTTTGGAGAACATCTTTGAAATTCCAGAAAATATTAAAACGTATTGTAATACTCTTAAAGCATATTGAAAACATCCTAAGGGAAAACGTCTGTTTATTTGTAATTTGAAAGAAGTGTACATAGTTTTATTGCAAGTAATATGGCAATGAACTAAACTTTTTAACATTTTAGTTTTTAGTTGTGCAATTTAGTTTAAATGTTAAGCCGATGCTAGCTAGAGAAATCCAATCAAAGATGTATGGTACATTTGTACAGTTCAAAGTATTGTTTGTATTCATATGGTTATAACAAACGTTACTTATGTAATTTATTATTTTTATTTACATTTTCCACGTCACGTTATTTTAATTACCAACGTACTGAAATGTTAATGCTATATTTTGTACATTCCAGATGTTGGAATATATCTACAACAGTGTACTACTCTGTAGATATATCCACAAATATAACATTAACATATCACAAGGATCTTAATATCCTTTTTTTATTTTAAATCTCCCGCTGTTTACTATGGTGCTGCGGTTATAGAGTTCCTTCTTTACCCACATTGCCAAATAGTTTATGAAAACCCGGCTAGATGGCCGAACGAAACAACTTTTCAAGAATTTTTTGTGTGGCTTGGATCTGGTAGGAACAAATTTCTTTTGAAACAGAAACATAGATGTCGTAATGTCTGTAAATATATCATTGTATCCCAGGAGATACATTATTTTCCTACAGGTCCCGCAGTCTAGCTGGTAAGACACTTACCCGGATAGCAAGAGAGCGCAGGTTCAAATCCTACGGAGAACGACATTTTTTCGGAAAATTTTAACGTATAATTTATCATTATGAAACCTAACGGAGGTATCATTAATTTTATAGAATTGGTAATTTGAAAAAGTACATTTCCCTTATTTATCAGTAATGATAGTAATAAAATAATACCCCTACTATTTCATTATGTTCACAAATAATATTTTAACTTTGATAAACGTTTATAGGGGACAATAAGATTATATGGAACTATAGAAGTACGTCGAGTGGTATTGGATAATCCCCGTATTATAAATTCCAACCCTAAAAGGAATAGTAATCACTGGGGAGATTAGGGACTATATAATTCGAGGGTTACATGTGGGAACATGTCGGTTGTATATAATTTTATACATATGTTATACTAAAGCCATTCCTATCCGAAAAAAAATCAATACAAAATTAATTAGGAGAATTGTCTTCAATCCCCAGCTGTGACATAAAATAAGCTGGGAAGCTTTCTAATTCGCTCAAATGGTACATAGGTTATACGCTGCGTAAAAAAAATATACTGCACACACGTATCTAAATTGATTTTTTTTTTCTAGAGAGATGATGTCATCTGCACTTTTTTCTACAACACAATTTTAAGAAGTGCTTTCTATAATTTGGAAAACTTCCTTTTTTTTTTGGTGTCAAAACAAAATGAAATTCCTTAGCTACCGTTCTTCTTTTTATCTTTTCAACGCGACGCAGTGTAATAATTAAACTGGTTATTACGGCATAGTTATGTATCTCTATGTACATGTTATATTTCATTTAGTTTCAATATTTTACACCATGTAACGTGCACGCAACATAGTATATTATCGCCGCATTATCTGTCTAGATATAACAATATTCTGTTAGTTCTATTGTAAACGAGAATAAACACGATTTTATTTGTGTACATAAAAAGTAAAAGCAAATAAGCGTGGTACGATAACCGCATACTGTCATTCAGAGAAGCATACGCATTTTGTACTACAATTATATCCTCGATTAGAGAAGTCGAGGCATTTGTTGAAAGACGCCCAAAACTGGCGACTGTCGTCAAAAACAACCACAGAAACAATTACGTATTGCGCTTTGAATTTTTGAATAACAATTAATATGCCAATCGCTTCTTGTTTTGAAGTAGTTAAGTATGTGTAACGAACCTCATTCCAATTACTATATTGTTAAGTTCAATGACAGATATTCAATACCTTCAAAACTCTATTATAAAGTCGTTCGGTATTAAATGAGCACCACTAGGAAATTATGGTAATTCCCTAGATAAAACAAGTATATATAAATAAATATACACATATGGTAAGCGTTTGTAAGCCTTTGGCACCGTGGGAAATCCCAGAATCTATAAAACTATCTATAACCGAATAGCCAATTACTACTGCTAGAACCAATATTTCAATTTCGAATTCATAATACATTTGACAATTTATTAACCGTGAGGAGTATTTTTGATGAGAGAATATAAAATGGTCGGTTTTTGAAAACGTTTGAGTATAAAAACTATTGTAAAGAATCAATAAAGAAAATATGATTCATAAGATTATGAACACCGAAATTTGTAGTATCAATGTAAAACTGACAATAGTTAGACTAAAAAGGGATAACACATGGGCTGAAAAGTCCCGGGCCTAACACGTAGATGACGCTAGTTTTATTGCAGTCACCTTTCTCTCAGTTAGTACTAACCTTCAAAAGACAGCTGTTAAAATTTCATGATATTCTATTCATTAGTTTCTGAGTTATTGTGCTAAGAGTCACGCTACTTTTGTTATTTTCAAAACAATGGATCAAAAACAATTTCGTGTTGTAATTTTACACTGCTTCTTGATGGGAAAAAAATACCGTTCAAGCGAAGCAATGGCTTGAAAAGTGTTATGGGGACTCCGCTCCATCAGAAACAACAATAAAACGTTGGTTTGCCGACTTCAAACGTGGTCGTAGAGACACCGATGATGCAGAACGCAGTGGACGTCCAAATGAGGCGGTAACACCAGAAAACATCAAAAAAATCCACAAAATCGTTTTGAATGATGTGTGTGAAGTGAAGTTGCGTGAGTTAGCTGACATCGTAAAGATATCAAAAGAACGTATTGGCTTTATATTGCATAAGCATTTGACTATGAGAAAGCTCTGTTCAAAGTCGGTGCCGCGTTTGCTCACTGTTGACCAAAAACAAGAACGTGTTGATGATTCTGAGCAGTGTTTGGCCATGTTTAAATGTAACAAATCGGAATTGTTGCGTCGATACGTGACAATGGATGAAACATGGATCCATCACTTCAATCCGGAATCAAAACGATCGTCATCTGAGTAGACAGTAACTGGTGAACCTCGTCCAAAGCGCCCGAAAACACAACAATCGGCTGGGAAGGTTATGGCCTCGGTATTTTGGGATGTGCGTGGTGTAATATTCATCGACTATCTTGAGAAAGGAAATACCATCAACAGTGAATATTAAATAGCGTTATTGGAGCGCTTGAAGGCCGAAATTGCAAAGAAACGACCGCATATGGCAAAGAAAAAATTTTGTTTCATCAAGACAACGCACCGTGTCACAAGTCAACCAAAACAATGGCAATACTACATGAATTGAACTTCGAATTGCTCCCACATCCACCGTATTCGCCAGATTTGGCTCCAGCGATTACTGACTGTTCGCAGACTTCAAAAAAATGCTCGCCGGTAAGAAATTTCGCACGAATGAAGAGGTTATCGCTGAAACTGAGGCCTATTTTGAGACAAAAGATAAATCGTTCTACAGAAGTGGTATTGAAATGTTAGAGCGGCGCTGGAATGATTGCGTTGCTCTTGATGGAGATTGCGTTGATGAATAAAGCTAATTTTGAACCAAAAAAACTGTGTTTTCTTTGTTAGGCCCGGGACTTTTCAGTCCATGTTTTATGTTGTGTGATACGGCTGCTGTATTTTCCTAAAAACGGAAACCGTGTGATATTTCTGGGTGAAGGTCCGTGTAAAACTATGGGAACCCGGCCACTGGATGTTAGTGATCATAATTCGGAAGAAACACAACAACAGCAATAAATAGTATCTCAGACTTTCACGGCCGTTTGACATAGTCGTAACGATTTCCGGTTCCGCCGTGTCACTAGGTTTTTGTCCCTGACGTTTCGCGAACAACTGCGGTTCGCATTTTCAGAGCAACAGCAATATATACATTAGTTCGATAAAAAGCGATACATTTCCCGCTCATAAGTTTGGTCACACTCAATATGTATTGTGTTATACTTAGAACTATTTTCAAAATAATTAGGAAAATTCATACTGCTCTTCTTAAAATGGCATTTACAATCTAATGTCGATAATATATACCAGGGTTGCTATATATGTATCCGGAATTGACAACAAAGGTGTTGCTAGGCGCCATCTAACATTTACATCATCGTAAAGTTTGTAATTATTTGACCCTATACGTAATCAGAACGTTTTGTCATACCGGGTGCTATTTGTGTTGTTTAGTGATTTGAAAATTTTATCTCAGTCAAAAAATGGAATTAACTCGTAAGAATTTTCGTGCGATGATTTACTACGACTTTCGACGTTGATTATCTCAACAACACTGCATCGATCAACTCCGGCTTTTGGCGATGAAGCACCATCTAAAACCACTGTATAGTTTAGTGAATGCAATCGTGATCGTTGTTCACTCAGGGACGAATCTAAATATCGTCCAAAATCCATTGTTGTGACAGAAAACATCGATGCTGTGCGCGAAGTGATAAAACAAGAGCGTCATGTGTACGGTACGTTACATGACGTGACATACGGGCACGTGTCGATTGGTCTAAAGAAATGCTTAAAAAAAATAACAATCGTGGTGCGTCAAAAGTCGTGTATAACATTTACACAGATGACGAATCTTGGATCTATGCATATGACCTCAAAAGTAAACAGCAATCGACTTATGGGTCTTCCAAGATGAGCCAAACCCAACAAAAGTCGTTCACTTCAGAAACACCTCGAAGCAAATGGTCGCCTGATTTTTTGGGATAAACAGGCATATGGCTACAGTGTCACTAGAGAATCGTAGAACGGTCAATTCTGAATGGTATACAACCATTTGTTTGCCAGAAGTCTTTGAAGAAATAACAAAAAAAAACAACCAGCGACGTAGGATAATTTTTCACCATGACAACGCAAGCTCTCACACATCAACCCAAACAACTCAATATTTAACCGATCAAAACATTAAATTGACGCGTCATCCGCCACACAGTCCTGATCTGACACCCAATGACTTCTCTTTATTTCCATCCGTGAAGAATAAACTACGTGGTCAACGATTTTCGACGCCAGAAGAAGCGGTTGATGCGTTCAAAATGCAAAATGCAATACCAATAAAACTATTTTCAATTACAAATATTTATTTTTATTTATTATTCCTGATACATAAATAGCAACCATCGTATTAGTATATAAAACTTGTTTACAAAATCCATTTAAACACAAAAACAAGGTATTCCTGTATTAAATGTTATGATGCGTTAATAGTAAGGAATTGGGGATGAATGCGTTATGAAATAGAATTTCGAAGGGGTACTGAATTTTCCCCCTGCCTTATAATAAACTGTACATTCAGTATGCATCCAGTATATTGCCGAGATACTGGAGACGTGTCTGATTGCGTTAGGAAGACTCTATTTGATCAAAGATATCCCAAGACCAAGGGAATTGGATATTGAAACGCGCGCCAGAATATGCGTTTTACACAAAACAAATATTTCAAATATGAAACTTGCTCGACAATTAAAAGAAAGGTAGAGACCGGTAGGCTTCGGAGAAGAAAGTGAAAAGGACGAGACGACCAACAAATTCGAGTGATTTCCCTAAGAAACCGCCGATTTACAGTACCGTAAATTATGGCAGAGTTCAATTTACAACGTCGTCAGCCAGTAAGTGTGTCGACAGTAGAATGCACACTAATAAAAATCGATCTGAAAGGTCGTATAGTTGTAAGAAAACCATGGTTAAGTTGTATACACAAACGGAAAAGACTACATTAGCCAAAAGATCACACAAACTGGAGTGTGAATGATTAGAAAAATGCGTTATGGACGAACGAATCAAAATTCGAATTTGTCAGAAGCGGGCGTTGCACGCTTGTTCTTCGCCGCCCTGGAGAAAGAATCTTAGACGAGTATATTAAAAAGAAAAAACAGTGAAACATGGAGGAGGAAACATCATGGTATGGGGTTGCTTTGTAGGTGGAAGGATTGGAAAATTAGTTAAAATAAATGAGCAAATGTGTATTTGATAATTCTAGAAAAAGATATGGATGTGACTCAATTAGAGAGGGGTTCATTTATCAGCAAGAAAAAACTCCAAACATGCCGCAAAGGTGGTTAAAGATTATTTTTAAGACAAATTTTCTGAAGAATCCCTAATAGGGTGACAGCCACAAAGCCCTAATTGCAACTCCACTGAGCTCTTGTAGGATCACTGGGATCGTGAGGTCCAGAACAAATCTTCGACAAAGTAGCATTCTGGAATGCTCTGCAGAGCAGACGAATGGTATTTGGGGCGATTACTTCTAAGGATGCCTCGTATCTATCAAGCAATTATTAAAGTAGACATGGGTTACTTTGAAGAAACATTATAGAATGTACTATTTTTACATTTTGAGTTTCTGTCTAGTTTAATTTGTTATTTTATACAGTAGCATCAAATTTAGGAACGGTAGTGTATAATTCAAGAGTAAAATTATTTATACAATGGTAATTTGGTCATGTGTTGTAGTGACCTATCAACATCAGATTTGTGTGTTTGTATATAGTAATAAATGATGCATACAACTCAAAGATACATGGCTCGATACCAGTCGTGAAAGTTTGTATACTTATATTCTTCCCTGTTATATACGCACCATTTATTTCAAGAATTAGCTACCAATAACACTTCTTAAAAATTCACGCAATGTATTTTTTTAAAATTCTCAATTTGAATACCCAGAACGTAATTCTGTTCGATTTGGCAAATAATTGATCGTGAGTCATCTCATATAACCCCTTAGAAAATATTTATAAACATGATGTAAGCACATCCTTGTTTTGACATAATTACCGAATATACACCTACAGTTAACAATTCTGCCAACAACAGATAAACGAAAGAATATCATCTGTCTATCGGCGATCACTGGATCACTCTGTACATCAATATCTTCATATTTCAAATAGACAATCGCAAAATATTCCTGTATAATTAATTTTAAAAAAAGTAAAAAAAAGACAGCAACGTTTAAAAAAAAAAGAACGACGAATTTACATCGTTGTATAATTTCCTTTTAACAGTATCTGCTTGAAGGCTTAAGCTTCGAAGTTTATTAACAATTATGATTTCCTTTTTTACTTACATTAACTTCCAAGAAGCAACTACTAGACTATAAATAGAAGAAGACACAGCACCGTGTTAAATTAAATGAGGTTATGTTACAATAATAAACAAATGAAATCTATTTATACAGATGTTTATTAGATACATATATATTTAAGTTGCAGAACCTTCTCCGATAACCAACTCATAAGAAAACACAAATCCCCACATTTTAAATAGATTTTTAATCAGCTAGGTTCGTTAAGAAACTTTTACCACCATAATCGTTTTGTTTTATGACGTAAATGTTGGAGTTGATTGTGTTTTGTTTCTATAGCAATATTGCAAGGAGTACTAGACGTGTTAAAAAAAATTAACGAGAAAAGTGAAGAAACAAAATCATTTTTTATTTTTACAAGATTATGAACGACTGTAAATTCCTAATCTAAATTTTAATGAAAAAAATGCGAGCGAAATATACCGGACAAAAATGGAACTACACCCTTATAAATAAAATCATTCTCCATAGTGTTTTTGATGTAAAATCTTTCTATGAAAATAACTTAAATAGCTATAAAAAAACTACTAAAACAAAATTTGCTAAATACAAAAACCTTATCATCAAAGAATCAAGGAGGAATTGAAGACCTGTTACTTACCATTAATTAAAGTGTGTTAGAATATCTTAACGATAGGATGTTAAAATTTCAAATCTAGTATGCATTTACCATATGATTATTCTACGTGATTCTACATTGCGAAGAAATTAACGTACATTCTAGATAAAATCATAGGAAATTATTCCGTGCATTTGATAATTTTACTTCAAATTGAGATGCCAGCATAACTTGATTCGATTAAGACACGTATTTACATATATTTTTTTTGTTATAAGGAAAAGAGTTATAGAAGTAAAGACCAATAAGGAGCATGGTTACAAAAACATTCTTTTTACTTTATGTCTGCAATATAACATAAAAATTTTAGGATCTTATTTGCTTTTCAAATATTTCCCTTCACTTCCTAGATGATCAAGATAAAATAAATGAATGTGCAGGCTTTTAATCATTCCCTTTCTAAACATTCATAACGATTAATTTGTATGTGTCGGTTATATCCTTTTGTAAGCTTTCAGGATGCCTATTTAGCTTTCGAGATGTGTCTGTTGAAGTAAAGGGGCTGTTAGTCGAGATGCATGTAGATATTCTATAAGTGATCGTAAAGTGTGTACTTACAAGTTGAAATTCTCTTCTCCTTTCGAACGCCCTTCGAATACCACTATCTTTCCATAGTTTCGATAAATTCGACGCGTAACTACTAAACAGTCTATAATCTAACACTGTGTTATTATTGAACTCTAACAGTTTCGTGCCGATCTCACTATTCTGAGTGTCACCCCACGGTATGTTAAGTTTATCCCTAGCGTCCACTAATACCTTCATACCCTTAACGACGTTCTGGTAGATCACCTGCTGGAATTCCTTGATCAATTCCTCCTCGAATTTGATCCCGTGTATGATCCTCATCTGCTTCAAGAATGTTGACTTGCCGCTCTCCCCCGCGCCGAGCAGCAACAGCTTAACTTGCCGCTTCAACACTTGTTTGTCCTTTTTGATCATCTTATCGATTTCCTGGCTCCTGTACCGCTGTTCGAGTTCTTCGGGGCTGAATTTGAAACGCAGACAACACGGGCAGGACCACTTTAGAGTGGACATCTTTATTCAACTACATCTTCTCGGACATTAAGGTAGATGTTACGCATGCGCGCCGCGGAAAACATTCGACGACCGTTCCGCCGCTGACTGCTGTTTCGCCAGGCGCTGCCTACTCGATCGTCGTTTGCTGGTCGCTAAAAGCCGTGGGATACGTCACGCGGTATTAGCGAATTTTTTTTTAATTCTAGATCATGACATGACACTTCACTACTGCCGCTGTTACTGTTTAATACAACACGTACGAACGCGCAACGCAACCACTCACCACTCCCATTTTCCGGTCGGTTCTGCGTTTAGCGTGACACATCCAGACTACGCGGATTATTTACCTTTTGCCGCTCTTCCTGTCGTAGATGTATATATAAAAGTAAAGAAGAACGTACACCTATTAGAAAATGTGCATGGTAGAAACTCCCTAAATATACAATATCTTATTTATTACGGTGTCTGTGAAAGGAGGACGGATATTATCAAGTAACTCTAGACTACTAAGAACGTAGTGTAATAGAGAAGCTTAATATCCTCCTTTATAATACACGTCATTAGTGTATCTTTTGACTCAGAAGAAGTAATAAACAGCAACTAATTATAAGCAAATTCCCTTTAAACGCATCTTTTTACTCAAACAAAAGTGTATAAGCGCATAGATTATTTTGGATGCCATTGTACAGGGATAACAAATTATTAAATTCTTAGAACTGATTTTTTTGTACGTAATCGATTTACTTACCAACCACAATAAACAATATTTTAGTCACGTATTGAACAATTATTTTAGAATTAATCCGAAATATAAATTATAAAAAATTAGACACGAGCAGTGATTTTTGTGTTGCCAACCTACTTTTTAATGTTATTGGAAATTCATATTTCAATTAATCAATGGACATTTACAGTTTTAAGAAAGCAAGCTAACCAGAAATATGTTAACTTTAAACTTTGAAGGGAATAAATTCTGATGAAAAATAATGTTACTACTAAAGAAGTGCTTCAATTTAATTTTTTTCAAATTAACCAGAACATGTAAGGAAGTAAAAAATTGACAACAAATTTATTCTTCAATTTCAATAAATATTTTGGATTAACTTCGTCTTGTCCTATTTATATTAAACATTTTGTACCTTTCCGAACATTCTGTATAACATATCTACAGTTTGGTTTTAATTTAGTATTGATACCGCTATTTGCACAAAAAGATTTCTAAATCTACAGTAGATTCTCAGTAAGGAGATACGTCATATCACATATCGAAATCTATTAGTAATATGATTGAGGTTATTGTTCTGATTAGCACAATGTTTACCAAGGTTATTCCTATTGTGATAGTCAATAGCTAAAATTTATTCATATTTAAGTAAGATAACCTTGATAAGGAACACAGATAATCGCTATCGCAAGTAATGCAACAGTGAACAATGAATAATTCACATCCTGATCGTTTGCGGTTTAAAGTTAAAGATGACTTCCTGTCATATGCATAGCGATAGTTCGACTGTTTATTAATCGTAACCTTTTGTTGTGATTGTGGTTTTCCGTCTTTATATAGTCATCAAATTTCCAAATTAATTCTATATATATGTATATATAGAACTTTATCACATGCATTTTATAATTAGTCGTATTTTAAACAGCTATTTTAAGATTTACCACTGTTTTTTTAATGCTCGTTTTCAAAAAAAAAGTACAGCTAATGAAGTATGATATTAACCGATGATTCTTATTCCCTTTTTTTCCAAGTTCTTTTAGTTTGTTTATTATTAATCATCATTTATTTCCCAGCATACGTGCCGACGTTCTAAATTTATTTATCTATGTATAGATCGTGGGTAAAACCGCCAAATATGAAAATATTTTCGGCTGAAAAAAAATAAACACTTTATAATTTTGCTTTAAAATAGACTTTGATGCTGGGATGAATAGCTAATTTGTATAGACATAGGTTATTTGCGAATTCCGGAACGCGTTCAGAAATTTACGTGGGTGGATTAAATTTTGACGTATGCGATTTACGAAACGTCATGGAAAATTAAAAGGCACGAAATTAAAATGAAAAATGCCCTTTCCATGACACTTTTTTTAATGAAATCCACTTTAAGATAAAGAAATTGTGAACTTTTATTTTGGGGAAGAAAATTGATTAATGTTGGCAACGTTATGTTAAATAGGGTAAGTGCCCATTCTACCAATACAAATAAACGGATTCAATTTATTAAAAAATCATCTTTATTAATCTTATCCACATCATATAAAAGTATAAAAATAAATAAAAATACATTAATTTAATAACACCTATTTGTCGCCATCTTTTAATATATTCAAAACGTAGTACATTTGATCCAACACTTTAGATTCAACTTCATACTCAACAGAAAAGTGTAAAGCTTTCAGCGCCTCCTGCAATTTGGTTTCGAGTCCAGCACATTTCAACATCAACTTAGCTTTTTGATTGTTAGCCGCTAAAGCCCAAATAATTGTTACAACCATTATTTTCTCATCCAGATTGCCAGATACTAGTTTAGTACTTAAGACGTTTAGGAAATCAGCTGAAACATATTTAGAGAAATTCCTTTGTAAAGTTTGAGAACCTTTTTACATCGGAATATGTAAAAAAATAACATTGTTGACCTTGATGTTACCAATGAAGTCAGACACTTATACAGACAATAGTTGAATTTTAGATACTAAAAGTAACAAAATTTATTTCTTTTTACCTGAAGACAGTAAGCGTGGTCTATTTGATGAACAAAAGGAAATATTTCTTAAAATTGCTATCGCTGCACGTTTATTCGGCAATCTATTACTGTACGTTAGTAGGATCACCAAATCTAAAACGTCTGGGGCCTTGGCTATCAAAAGTTGACCTTCAGGATGTCCGGAAAACGTTTCTAAGAATTCCAACCATATTAATTCGACTGCTTCCCAAGGTTTTTGCTTCTTCGTAACGGCAGGGTGCAATCTGTTTACCGATTGTAGTAACGAGCTCTGTATAAAAAAAATAATATTTTGATTACATGAATGACCGAAAGAGTGACCTAAATTTGATGTAAAAAGCAGGGTATATACTTTACAGGAAATATGCAATTTCGAAAAATTTTGAAACATGATTTCATCGAATTCTAGGAAATATCCACATATACACAAATGAGTAATCACTAGTCTCGGCAAAGTGGGGCAAGTTACAGTGCAGTACGGAGTATTATATAACGTCCTCAAACACTTACTGTTTTAATGGAAGGAAATAATCCTGGTTTTACCGCCTTTGATATAAAAACTGACATCAACAATATTGGAACACGATGGTAGAAATGAATTGGACGTTTCGATAACTACTTGATAGCGGTAGATGTTAAGAGCGAAGAACGCAAGGAAACCCTTCTACTACACTTTGTAGGTGAGGATGCTTACGATTTGTCTTTGTCTTTTTCCGAGTCCCCAGATCCTTCTCTATCCACAAGCGAGCCCAGTATCTCTGTATATGATCTAACAAAACAAAAATTCAAATACATATATGTACTACACTGCAGCTAGTACATTTTGCAATTCTCTTGGAGGCAAGTAAGATAGGGGATGACGGTTCAAGCTCTTATTCGAAATACGCCGTTTCCGAAACATACTTAAATGCGAGCACTCACAACGGTCAGTCGAATATTGAACAAGCGTGCTTTGATACAGGTATTCGATTCTTTGTGCCGAGCGCTTCACCCCTCCACGTTGTTATCCGCACGGCACTGAAACTTGCCTTTCTTTGCCGAGACTAGTGATGATGTCATTACGTAATATTTTAAGAATTTTACCCTTCATTTCTTAATTCTACATAAGATGAAACTATGTCGAAAGTAAGGAAAAAAAATTATGTCACCCGATAATATCAAATCATTGGATGTCACTACCGAGTTTATCTTAAAAAATAGTCCTGAAAGCATATTTGCCTACTATATACATCGAATTTAACCTAACCAGTATTTTCACCTTAGACAGTATGATTCTACATTCGCTTGAAGTGCAGCAGTTGTGTAAAAGATGAAAATTTAATTCAAGCGTAGCTAGATCGTGAGTTCTACTAATCAATTCCATTTCTTTTGTTATCAACGTTATCACAGCGTGTAGAAGCGATACGTTACTTGGAATCTTCCTTGGACCCGTACCGGCTACAGGACTTGTCAATATAAGCGACTGACATGCTATAAATAAGGACATGTATTACGTTTATAAAAATATATATGAGGATTGATATACCTGCCGAGCATTCAGTTGTAAACGTGCACAACATCTTCAACGAGTCAATCAACAAATTTTTCTGCGTTAAAATCCAAATCCACAATTTATGCACTAAATCTGACAGTCCCAATAGAGTCGCCGCGTTTTTTACAGTCGAATCACCCGACATGAAATTTGTCAACAACCCAATCAGGGCGTGTACCTCCTGTAACACCGAAGAGATGCGTTTCTTATCTGAAACCCTCCTCAAGGATTCCACAGATTCCAAACTCAACCTTATTTGAAATTCGCGAATTTGTTTTATGATTATATCCATCAGCCCATTATTTAAAGCGTACTTTTTGGCCTCTAAAGAAACCCATACTATATTCGTCAAACTATTTAGTACTAACGACTTTTTCTTTAGACTATTTACAGCAGTACCCTTAAGGTTAACGACTTCGAGCATGTATAGAAGGATTCTGCACAATTCTGCACCGGCTATGACAAAATCGTCTTGTTTAAAAGTTTCTTCTGACTCTTTTGAAGTCGGCGTACTTTTCCGGCTACGATTTAAGCTATGGATGTACAATTCTCGCATGCTCTTTTGGCTCGAGGAGGTTTTCGCAGTTATTTTTTGTTTTGCAGAATTCGGAGATAAATTCTCCGTGTTATCTACGCCATCTTGTTTACTTAGAGGAGTTCGCGGGGTATGCGTGGCGTCCAATAGGTTTTGTACGGAGCTTGATTTTGAACGATTAGAAGAAATGTCAGCTTCTTTAGTTGAAATTTCGATTTTTAAAAGGGACGTAAGAGAAGTTAGCGCTGAATTTTGAAGATCTAGAATGCAAAGTGGGAGAAATATTTTTTCCGGTTAATTTTGACAGGTGTCAATTTTTGACACCTGTCAAAAAATTATAGATTAATTTTACCTGATGAATTAAAACTGGTAATAGCTTCACAAAGGGACTGCAAAAAAATTTCATTGCCACTTTCTGAAAGCACAGATGATAATATTTCCAATACGTTTTTTATTTTAACGTTTTTTGCAGAACAATCGCAATTCAATAAAACGCCTAATAAATTGAAGATTTCGCCCCATAGTCTATTTCTCAAATATATCAGCTGAGAAAACTCGCAATCTAAAAGTTGTAGTGAGAAAAAATAAAAGCTCCATCTAGCGGGCCAAAAAGCACTTACTGTACACGTTATTATTTAATAGCGACAGCAACACATTTAGGCAATCTCTAGCGTTCAATATCGTAGTAAAAACAGATTCGCTGCAATTGGTGGCTCGACACAGTAGCGCACAGATTGCACGATTCATTTCTAGAATATCGCAGTAGAGGGAAAGATCTTTAGTGTCGATAAGATGAAGATTCGGAATCAGCAAACACCTACAAACAAAGACAATGGTTGGATTAAACGGTAATTGGCCAGTTTGCCGCAGAAAAACGTACTTGAACAATACTTTTATTAATCCGTGGTTTTGTAACTCGCTTGTAACGTTTAATGGTGCGAAGTTCATGAGGTTATATAAAAATATCGCTATAGATTTTACAAATCCCGGGGTTGTTATGACGAATACAACTGTATTGTTGTCGGAATCCTTTGAGCTTGTTGAACGCTTCGTGTAACCGGCACCCTTCATGAAGGTATAGATGAAATTTTCGCTTTTTGGGGATTGTTGACCTTGACATAGAAATTCTGTATATTTAGACGAAGGATGTTGAAAGTAATTATCTTTACCTTGAAATAATTTAGTGATAACTTCTTCGTCGATGTAGAACTTATTTTTAAAATATAGACAATTGAAGATCAATTCTAGATTGTTGTAGAAGTTATTTTCGCATAGCAACTTTAAGATTTCGCTTATGTTACATGTTTCCTAAAATAGGACGTCAATTATACTCCAATTATTTGATGTAAGAAGGAAAGTTGCCTTTTCAAATGTCATTCCTGATTAATCGATTTATTCATAAAGGTAATTTTAAAGAATGTAGGCAATTCCATGGTGAGTTATAGTGAGGAAAACTTACCTGCGAGTACGGTGTGGCAGCCTTGTCTAAAGTAAAAGATTCCTGGGATGTACTTATGGTGTGACTGCTTAGATTTGTCAAGAAATCGGCAATATTTTCCCGAACGATATTAGCTTCTTCGTGGTCTACAAGAATGTTTATAGCTGCTTCCCATATATTACTTTTCCTTTTGCGTTTGTATTCTATAATATAAATACAGGATGACACAAAACTACACGTGATAATTGTAACTGGTGTTACTAGTCATAATGTAAAATCGAGTTTTATTTTTTTTTATAGTTTATTTATAAAGCCAAAAAAATTATTGTAAGCAAAGGATGGGCCAATAGGTTTTTATTGGTCGTGTAATCGAGGAAAATCCACTCAAAAAACGAATGAGTTCAACTTCTCTTCCCAATACAAACGGCGAAGGTATACATAAATCACAATAATGATCACTGAAAAGTTCCAGTTGAATACTCAATAAAAAACACCTGGATAACGTCTATTCTTATTCGTTGGTTATACGGAATTATTCAAGTTACTCGACGCAAAATATTACGACTATATTATCTGAGTGCGGTAAAGTTTTATTTTTAGAGTATACTTTTTCATTTTCAGTTTTATATTGCACTTATGAAAAAATTACTGCTGTATACACAAGGTGTTCAAAAATTATGATTAAATAATTGTAAGTTTTAAACATCAATAATTTGCCTCTATTTTATGTCAAAAGCAGATGTGGAATTTAATTCTTTTTAATTGTTTTGTATCCCAATTTCTGGAACAAATTATCGGTTGATGCAATACCAAAATATTGGAAAAATATATCCTATTGCAGAAATGGACAAAAATTTGGTAAAATCAAAAATATGTTGCAGTAAAAGGATCGTTTTGAAATGAAGACCATTTAATACCGACGACAGTTCTTCCGACTAAAAAATAGCCAGAGATGAGTTAAAAGTTAAACATGAAGAGGGTATTAAAAGTTGCAGTACTTGCATACAATACGTGGAAGAAAACATGGTCAAATTAAACAGTTTGACCGCTCTCAGAAGACCACGACAATGTGCAATGTAGGCGCCAAACAAAATTTGCAGACTTTCTTCAAAAAATATTATGATCATATTCTATTATTTAATAATATATTTGTAAAGATTAACGCGAAAGGTTTAGTTGTTTAGTTTTCCTTAAAAATATGTAGAATTTTTGTTATAATGATTGTTTTAATATGACTACAGTAATTCGGACTAGCAAAGCTTTATTGTACTTGAAACAGAAATTGTATGTTCGTCAAGATTCTACGTTTCTTTCAATATCTACTGCACGTAGATAAATTATTCAACCTTTTCCCTGAACCACTATGTATATCTACTAACTGTTATAGCAGAGATTCCATATAAATTTTTCAAAAAATCTATAAAATTTCAAGATTTCATCCACGTAACACTTTGCATACCTTGCACGATATTTACAGCGCACTTCTGTGACGTAGCAAGCCCAGCGAACAATTGAAATATACCCGCTCGCAGAACGACATCCCTACTCTGCCACAGTGACGTCAGATTATAGAAATTATCTTCGATACCCGATTCTTCGTCGATAAAACACGATTCCCATTCCTAAAATAGTATTTGGAGGAACTTTAGACTTCCACTAGAAAAAGTTTGATTAACGTACGGCGATATTGGCTTGTTGCATTTCTACTAGTAGATGGTTCAATATCAAGACGGCGTGTCGCGTGATACTCAACCCCATTACGGAGTTAGCGGCCGAAGTCCCTTTGCCGCAATGAAAGGCACCGACCATCTCGCACAATCCGGTGACAATTTGAATTAGCAGGCTTCTCGAGTTCGAATCGTTTTTGCTTTTTATCCAGCCTAAGGAGGCTGTTAGGTGCACTAGGCAGGAAAGTAGAGCATCTAGGTATGCTAAAAACAAATTTATCTGTTGGAGAACACCATGTATCGAAAACGCTAGATCACTTTTTTAATAACTTGAATCATTGATAAAATTATAATTTCCTAGCATTTTGGCAGCGTTTTAAATTCCTGAAAAAATATCAGTCAAGGATTTGAACCCATGACCTCTGCGTTACCGGCGCAACGTGCTACCAACTACACCACAAGACTAAATGTGAGTTCAAATCACTTTTAGTACCTAGATATCATAATGTCTGTAGATATATCGTAATATCTCAGCAGACAATTTACTTACCCAAATCGTAGAAATGCTGAGAATCACTAAATTTTAAATTTGACGCAATAATCTCAATGACGTGAGTCCAAGATGACGAATAAAACAAATTCAGACCGTACAGATCTAAATAATGCTGTTCGGAGGACACACACGTCGTAATTAGAAGCAGAAGATATTTGTTTATAGGTTTCGAATCTGCATCTTCGATTCTATCCTTCGAAAGCAGCGTCAAGATTGGGTTGGTCTCACATTTAAGCAAATCAGATATCCAGCATTCTGTACCTGTTATATTTAAGAAAATAGCGTATGAAAGAATTGTAAGTAAATTGGAATTAAATTTCAGCTTTAATTTTACCTTGGTCTTTGTATAAAGTCACAAATGTCGTTAAAAATTCCAACAAATACTGCAAAAGTTCATTGTCTTCACGACTAGACGGTGAGGTGTTTAAGAATCTGCAGAAGGCTTCTTTCCACGGTAAGGTCAAGATATTGGTTTCGAAAACGAAATCGTACTTAATTGATTTGAATAAATTTACATATCTGGAATTTAAAGAAATAATTTACTCCATCATATAGGCTTTCGCGACCGTTATTTTTCGAAAACATTGCAGAGCATGCCAAAAACTGTGGGGAAAGTGCAAAGTCCACAACATGAAATTAGGCATTGAATTAACTATGTGAATGCTTTTATTACCCAGTCAGCTTAATTAATGCTTCAACCACATCCTGGTGAACGTTAGCGTTTTGCACCAACTTCAAATACTTTTCGATGCAGTATTGTATGGAAGTACTTTGTAACTGCGCCAAATCCATATTCGATAATCGCAGGACTTTGTTGAAATCATCGGTGTCCTTATAACTGACATGATCCCAACCCAACACCTCATTAAATCCACCAAACCACTCAGAATTCCAATGTAACTGTAATGACTGCAAGCAGTATTTATCCTGTAGTAAGATTTCTATAAAATTTAAATCAATTGGGCCATGTTTAAGGTGGAATATTGTAGGTACCTGTGATTAGTTGATGTTCATCCTCAGTTTTGGCTTTATACGTTTGACAAATGAATGGAATTTTAAGTTTTTTGATTACTATTTCTGGTAAACTTAAATTAAAGCTTACTGGACTTCCCTTCATCAAATAATTGTACAGTAAAAGGAATAGCAATGTACTGCCTTCGTGTCTCATACGTTCCTCGGTGCAAAACAGGAACAAGCCTGTTAAAATAAATATTGAGAACAACTTGTAAAGTATGACGGTTTTAAAATTATCACCTCGTAACACTAAATAATATAGAACCAAGTTAGTAGATAATTCTTGTCGAATGGTAGCGTTATATAGGCAGACATTTTTTAAAATACTTGCAGCTGGTATTACTGAATCTGGATAATCTTTATAATCTGAATCATCTAAAGCACTGTTCATTACATTGATGACAGCCTTCACTCCATTTCTCTGCAGAAAAATATTATGCAGCATAGGATCTTCCAACATTACACTAATTTGAGTTAAAGCTGATCTGCGAATGACTGGTTCGATATTATTTGAACTTAGCAGTTCTAAGACTTGCTGAAGACTACTTGACTAGAATATTACTTCATTACACCATTTCCAAATTAAAATAGTTTCTTATACGTACTTGGTAATAATGTTGAGTAGCTTGCACCTTATTCAAATCATAAACATGCCTAATTTGGCAACACAACCCCAAAGACTTGTCGAATAGATTATTGATCCTCGGTAACAGATCTCGAGTATCACCTTGCGATGCTAAAAACCAGCACAATCTAGATACAGCTTCGTCTCTAACCGAACTATCTTCACTGAATAATAGGCAACAATTTCCCTTGAGAATCTACTACGGAAGCTTATCCATTAAAATAATATCTGAGGATAAAATCGTAAATGTACCTCCAAAGTCGTTAAGCCCATCGATTGGGCAGTGTCCGGATCAAGGAAGCTCATTAAAGTACGGCCAATTGGAGTAGTTTGATCAACAAAACATAGTAAGGATGGGAATGTTAAGATTAAGGCCTCGACTACAGAGTTCCATATGTCTTCGGTCACTAATATTTTGCATTTCAAGATGTGGATTAGGATATCTTCGGAGAGCTTTTGAATCTGATATATTTAAGTGACAAAGATTAGATTTTTTAGAGGATTTATTAATCTTGAAGTTTTGATATGCGATTTTGATTGCAATATACTTCTTATAGCTTATTATGACAAGTGTAATTATATTAACGTAATGAATTTCTTAGCTATCTATACTTTCGACGTATTTATGCAAAAAAATGTACTAAAATGGGATGAATTTGACATCGTCTTTCTAAAGAAAAATTGTAAACTCAAAGTATAAACATTTGAAACAACTCAGTTTTCTTTCTATCTTTTTAATAACATAGCAGGTGACGACGAATTTTTTTTAAACTACCTCTTTGCATAATACAAGCCAACATTGCGTGTCCTAAAACTTTGGTTAAATTAATCCAATAGATAACATTATTTATGTTTTTGACTAAGTATTCTTCTTCTGTGGTGGCTGTTGCTTACTTAAATAAAATGTAGCCTAATTAAAAATTGACAATTAAAATCATTAAATGTTTATTGCATTGTTTATTTTTTTAATGGTCCATTGCAAATTTTAATTGTGACACTAAACTGATTATAATGAATTAGGACTAAAAGAAAAGGAAGAAGAGGAAGAAAAGGAAGAAGAGGAAGAAGAGGAAGAAGAGGAAGAAGAGGAAGAAGAAGAAGAAGAAGAGGAGGAAGAAGAGGAAGAAGAGGAAGAAGAGGAAGAAGAGGAAGAAGAGGACGAAGAGAAAGAAGAGAAAGAAGAGAAAGAAGAGAAAGAAGAAGAAGAGAAAGAAGAAGAAGAAGAGGAAGAAGAGGAAGAAGAGGAAGAAGAGGAAGAAGAGGAAGAAGAGGAAGAAGAGGAAGAAGAGGAAGAAGAGGAAGAAGAGGAAGAAGAGGAAGAAGAGGAAGAAGAGGAAGAAAAGGAAGAAGAGGAAGAAGAGGAAGAAGAGGAAGAAGAGGAAGAAGAGGAAGAAGAGGAAGAAGAGGAAGACGAGGAAGAAGAGGAAGAAGAGGAAGAGGAGGAAGAGGAGGAAGAGGAGGAAGAGGAGGAAGAGGAGGAAGAGGAGGAAGAGGAAGAAGAGGAAGAAGAGGAAGAAGAGGAGGAAGAGGAAGAAGAGGAGGAAGAGGAAGATGAAGAGGAGGAAAAAGAAGAGGAAGAACAAGAAAAAGGAGAAAGAGCGAGAGGAAGAAGAAGTTGAGGAAAAACAAGAAGAGGAAAAATACGGAGAGGACAAAGGCGGAAAAGGTGAAGAAGTAGGAGAAGAGAAGAAAAAGGTATGTGAGGAACGAGGAAAAGGGAAGAAACAAAGGAAAAGGAGAAAGAAAAGGAACAATACGAAAAGAACAAAGTAGGAAAAAGGGCAAGTGGAAGAAACGGAAGAACGAGGAAAGGAAGGCGAGGGACGAACAAAATGGGAAGCAGGAAAAAGAAGGAAGAAAAGAATGAATTATAAAAGGAAGAGAAATAGGGAAATGAGGAAATAAAGAATAAGAAAGAAAGAAAAGGGAGAAAAGAAGACGAGAAAAGGAGTGGAGGCAAAAGGAGATGATGCAATAAAAAAAAACAGAGAAGAAGAGATGCAGAGGAAGAAAAAATTAAGAAGGAGGAAGGAAATAAAGAAAGAATGAAACGAAAGCAAGAGAGAAGAAAAACAAATAAATATACACAAAGCATAATCAGTTATTAACCATTAATCAAATATTTAATCAATAAATTAATTGATCAATAAAAATTTGATTGAACAATACCCAGCTACGTAGAGCAGGCCTTTTAGCTGCCAACCGGCTTCAACTTTATCGCCCCTCATTTTTGTCGCTCTAGGGCATTTGCCCAACTTGTGAAGTCCCCTATTAATACCCCACTCGTTGATACGCCGTATCTTTATCCAAAGTTCCATTAAACAAATTTAATACCTCTAAATCCTTCGACGACAATCCATTCAAAGCGATCTCGTTCAAAATCGAAGACTGCATCAAGAACAATATCTGCGAACCAGGCGCTCCACTTTTCGACGTATTGAGCTTAGGACCTACAGCACCAATCACCCGCTTAGCACACAATCTAAAGGTTTCCCTTCGAATATCGCCGTCACCGTGCCTCAATAATTCCAGTATAATTTCAGCTATGTTTTCCCTAAGGCGGCGGTCTTCCATTAAAAGCGGTAACTTATTCGCGCAAATTTCGATGAAGCTTCTGATCAGCGATAATTTCTTATGAAAATCCAAACTTTTCAAGCTCATTTTTACAAGTAATACACACTCGTCTATTGGCAGAGATTTGTGGTTCTTCAGGAATTTGACGGCAACCTTCATGCTTTCGCAAACGGCTTGGACGTCCTGGTATTTCGTGAAGGTGTCATTTTCGTATCGTCCATTGAATTTCTAAAAGGGCGTAGTAACAATTTATACGTTAAAAACAAAGATTTACGATGGTAGATTACTTCAACAAGTTCTAATAGCTTTACTTGGATTCCTGGATATAGTCTGGATAGTGCAGAATCTAGCAGAGTAATCGTTATGACGTTTTTTAAATTCCTGGGCAGTATAACGTCGATTTTATCGTCGGCTATAGCGACCGATAATAATTTTAAACAGCTATTTAATAGGCTGATATGGATGAAACGCGTGTTAGCTTCAAAATCGCTTGAAATTGTCTCCAACCTGGAAAAAAATGTAAAAGACAAACAGTATTCAGAATGCCAAAAAAAGATGTTATTCCGTGTTATAACATGAACGATATCATACTAACGGCTGAGATAAGTAGAGACCGGATTATATGCAAACTGAATATATATTTTATTTTTCCATATCTTTAATTCTAGTATATATCTAGATGTATTACACTAATTGAAGTTAATTAGCGCTAATTAGTGATTGGATATATTGCATATTTAGGCATTTCCATGCATATTTTTACAAATATTACATATATTGCATATTTAGGCTTTTTCTTATCCTTTCTATTAGTAAAAATTCCTAGTAATTCCTAAGATAGACCGACAACGGACAATTCTGAGAACCATAAATCTTTTTCATTGGTTTCTCTTATACTTTTTTCCAAGAACTGCACGTGTTTAATTTCGCCTAGCAGAAGGGATGTGGTAAATACGTTTTATTATTATTATAATTCCCAAATAAACTATTCATTCATTCATTGAATATCTTTGAGCGAAACAGCATGTAATTGTGTTACGTTTTTAAATACTGTGCGTACATACAATGAGTATAGCGAACAAAATTTCTTTATGGATTAAGCCGTATCCTGAAGTGATAAAGGATGGCGACAAAATATTTTGTCGAGCCTGCAGTAAACTGGTAAGTTTAATTTTACTAGAAGCTTTACAATTGTTTTTAAATTCTTTAACTTTCGATATAAAATGACAATTGTTGTTGTAGGTGTCTTGTGGGAGAAAATACCTGATTGATCAACATGCTAAAACATATTGGAAAATGTGAAAAACTAAAGCGATCCGCATGTGTGTAGTAATCTATATATAGATGTGTAGCATCAACTTTACGAAACTCAGAACAAGAAGAATATAATACGGATCTGTGTAACGCATTAATTTCGTCTAACATACCATTAGCAAGATTAAACAATGTTAATTTAAAATCATTTCTGCAAAAATATTGCAAACATAATATACCTGACGAAAGTACCTTACGAAAAAATTATGTCACATCTTGTTACCAGCAAACAATGGCAGAACTTCAACAATTGGTAGAGAATAATTTTATTTATATCATGGTAGATGAGAGTACGGATAAGTGTGGCTGTTATATTGCTCATTTGTTAATAGGAATTCTTCATAAAGATAT
Source organism: Trypoxylus dichotomus (assembly GCA_023509865.1). Taxonomy (NCBI): domain Eukaryota; kingdom Metazoa; phylum Arthropoda; class Insecta; order Coleoptera; family Scarabaeidae; genus Trypoxylus; species Trypoxylus dichotomus. The sequence goes on from CM042078.1 coordinate 55,187,893, forward strand.
TGTAGGTAAATCATATTTAATTTATTGTAAAGAACATCAAAAAACAAATAATGTGACAATTGCCCAATTCATTCAAGAAGGTTTATCAAATTTCTTTATACCTGGAAGTATACATGATAAAAGCCGCGCAAAATTTGAAAATTTTTTATAGTAACATTATTCGCACCACTTGTTTAGCTCATGGCTTCAATCATGGAGCAGAAGACGTTAGGAATCAATTTCCTTTGATTAATGATTTAATTAGCAATGTCGAAAAAGTATTTTTAAAAGCACTTTTACGAATCTAATTTTATAAGGAGCGACTTCCCGGTGTTAAGTTGCCTCCTGAACCTATTATTACGAGATGGGGACATGGTTAGACGCTGCAATTTCTTACGCCGATAATTTTGAAGGAATAAGAAAGTGTAATTTTTGAAATCACTGCTGACTGCATTGCTCTAGAAAACTGTAAAAGGATAGTGTCATCAACAGAATTGCTACAAAACCTTTTGTATATTAAGTTAAATTATAGCTTTGTTTCAAGTTCCATTTCTAAACTAGAAACGCAAGCGATGCCGCTCTCGAAATCAGTCGAAATAGTAGACGAATTTGAAATGCTATGTAAGAAGGTTAAGGGTACAATAGGTAATTCTATATACGATAAATTTTGCAAAGTAATAAGTAAAAATGCGGGGTATTTGAAACTGAAGAAAGTTAAGAAAATTTTGGAAGGTGAAACAGTAAACGATTTCGATTTTAATTTTAGTGTAGAATGTATTGCAAAGTTAAAAAATGCGCCAATTACATCTGTGGATATTGAAAGAAGCTTTTCTATTTCGAAGCATATGTATTCTGATAGAAGACAAAACTTTCTTTTACACAATTTTGAAAAACATTTAATGATAAATTGGTTTAGAAATATGTTGTAAACAAATGTTGTGCAATAAAGTTAATATTTAAATTTCTGCTCTTATTTATTTTATGTAAAAATTTTGCATATTGTCGCATATTTTCTCAAAAATCAATGCATATATATGCGCATATATTCCAGTCTTTCTTTGTATATAATCCGGTCTCTATTTATAATTATAACTGCAATTCTCAAACAATGGAGTTTTAGATAATTCAATTATGTAAATAATTTTTCCAAAAATTTTTGTTTAGTAATTAAAATTATTTATTAGAATACGTGCTATATGAATTTTTGTAACACATTGTTGTGCCTACTTTTTTCTTTAATTCCTTTTAAAAAAGGTATAAACAATTCTAAACATTTCAAGTATGTCATTAAACAAACTTACCTTACATATTCGATAGTATCACCAAATTTGATTAAAATCTCTCTTATTGTTTTAATTACATCTCTAACGGCATCATTTCCAGAACAATCCCAAATTTTCTTGTTTAAACACAGTTCCAACAGATCCATAAGACTACTTAGTAAGAACAGAGATCTCACTGTACATCTCTATTATCAAAAGAATGACAAAAATTATTTCAAAGTTTTTACAATTAAAGAAGCATACCATCCATCGTTTTCCATAAATTGCTTCTTTAGTATTACTAGTCCGACTACTTAAGTAATCCAAAATGTGAGTAATCGTATTTAGACAATAGTATGGCAAAGGTAGCTGCTTTACTTTTAAAACATTTACGGTGTGGGAATTTTCTATATCCGAGCTTATATTTGATCTATATGATGTCAAATCTGAATTGATACTAGGATCAATCGGCGATGAATTTGATGAAGCTTGTGATAAAAACTGCAATAATTAAAGTTATTATAAATTATTATATGACATCTCGACAGCACTCACAAATTGCTTTAAATTGTACATAGAAGGGTCGTTGTAATAATTAATACGAACTTTCAAAAGTTTAGTAAATTTAATTAAAGCTTTTAAGACAGCTGCCTTAATCCTAGATGAATTACAAGATAGAATTAGCCGTTGCAATTCCTACAAAAACACAATTTGCTTACTTTATTTTAGAAAATAATACTTCTTTACTTACAAATAGAATCGTTGGTCTTTGAAGAAACACTTCAGCTGGAAAATCGTGTAACATAACATCGGAAAAAAATTCACATGTATGCAGTAAAGAACTAATTTCCGATGGATTTTTCAAAGAGTTTTCAACAGATTCCAGTACGTGTCGATCAGTGTTTATTAATGAATACCAAGATAAGTAAAAATATGGTAAATAGGAATCTGTTTGCTCCAAAAACTTGTCAGACGTAGGTGTGTCAATTACACTAAATTCAACATTATTAAATTCGACCCTAGAACGGAGACAATCAAAGAAATTATAGCTTACATGCTTTATGTGGCTTACCCTGCTTGCTGCTCATTGGATGAACTTCCTTGAACCACACCTTTGATTGTAGTTGCAGTAGATTCTGCAGAAGCCTTAGGGAAAGGAATGTATTGTTCTCCAGATCTATAACTTAATGGAATATCCGAAAGCAAAGGAGGGACAATAGGAACTTCCGCTTTACAATAATCTTCAATATATCGAACAATTTCATTAATCGAATCATGGTATGTAGGCTCTGTATAATTACAAATCTGCTTCAATTCATTAACAACCTTTTTACTGCTGTAATATTTCAATAACATTTTTCCAGATTCGGTCTACAATAAAGAGTTAAGGAGAAATTATAAATGCATTTATTTCTAAAAATAAGAATTACCTCCAATATGTCTCTGATAAGCTTTAAAACAAGATCCTCGCATGAACATTCAGGGAATAAAAACCAATCAAACAATTTCTGCAAAATCTCCTTACTTCTAGCTAAATCGTTATCGAATATGTATCCGTTCTCTAGCTTAGAAATGATGTTTTTAAGTGCCCTTTCTCTAATTTCTAGTATTTTATGACCTGTAAAATAATTTGTAGTCAAATATGAAATGCAAGTTTTAACAAAGGATTGTACCTAGTTTCTGTATATGTACTGAATGTATGCATTTTTCTGACATCTCAATAATTCTAATTTATTTCAAAGTGGATTTGTATAAATTAATTATTGTTAAAACTAATTAGGAAAGTTTTAAATTTCGGTTAGTTTGATTTGACAGTTTTGTTGTGGTTTATGATTTTTTAGTTCATGCAATTAACACTAGAGAGTGCTGTTAGTTTATTTTAAATTGTGGGCTTTTGTATACTTTTTTACCTTATTTATTTTATTTTGCACTAAAATTCTAATAGCTAATTAAATTTCAATTATATCTTTTAAAAATACTCATGTAGCTTACATATGGCGAACCATACCCTGATTTTCATAGAAGCTTTTGAAAATGAAAAATAAAACAGAATACTTGTGTTATTAAAAAAATCAATTACCAATATTTAAAAAGTTACATATTAAAATTAAGAAGTATCCCTGTTACAGCATAACGGTTATACATAATAACAACCAATAAGAAACTGCACAAATTAGTAACCAATAGCAGAATGACTCAAATTTTAAACTATACAGTTTAAATTTTCATTTTCACTTGTAATAATTTATGTGTAAGGATTCAAATAAACGAAAAAGGTAAGAACACCTGTTTATTTAAAAAATCTTTTGTATGGTACTATACAATATTCATCAATTTTGTAAAGTTTGGCGGCCGTAAATATAAGTCTTATGCATATATGCAAAATGTACAAAGATCAAAGATAATATATGTGTAACGCATATCACACTGCAAACCAACAATCTTACTACAGGCTTTGGGATACTTTTCAGTAAAAGAATTGCTAAACGAAAAGTACTTGGCCCACAGAAGAATATCAAACAAACAAAAAAGAATCTATTACTAGCTTCATCAAATAAAACTAATGAAACAGCAAGAGTTAATATATGTCCATACAATGCGTAACCTATTAAGGACACAATTTCATAACAATTAACGCTAGAGTTACTAATATTTAATAACAATTTACATGTTAAAGGCATCACGATTACATATGTTAAAGAAAATTTGATTGGAGGAAGGTCTATTGATTCTTTTTTGTTGTAATGACCATATTGCAAAAGAAAGAAGAAAAGTATACATGCTATCATTGGACCTAAAAAGTCAATATAAATTTTTTGAAATCTTTTCGCTAATGGAGGTATAAATGAGGTATATATTCGAAAAACTAATTCGTACAACGAAATAAAAAATAATTTCCTAATACTTTGTTTCGATGAATGATCTTCCAAATTAATAAAAACAATTGAATTTTTCATTTTTATGATGAGCTAATTTATTTTAAAATTATACATCAGGGCTTCCCTTTTCTTAAGTATTCCTGCCTCGCCTTCTCTAATTCTTCCTTTAAATTATTGGAAAATCTTCGGCTAAATTGTTTTAATTTTTCAGGCGACAGATTTTCCTTCAGACCACGTTCCTCAGCAAGCAGTTTCGATCTGTTAAAAATATAAACAACAAAACGTGCTGCTCTGCGCATAGGATAAGAGTTACTTAACCGTTCTACTAATTCTGGATGATTGGTCAAGTAACGTATTATAAGCCTGAAAATCATCTTTACGATTTTTGCATGCCAAACGGATAAAGATATCTGTACTTTTGCAGAAGTTCTTGTTTAAGACGTAATTGTGTTTTTAAAGCTTCTAAGTGATTTAATTGTTGCTCCTTACTGAATTCAATACCCGCAAGCAAACGGATCTAAACAAATAATTGATATAAATCTAATAAAGACTTGTAACATGACTCTTTGTGTTACCTGTGCTCTTGCGTGGTCCAACCTCTTTTGCAATTCTAAAACTTTCAAAGAACAATCTTGGGATTCCCTACTTTTGGACGTGTTATCGTGATGGTCCTTTTCTACGCTGAAATAATATCGTGACGTCTATCTTGCCAAATTCTTACCGTATCAATTGTTTCACTATTTTTAGAATTCATACCTTCCTTAGTATACTAACCTTCTAATTATTTCATAGACTACTGGTAGTATTTCTATATTTAATTCTTCTACGGTTATTCGCTTCTTGTTATCTAGATTTTGTTCGGTATTTTCCATATCGTCTAATGCATTTTTGAAACAGATCGCTTATGTAAAAGTATAGGGTAAAGATTATTTGAATTTTGACAGATTTATTTACTCTTCAAATAGAACATAGCACGATTTAAGAACGTTCCTATAGGCTTTTAGAAGAAGAAAATACGATTAAAACAAATTGTGTTAAGAACTATCAATCTAATTTACATGCTTACGTTTATTGCTCCTTTAGTTCCGAAATAAAACTTTTAATGATGAGAAATTCTAAGAAACGATAAGTAATTAAAATCTAGTATTTGTGAACGCATCTTTAAAAACATGTAGATGTCGGTAAAGTCGACTGCGGTCCTGCCAAATAAACGTCAATTTAATGTCAACTTGAAGTTTCCGTATTTATTTATATATTTTTTATGTCTGAATATGTAAATATTGCTTTATATCGAGAATATTAATTCATCGTAGAATACTATACACAATTTTTACAAACATGTCTTCTCCTCCAATGGCCAAGAAAGTAGATCCAGGTTGGAATGATCCTCCAATTTTGAACTACACAGCTTCCAATCCACCACCAAAATCAAGAATTACAAATAAAAGAGTAGCCTTTCCGTTATCATCACCAGCATCCGGGCTATCACAGGCTAAATTTCCCCCTAGTGCAATACCTCCATTATTAATGCAATTAGGCACAGGTGATGCGAATGTGATAGATAATACAAAAACTTTAGAAGAAATATTAATAAACTTAGACAATGCTTTAAAGAATGTTAGTGAGCCTGATGTAGTTAAAAGTAAGTTGAACTTATTTCAAATCATGTGGAAGGAAGATAAATTAAATAGTAGAATACAAAGATCTATTTTAGACCTGAGTAAATACATTGTCCAAGGCAATATGGAAAAGGCTAATGAAATTTATTTACAATTAATGACAGAAGATTCAAATTTATGTGAGTCTTGGATTGATGTTTTTAAACAGTTGATATTTAACAAAAAATATTAAAAAAATAAGTTATACACAGTGATTTTGAATATGTACTTTATAATAAGTATTATGGCAATAAAAGTATTTAAATATATAATTTTCCTTTCTGTGTATTGTACCATTTAATACAAGCAAATCAATTTGCTTTAATTATTACCTAGAAACACTTGCTAATGTTGAAACGCATTTATGTATATGGCGAGAAATTTTGTGTGATATTTGTTTTTCAATACTTTGTAATAATATGCAGCAGTTTATAATCTTTATCTCTTACTAAATCTAAGTACCTGCATTAAAAAGCATGTGAAATATTTTCTCCACAGATGGCACTAACATATAAGAACAATTTTCAAATTCATTTCAAATTACCTAAATTAAATTCGCATTGGGAACAGCTAATAATGAGTTTATATAAATATTTTCAGATTGGAGGAGGAAAGGTAAAACTTTGTCATTTTGATGCAGCTAACTTAATTTAGCAACATAGTTGTGTTTCTCTGTATATCACATAAACGAAAAGCCCAATTTTTGTTTGAAACAACCAGAAATTGTGCTTCGTTTTCTGTTATCAGTATTCAAAAATAATCAGATTATGATTTTTCTGCGAATAAAGTTCTATGTCTAACGGTAAAATAAAAGTGTGTTCATAAAGTCTAGAAATATGAAAAATAATTTAGTATTAAAATCTTTTCCGTTAGTGTTACCAAATGGTTGTCAATTCCATGCATAGATGGCGCAACAACGATTTTGAAAAATTTTACATAGAAAATATGGTGAGTAATTTTAAATACAATATTTTGATATCGATTGCACAAAGGATAATTCAGGATGTTTTTAATTTTGTTAAAGAAAAAATAATTGCAAATTTGTAAAAAACTTTCCTTTATTGGTATTAAAATACAATTAAAAAAGTATATTTATGCTTTGATATGTTCATCAATAAACAATATTGTATTTATTAAGTTATCTACTTCATTAGACACATTTCCAAGGGGGTGATTATCATCATACAAATGCATTCTAGAAAAAAGAATTGGTTTTTGTTAAAGTTTTAATGGAATTACGGGCTAGAGTTGAAAATACATACTTTACAGTGATACCATTTGCTTTCAATCGAGTATAGTACTCCTTCGATTGATGTTGAGGCACACGTAGATCCTTCGAGCCAACTTGCAACATCGTAGGAGCTTTTACTTTGTGCGCGTGTTGTATAGGAGATCGGGTACGCATTTCTTCCAAAATTTTAAGATTAGGCTCACCGATTTGAGTGTATTCGCTACCTGCTTCAACATAACACCTAATAATAGCAATGTTATATTAATTCGAGTTTTCTTTTAAGTATCAGAACATTCTCACCAATCTGGTATGTCGCTTAACACACTCATGGAAGCTATATCGATGACAGCATTTCTAGCGACAACTACTTTAAACATATCTGGCTTTTGCCCACTTAAATGCGTAACTAAAAATCCTCCATGGGAACCGCCAACTAAAGCAATTGCGTTCCTATTCAACCAAGGATACTTCGACAGAGCCGTTTCGACAGCTAATACGCAATCAGAAACGTCACTGGTACCTACGCGACCTGGGAGGAAATCAACGGAAGCTTGACCAGCTCCTATAGATCCTCGGAAGTTAATCAATAGTACTGCGTACCCTGTAGAAGATAATTTCCTTAATATCAGAGGATGAAAATTAAATTTAAATATGATTCTTACCCAATTGGAGAAACAATGACATTTCCAAAGACAAGTTATTAGCAAAGGCACTATGAGGTCCGCCATGGGGCCATACGATAAGAGGAATACTGGCTTCTGCACCTGTTTCGGGTCCTACATATATGGCACTGAACGTTTCTAAAGTATATTCGATAAAATTAATAGTAACTTACATAACCTAAAACTTTTATAAGAATGACGTACTGACATTTGACAAATGGAATGACAATCTTGTCACTTGATGTGTCATTTATCAAACTGTCATTCTTGTGGTTGTGTACACTTACTGACGTCATCATTTACGTCTTGCGTGATATCTAAGTAATGATAAACGTGGTTCTCAAGCCCTGGCGTTCTGTTTCTGGGTGTAACTTCGAGCCATTCAATTGAATCGACATCGTCTTGTAGCTCTGCGACAACCAATACATCAGCTTTGAGAAAATTCCTATGATTTGCTAAGATTGTATCGTTGTATACTCCTAAGATTATGAAACTGTCGGCAGTGTCCCGAAGTTGAGTTATTGTTTTTTGATCTGCACAAAAAGATGAAATAAGTTTTAAAGTATGACACGCAGGTGTGCTACCAGGAACTGCCAGTATTTATATCTGGAAAAATATAAATCAATGAATTTGATGAAATAATTAATATCAGTAGGGCGTACAAATTATTAGATTTTTGTACTCAACATGAAATGTTTTAGGGTTTTGAAAAAAAGTTAACCGATGCATTTTAAATGAAAAACATCAAATTCTCGCAAACATCCTTATTTTTTCATCCTTTTGTGGTATATGACAACTGGAGCTAACCATTTGATTTGTTCAAGAGTGGCGTGAGTGCAGTGGGCTTATTTAACAAAAATGTACGTTTGGTATATTTAATACGTTCACTCTGAATTACATATAGCAACTGATCATATGCGAGATAGAATCGAGGTTTTTTGCCGGTTTCAGTTTGTTGAACCTCCCCCAGTCGAACGTCAGTGTTAAACAAACAAGAATGGGTAACTCTGTAATAATGCAAACTATTTGATCTTTGTTAAACAGTACTTGTTGATAAAACCTTATCAGAAATCAACTCCAGAATAGGTGCAAAAGTGAAAACACCTTAATAGAATTTCTCCACATTTGAGATGTTTATATTTTATGCTTAAAAAGGGTGCAAGATGTGTAAGATTCTCTGTAAGGAAATTTTAAGCTTTTTTCTAATATGTTTAACAATACCTAACGTATGCAAAATTTCTTAGGATTATAAATTGCGGGAACATTTAAATCATGCCTTTATACTAAGTTATATAATAATCATTAATGAAGAATGCAATAAAATAGAAAGTCAATGAGTATATCATCTTTAAAAACACCTGCGTGTGATTTAGGAGTAGAATCAAACATCGCTTGCCATGTTTTGAGGTTGACTAACAAGGTCTCTCAAAGAAACATATTACGGAACTCTAAAAGAGCATGAAAAAATATTAAAGCATTTGGTGAAAAATTACACCTGTAATTTTTTTTTCCAAAAGTTTAAATAACTCAATATAACACAAATAAACATACGAAACCTTACATAAATTTGACTTAAAATCTTATGAAAAACACAAAAAGTGTCATAGAGTATATTACATAAAAAAGCAACAAAATGGCATTGATTTTGGGTGTTACCAGAAGTGACTTATGTCAAAATAGTTTAGCTGAGTTGGCCTCAGTAATAGTAAATAAATTACAGTTCCTTGTATCACACTTTGCCTGGACTTTTGTGACTGTTTTACCTAAATCTATTATGTAGGATTGTATAGTATTTTTCTGATTGGTCGCCAATAATAATCTACCGTCATTGGTCCAACAATTTTTTGGAAAACCATTGTTGTATAGTCCATAGAATGGTTTTGAGTTAGCAGTTGTAATTTCTCTTTGAACAATATCAATTACCACATCCACTTTTGACTAAAATAAATCAACTTTCTAATAATTACATTAAAATACGTTATTTCAATTTGACATTGATATTTACAACAAACAGTTTTCATGGCCAACTATTAAAACTTACCTCTTCACTTAGTGGAGCTCTTGTCTTTACCAATGACATACAAGCAGCATGGGGACCACCAGCGTTTCTTTGGAGCCAAATCAAAGTGTTTCCATTAGGTGTGAATCTCGGGTCCTTTACAGACTTATTTATTAGATTAATTTCAGCTGAAGTCCATTATGCATTTAATATATTTAAAATACAATAATACGACGACTTACTGTAGTTGCCTTCAAAATCTAATTTAAAGATTGTACTAAGCCTGTTGCTGCAGTAAATCAAACCCAGTTTTCGAGGATCAGTTTTATATGCAATCCCAATTATGTGACTACCATCTGGGCTATAACTAGGCTTGGCTGGGCAAATGTTTTCTGGAATTCCTGAAAGAACTTCAACCTCATCCTTAATTAGATCATATTGAACAACTACGGATTGGATTTTATTAACTAACTGTTCACCCCAATCTTCCCGATATAGATATTCTTGTCCCTAAAAATAGTTAAAGTTAGGAAGTCATATAAACTTAGATGATAAGAAATAATTGTGACGTAAACCTACTTTCGTTATCTCATCTGGTTTATCATCAGCCTTCACAGGTTTCCTCTTCCAGAATGGCTCAGTTTTTACTTGCTTCTTCTCAGCAATATACAACAGCTTAGTTTCATCTGGTGAAAATTGTAAGGATGCAAATTCACCTGTATTATACATAAACCAATGTATTTTAACCTTATTTCCTACTAAAGCTTAAGTTACCATCAGTATACACGTCACCATGAACATCTAGCGCCTTCAAATCTACAGTTGTTTTTAATTCATCCTGCGTCCATATTTCCAAAAATTGTTTTGAATCATTTTCTCTTATTAACCCAATAAGTTTTTCACTTTTCGATAAGCAACTCAACAATCTGTAAATATAGAGCAATAATGCTTTTCATAGTACTTGGAGAATGATACGTACTGTCCTGTAATATCTATGGAACTCACACTTTGTTTTGGTTCGTAAGTGTGAAGTCTTAGAATTTTCGTAGTTTTACCTTTTTCAATATCACGTTGTGACCAAACACTGCTCAAAACTGTTTTCTTGAATATCAGTTCAGCACCTAGCAATGATGGTATTTTTGATAATGCGTTGTAGTTTTTAATTACTTTATCTAACTGGAAATCAAGTTTAAATTATATTGTACTACACATAAAGAAAAGGCAAAATATTACCAAAGCCATGTTGAACACGGTTTAATAATTAATGCACAGAGCGAAGCATACACTGGAAGTTTTAAACTGCTACTTTTTCATATCATTTGTACAAAAACCATGATGAAGCTTATTTTATAAATAGGTTTGAGCAAATAAAACCAAGTGTAGATAGGTTAATCTTCTTTAAATATCCTGTTATTGCAGAGAATATTTACTGTGAACTGCAGTTTTATATGATTTCCTTTTTAACATATTTTCAATTCAAATTAAAAAAACTTAAACGATTTTTTTTAAATTTTTTCTGTTGCAATGCAAGTTTATCTTGGAATGTTGACATTGAAAATTGAAATAAGTCATAGAGAAATATATAAATTCAAGTCAAGGACGTTGTGGGATTGTCAAACAATGATAGTAATTTTAATTTTTAATAGAGTCATGCTCTAATAATTTTGGACGTATAACACATTGTATGAAGAATATGTTGTTTTGTATTAATTTGTGTTACGACTTTATTTAAATTAAATGGAAATAGAAATATTTGGTGTAATATAAAATATCTCTAATAGAACGTTTTCTAAATTCATCTCGTTTGCTAGGGATTTATATCGAAGAAACGATTTGTGTTGGTGGTAGTACCGTATTGCGAACTATCAGAAATGTCGTCTTGAAGTTTCACATGTGTGTAATTTCGCAAATAATAAAACCTAATCGGACTGGAGTACTCTGTTATCCATATCATTCGTAAACTGTGCCGTCAATAAAATAAAGTGGCTGACGAATTTGAACTAGATCCGTTATCGTTAAGTTCCGATTTATTTGGGCCGTCGTTACACCCTCATTGACGAAGGTCGATATATCATCTAACATTTATTAAAACCGAACTACTTATCGGGTTTTATTGCGATTTCCTTATCGCGTATGGTATGACTCGGACGCGATTATGAAGTTTATAGATTTCGGATGATCGATATCGTTATTCGGTGAGTATTTAGGTGGTTTTCACATTTGGATAGGTGCCAGCATGCATACACCCACAAGAAGACACCTGCTTATAACGATAAATTTTTGATTTTTATCCAGTAACTATCCGTAAACATTGCGAAAGAATCGAAGATCTAATTAAGTCAAATATACGCTTCCTTAATTTAATCGAGCATTTAAAGAAAATTATGTAGGCGATCGTAAAACGTATCTTTTAACATTATTGAAAGCTCGTTCTACGATTTCTTATCTTGCAATAGATCTGCATTTAAAATAGATTCTATTTTTGTTTATACGCAAAGAGTTATTCGCTAGTCTTTTTTTTCTTCACCGCACATCTTGACGGCAAAGGCTAACTTGATCGAACATGTGTTTTATCGAAAATAACTTTCTTGAAGTATGGAAAAGACCAGATGACAATATTTATTACTCATATCATGATAAACGAGGCGTTATTTAAATTTATATTGGATAAAATGGTCGTAGACGATTAGAAATTAAGAATATACACGAAAATCGCTTACGAAATTACTAGAATCCGGCTTGAATTTGAAGAATTTACGTGTTGCATTGTAATAAGTACGTTTGAGGTTATGGTATTTTTAGAATTCTGTTCACTCTTCTTCGCATGACACTCATTTATTTTCACGCGGATACCCTGTTTTTAAAATAACTTCTCCGCGACTATATTGCGTTAAAATCGCTGCATCGGTTTGAATAGAAGGTAATTGTTAACTTTTTCGTGTGAACATAACAAATTACATAATGAGGAATAATAATAGCGTTGAAAGTTTTGTTTTGTACGCATTGAAAGTGCTATTTTGCGTAATGCAATGCTATTGCCTTTAGATTTTATATATTACCTAATATTCCTCACATAAATTTGCTTTTAAGAATTTTAACTAAATATTTCTATCATACGCGGAAAAAGTAACTTTAAACCGGATGTGTAATTTACGTAATCCATTTCCTTTATGAAACAGAGAAAATGTTTCTAAACCACTAAAAATGATAAATGTTTAAGATTATATATCGGTAGAGATAGAAGTATGATTGAAAATAAATTTATTCGCAAAACAGTTTATTTAATGCCATTAGCCAGGCTAAAATAACTTAAATCATTTGAACAAAATCAAAATTCAAAGAAAGTGATTAAAAGATCATGATTTTTATTCTTGTAATATTCTTTTATATTTTTTGTACTGTGATTCGTACGATTTATTGTTTTATGAAGCAAAAATGAAAAAGAGATTACATTTTACATTTATTTATTAACAAATGATGAGTTAAATAAAAAATAATTAATAATAATTCTTACTATTGAGCGAGTCTTTTTGCTCGTAATAATATATACGTATTTGCAAGTTCAAATTAAAGAAAAAGAAACTGATGTTTGACACTCGGAGAATTTGTATAATGAAGTTCAAAGGATGCGTAGGTGTTTCTGGATATAGGTGGGATAAGAAGAGGTTTGCTAAAGTAGGACATTTAAAGGGATATATAGAGGATTTCGGGATTACGAATTCTAATTAACAACCTTAAAGACATTGTTTCTGCTGTCTCAATGTTTCCTCTTCCCCCGAACCCAATATTGAAAAATAAAAGGAAACTATAGTCTCATTATAATTTTGTCGATCGACGTATTCCCTCTTTTTTAAAAATCAGGCTTTTAAAATGTCTTGAATGTTGTATTGTATTTTTTTTACCGCATTTGTGTGGCTTTTAAAATCTAGCAGGATGCCCAAATATTTCACAATTGTAGGGTATAGTCTCGTATTATTAATTTCCAAAAATGGTGGGTTTTCTGTTATGTGAGTATGGCAAACTTGGAGTTTATTTGTAGTCTCAACCTTTTAAACCAGAGATCTCCAAACGTTTATCCTAAAGGGAACACTAGCGCCACCACTAAGATTCAATAGCCAGCACCGAACTCATCATACCAAGATACTGCAGTTTTACATTACACGCAAACTTCAAATCACTAAAGTAGTCCAGCGCAATTTTGTGGGGAGTCGCGTGCCGAATTGGTGGTGCTCCCAAGCCGGTGTTGACCCGCGGGTTATAGTTTGGTATGTTTTAAACCATGTGGTTACGTCGGGTCCAATTTTTTTCCGATTTTCAACTGTATAAGATGAGCAAATATATTCAGAAATTTGCCCATGCTAAATGACCCTAGTTGTTTTCTAATGTGGGTATAAACCATAATTTAGAAGTGGCATTTTATTGTTAAAAAGGTTATTTTTCATAATTTCTCTTATAAATGGTTTCTAACCCGTTTCAATTCTTATTACAACTTCTCGTAACTAACTGAACGTCTTCTACCTTAAAATTGTGACCTGTGTTAATGAAATATATGGATAATGTCGATTTTTTAACGTTGTGTAACTTTACATAAGCAATGCGTTCTTTATATCTAGTTCCAGCACTCCTTTTGTCTGGTCTATGTATATTTTAGAGCACGAATTGCGTTAAAGTAATTTTTACGTTTTCACGGCGGTCGTTGTTAGGTGTTTATCGGTTCACAGGTCTTCTGCTATGTAGAAAGTTTGTAAACTTGACGTTTTGATCATTTCAGAAGTAAAATGACTGCTTTGGAGTGATCCAAGATTTATATACCATAGAGTTGGAAGAAACAAGACGTTGTTCTTTTGTATTAACTTCTCTGTATAATGTTCTCCAGTAATGTGGTTTCATTGATAAATTCTTGCATTTGTCAAAGTTTATTCAGTATTTCGTGCTAGTTGAGTGTTCTGCTAGTGCTGATTTGTCTGTATATTCGTATTTTGTATCTTGTATACATTCTTTTAATCTAATGTTGATGTTTCTGGCTTATTGTCCAATATATACCTTTCCACAGGTGCAAGATATCTTGCAAATTTCTGGCTTTTGGATGATAGTTTTTTGGGGACAATGAAGATTACTTTGATATTATATTTTGCCCAGTTTTCTTCCGTTTTTTTTTCCGTATATCCTGTGATGTATGGCAGGCAAGTCGTTCCGATAATAGTTAGTGATTCTTTCTATTTTTTCGGTTGTCTATTGATGGTATCTGTAATGTCTTTGAGTCCATAATAGTTTTGTTGTAGCGTGCTCTTGAAATGGATTTCAATTTCAAATTATTCTTTATGTGACTTCCTCGTTTTTGTGGTGGCGGTGAGAATTTGCGTTAAGGTAGTGCTTCATATTGGTTGGTTTCGGTAAACCTGTTATCCCAGTGTTTGAATTTCTTTTCCGCTGAGTAGTACGTTTAAAAAATGAAAGGTGTCATCTTTTTCAAGTTTCATGATAAATAGTATTTTGTTGTTAT
This sequence comes from Trypoxylus dichotomus, assembly GCA_023509865.1. Taxonomy (NCBI): domain Eukaryota; kingdom Metazoa; phylum Arthropoda; class Insecta; order Coleoptera; family Scarabaeidae; genus Trypoxylus; species Trypoxylus dichotomus. The sequence goes on from CM042078.1 coordinate 55,203,066, forward strand.
TAGGTATTTCAGTTATTTAGGTGATGTATTAATTTCTTGCGGTACATTGCATTCGATTTTATAAAACCCAGATTCTTTTGAAAGATGGTTATCTCCTGTGATGGTTTTAAGTGAGTTTCGTAGGCTGCCATTGTTGGAAAAAGCGAGGATTGTACTGTATTTCTTAAACAATTTCACGCTATTTTGTCAAATTTTGTAGGAAGTTACCGTACAATGTCTGTGGGCGTTGTTTAAATTGTCAGGCAGAAGATTAGTATTCCAGAATATTAATCTATTTTGTTGCTAATTTATAAAATTGTAATTCAATTCTTATTCTGGTTTAAGAGGGATCGAAAACAGTCTATTAATTAAAAAATTGAAACTAGCTTCTTTGTATTTATCATAAGTGTGAATGTAGTTATCTAGATGTTTGTTGCATTAACGCAGTCCGAATTATGTCTCTCAAAAAATACATATAAACATTAAATGCCGCAAATTTCTCTCACGCACAAATCGACTTATGTAAACTATGCCCAATGCTAAAGTGACGCATGGCTAAGCTATACAGTGCATGCAATATTACCCAACAAAAACATCGGAACTCTACCATGTAGTAAAGTTTCCGCTGTCTGAAAATTTGGAACGAAATAATGCAATCACCCAATAGAATTAATTGTAGAATCTAAAAATGTAAAAATATACAAAGTGTTTCATTCAAACCATTGAAGTTGATATACCTAACACTTTTCTGATCAAACTTGTAGATTTTTTCTTAAAAAAAAGTGTTTCAAGAAAAATAAAAAAAAAATTTGGCGAGTTCGAATAACCGTTGGTCCATCTTTTTATGGCAACTCCCACTAGGTTCTATAATCTTTAAAATGCTTTAAGTATCTATTGGAAACGGTGGCGGGTTTTCGAATTAAAAAACGTTAGGTCTAGTTTTTCGTAACTGCGATTTTTCATCTAAAAACTCGTAGTCTTATTGGATTAATGTGTTCTAGTTTGATTTATTAAACTGTTTAGACTTCATACATTTGCTGCTATATTTTCGGCATTTGTTTATTATGTTGCTCAGTTTTTGTTTTGTTTTTATATGTCTACTTCATTCCAGACATTTGGTAAAATAATTTATAGATGTTTTGTCTCATAACATATTCAACTTGAGAACGCATTCAGTGTTAAAACGACTAAAATAGAAATGTAATAGTTTACAACGTACGCTATAAAATTCGCAGCCGAGTTTTAAGTAAATATAGTTGCAATAAACTTTGAATAAATATGTATATTACATAAAATTATGTACGAAGAGTGTTCATGGATATCTAGTTCTGTTTAAATTGAAATTCGTGTACCATACCATTTTATCTATTCTTTCTTTTCTTTTGAATTGAAGCTATTTCAGCGTAGAAGAATATATGCATTAGGCAGTATTTCAGACTTTCACGGCCGTTTGACAGAGTCGTAACGGTTGTCGGGTTCCGCAAGGTCACTAGGTTTTCGTCCGTGACGTTTCGCGAACAACGGCGGTTCGCATTTTCAAAGGTACCTATGAAAATGCATTAGGCAATTTTGAATTTTTTGTCCTGCAAAAAGTATGCTAAAACGAATACCGTTTTTCGGATCTGTTGTATCAAGGGAGGTGTCCAGGTTAGAGAATAAAGAAGAAAGAATAAGCGTATGTACAGTGGTAGCCATATACACTACCGTCCAAAAATTTGGAAGCAACAATTGATTTTATAAACAATCACAGTAACTTTATTATATATTAATTAACAATTGTTTGTCGCCAAATAAAAGTAAATTAAGTTAAACATAATAATATTTATGCATTATTTAGCTTCTAAGTTTATTTTGGGCATTCTTTGAAGTAATTTTTCGAGACAGCTCGCGTCAATTTGTTGTCATGCGTTCTGTAAATATTTCCATAGGTGTTGGGGGATAAATCCTGACTTTGAGGAAGCCAAATCATTAATTTTAGTTCATTTCTTGCTACTTTCTTCTTCAATAAGTTTTTACAGATTCGAGATTCGATTGTTTGGGGTCGTTGCCTTGCTGGAACACAAACGGGTCACCAACAAGACGGCTTCCACCCGGAAGAGCGTGATTTTGCAAAATAACAAAATACTCTCCTTTCCACATTGTACCACTAATTTTCCTTGAATCATCCGCAGTTGTTCGAGCAAAACAATCCCATACTGTAACAGTACCACCTCTTTTCCCTGGTTGTTGACCAATAAAAATTAGAGGAATTTCACTCTCTGTATATCCTTCATCGCGAGGTGTACAAATATTACTACGTTCTTCTACACTTAACTGTCTGCGTTTTGATATTTTTACGCTCAGTACTTTACCAAATTGTTACAATTGCACACTGATTTCAAAAAACTATTTTCGCACAGGATTACGATAAGATACTAAGGATTAATACTTTTACCACACGCACTAAACGATTACCGAAGTAGTACTAAACCGTTTGACCGAAAGTAATTACCACAGGCATCCTATCTCATCCCCATCAAACAATAATCGCATTCTTGGAAAAGGGCAATAAAATGTATTCCGTTGAAATTTGTGCCTAAGTGTTTGGACTTCACGGATTATGCGCAACCATTTTACATACAATAATTTATAATAGAGATTAACGATTACACGATATGCCTATCAGTTGTATTATTTTAAAGGAATTTCACCTGATTTCATTTTTGATTGCAAATACGATGTTAAAGAATATGAAAAATGGATGTTTCAAGAAAAAAATTATACTGTCCTCGTATATTTTTGTGGCCAAATTGACATTAGCCATTAAAAATATCCATCAATGCGTTTAGATTTAAGCTTTCAATTGCCGTACCGCTTTTTTGTGTGTAACGTCTATGCTTTTATCGTTTAGGTGTGGTGCAAACACGTCCTCGCTTTATCATGGATGGCGGCGGCGGCAGAAGAAGGACTGCTAGCAAGACATCGGCCGAGGACCAGGCCTTGGATCAAATCGCGAAAGAGGTAAGTGCTTATCAAAAACTTGGACTTTTATTGTTTCTCGGCGATTCATACTTTACTTTGTGGTTGCCTTTCATACTTTCGACTTTAAATCATCTTCATCGTAGCTACCGTGTTACAGGAGTTAAACATAAACGTTTGACAGTATTTTTTTTCTTTTTAGTTGTAAAATGGAATCGGGACATTTACCTTTAGTACAGTCGCTGGTTCCTGTTTTGGGATTTATCGTCTGTACTTGGGTAGGATCTTTTGATATTAAGGTTTAAGCGTTCGCTTATTGTTTTTTGTCTTTTATGCCAATGCTTGTGTTTTGTTTTGTTTTTGTTTTTTTTAGAAATTACAGGTAGGGTTGGAGACATTTATTCTTTAATAATTTTTTCCTTAAATATGCCTAAAAAAATGACTGAATAAATTGGGAAATGATTTAAAAAGCTTGAAGTAGTGTTGGACAAAACTTGAGTAATAAGTGCTTTCACTCGAACAGCGCACGATATCGGAATATACCTGCGCTCCCTTCCGCACGTCTGTGGTGTGGCACTGATTTTGTGAACCTTAATAATTACGTGCGCACCCAATTCACCAGTAATAATTTTGGTTCGATGATTACGAGGGCGACCTGAAATGAACTCGACAAGAGATGGCGGACGAAGGTTGAAATGGATTCATTGGTGGGCAAGGGCAATCATTTTTATGGCAACTGTCAAAGTTTCAGACGTCTACTGTCAATAGCTGTTGTTTAGGAGTGTGTTTTGTGTAGCAACTTTGGCGGTTTCGCAAAAATTGATAAAATCGAACTTCGTGCAGTGATAAAATACTTGTGGACGGCTGGGAAAACGGCCTCGTTTGCAGCGTGCTTTTCCACCACGCCAATGCACCGGTTCATTCATCCCGCATCGTCGTATCCAAATTGAATGAGTTGCGCTACGAATTAGTCTCTCATCCTCCATATTCTCCGGACCTACGCCCCAGCGACTTTTTCCTATTCTCAAACCTGAAAAAATCACTGGAAGAAAAGAGATTTGTTTCAAATGAGGAGGTCATCACCGCTACAGATGGCTATTTTGCAGACCTCGAAAAATCCTACATTTCCGACGACTTCAAGAGACTGGAGCACCTTGATCTTCGAGGAGACTACATCTTAAAAAAAGAAAAAAACCACAGCAATACCGTGTTTTGCTTGTCGATTCCGGAGATATTTCAGGTCGCCCTCGTATGTACCGTCGTAATTCAATCTTGAGGCGAGCATATTGACGAGAAATCATTTTGAATTGAAATTTTGTAATATTTTCTGTTTGTTTTTCCGCGTTGTTAGGTGATAAATATTACCACAGACCAATCCTATATTTCAGTTCAAATCAAAGAGAACGTGAATTTTATAGTCGTCCTCATATTTATAGACGGTAGTGTACACCCCAGGATTATTTTTGAACGTGCGTTGGGATACAACGTCCGAGTGCAATGCGTAAAAAATGTGGTTTGTATCTGATGATTTCTCGGAGCCATTTCCAAATATCCGGCATAAATCATTTCTTTTTAATGGTGTTCACATGAATTTGCTTGAGAAGATTGAATTGATAATGTGATTAATGCATTGAAATTGTCTGAATGGGCTCCCCGGGATAGACGAATCATTTTCTTAACAAAACATTATTCGATTTCCAATTTAAATGCACGATTTCTGATTTGGAGGATGAGTCATTCACGGAGAAAGGTTTATAAATAAATTAACACCCGTCGGATAGCCTAAATTCACATCGAAACGCCGTAAAAGAAACAACTAAAACGGGATATTCCGCCCGTCCGAATATTATTTTAGTCATTTGTAGTAGATAGGTGCGGTGCTATTAATATCTCACGGACTAAAAAGAGGATTGCAACAATCGGAATAAAACGGCGCCAGATTTAGACGGGATCCGAGTTACGTAATGGCGAAGGTATTTCAGAGGTCTCATATTTTATACTGCGTATTTTACAAAGATAACAAGAGGAGTTTCGAGCCTTCATAATTCATATTACTCCTACGATTTTTTTCATTAGAAAAAGACAAATATTTTGATTAGCGTAAAGTTACGTTGAAATAAAATGTCACGGCAGTATCAGGAAGCCCCCTGTGTACAGGCCCTTTGGTGATTGACTGCATATTCCCATCGATAATTTGTTTATCCTTCCGGTTCACAAAGATGACAGGGAAGCCCATTATCTCGATAACACCCGACCCTCTTCCTGTATTAGCGTCAAGGGACGACGCCCGTGGCGGTGACGTGACGGTGTTTTTTTTTCCTGCCGGCTGTCGTGTTGACGGCATACGCCACGCTCCATTAACGTTAAAAGACGAGCAGGAGGTCGTTTCTGATGTCGTTTCCGATTGCAATTAGCATGTTAACGAGTAACTACCCGGCGTAGAAAATAAAAAGGAATTACTACATTCGGTGTACGTAGACGATTTAGTGTCGTTACCTTTCGACAAATTGTCGTAGGAGTATTGTTTATTGCAAGTACACAAGGCGTAGGAGAATAAAGCAGTAGAACTTAGAAGCGGTGTAATGATACAAAAATGAGGTACGGTGTTCGTGACTTACCTACTTGTAACATGATCGATAGAATTCTTTTTGACGCTAGACGTTCTTAGCGATAAGCAAGAGCCAAAAAGTGTAGATTTTATGCGAAAAGAATATTTATACAAGCGTTATGTAATTTTGTTTCTTTTAATACTTTTTATATGACGCAGTGTCCGTTCAAAACCAACAATACCTAACATATGTTATTGTTTGGATTATGTGTTGTTTTCTACGTATTTTAGATGGATTTTTAATACGTCACGGTAAGCCCAAGAAATCATTTATATGTGTAGTTACCCTATGCAGTGTTTGTGCGCGCCTTCTTTAGTTTAGCAATCCGTGTATTGCTTGGGACAAGGGTTGGAAAACTGTACCCGCTTGTTTTCGCTGTCCTTGAAGCGGCAGACGAGTGTTTTACTCGTTTGGCATTAGTTAGAGCCAATAACACTAACTTGAGCTGTAAATTTAGATATGGTGATAGTAGCAGAGAAGGAATTGCAATGTGTTGAGCAAAAAACAGGGTTCGAAACCATGCTGATAACGAGTAAGCAGAAACATGTCCGTGTATTAGCGGTTTTTTGTCTCCTCACATTGTCTCATGAATGATTTCACTGGTACCATGAGTAGCTGTATTTAGCAGCATTATTATGTTATGTGCGTATTAGTAAACATTATTTGGATTTGGAATAAGAGTAAATGGGAAGCAAATAAAAGAAAAAAGGAAAAGGAAAGAGGTTTTCGCCTCTAGCGTGGTTAACACGTCGAGTTATCATGACCTTCTTCCAAAGTGGTTTCGCCTCTAGCGTGGCTTACACGCCGAGTTACCGTGTCACTTTGGTTTCTCCTGAAGAAGCTTCCTACGACGGAGGCGAAACGTCGGGATTCCACCTTTCTCTTTTTTCCTTTTTCTTTCTCTCTTTTTCCCCCTTTTCTTTCTGTCTACCTTCTCTCTTTATTTCTCTTACTCTTTTCACCTTTTTCTTTTTTTTCATCTCCCTTCTTCATTTTTCCTTTCTTTTTATTTATTTTCCTCTTAATCTTATTTAATTTCTATCTCTCTCATTATGACACGGACCAATTCCGAAAGTAGTTCGCTTATTACTGACTCTGACCGTAGAAGTCTACGTATTCATTATTTGGATTTGGTGCACGCTAAGCAGATGTTAGAAGAAAATTCCGTACAGGATATGGAAAAGAACATTGTGCATCAGGTGTGAGACTATTTGAAACAATGTTACGAAATTGAGAAAACATATATTAATGGGTGAAAAATAATAATAATAATAAAATACGCTGTCATAGTAAAAGTTTAGAAGAATATATTGCAGCTGTAAGCGCTAGTGTTATTAAGAATCTAAAACCATCAGTTTATCCTTGTTCTCAGCAATAATCCACCTTATCAAGGATTTTGCACAAAAAAATTTACTTAAAGGCTTACAAGACTAAGATAACTTAAGGCATAAAGCAAATAGATTTTGTAAATTTGGCGGTGCAACAAAAGATGGATAATGTTAATTTTTTTAATGAAATCAACTTTAACGAGGCACATTTTTCTATTGGATGGTGCTTTGTGTGTGCGGAGTTAAAATCAACTATGTGTGGGACTGTATCGAACTGGTTGCTTCAACACTAGTTTCCTTTAATGATTAAATTTCGAAGGACCAGAGAAATACACAAATAACTGAATTACGCCGTTTTACCACTTTTTATTTCTTAAGCGCTAAATTACACAAACACTTATTTCATATATTTCTGAATGAATGTATCCGCGAAGACTACACGAAGCGACTTCAGTTACGCGTCAAACTCAACTCTAACTGACTTACTCTAACTGTAACTATGACTCTGACTCTGATGGTAGCTATAACTATGAGTCCCTGTCTAGAATTCGACGACCCCTTTTATATGTCTGTAGAAAGTAAGAAATTATATGTTAACTCATTGAAGGTAGGAATTTCGCTTTGATGTAATTAAAGATCTTGGAAATGCAAATAGAACTCATACGTTAGTAAATATTAAGAATCCATTCTTATCCTAATTATTGATAAGATAAACACAGATACACTAATATCTTTAAATTACAGAACTTTAATATTTAAAATAAATTACTTAAATACAATTAGTACAAAGGAGCTCATATTAGACACATTGTAAATATTCAAGGTTACTAAATTATGCTATATTAATAAAATTCTTTCGTCGAAACAGGTGGGTTATCGAATATCGGTTGAAGAAAATTCAGGACGAATACAATACTAGTGGAATAATCGGATTTCTTTGAAAAATAAAGATGGCAATACTGTTACTGTTAGTAAGCATTTTTTTTATTTGACGAATTGAGAAATACCGATGTCGAGAAAATACACCACATCTCATGCAGCCGCGTAAACAACGTTTTACGTGTACCATTTGATAATTGAATAATTTCTCACGGAGAAAAGATTAATTTAATGGCCGACTAGATTATGCGATTTAATTCCTTTTTTAGTCCCTAATGTTGGTATTCTTGTCTCAGTTTTCTAAACATGTAGTATATATCCTCGTCATCACGAGCTATAATAACTTGATCGTCTGCGAAATAAAGACTTGTGAGACAGTGAGATCTTCCATCCTAATTCCCATTCTTTCTGTTTTTTTTTTCTCCAAAAAGCTTCCTGAATATAAATTTTAAATAATGTGGCGGACAAGACTGCATACTTGTTTCAACCCCTTATTTATGAGGTTTTGATCTGTTTACGCCTATTTTGATTATGCTCTGTGTATCCTTATACTAAGTTCCATATAGCATTGAGGTACCTGGTATTGAGTGCCACTTTCTTTAAAACATTTTTTTAGGGGTACCGTATCAAATGCCTTTTCTAGGTCTATAAGGTGGGTGGATAAATTTCTAGCTATGCGTTTTTCCAATACTACTTCCACAAATATATCGTCCAGCTCGGAAGCGTCTTGCTTTTCTATTTCTTATAAGCCACTTTCTATTTTTTCTTTAATATACGACCGTACAGCTTTCCCAATACGTCGATTACACTTATTCCTATATAATTCTGTTATTTTTTTTGTATTACTGAAAGCTAAAAGTTTACACGGGCAATCCAGAAACAATTGACATTGTGTTTCGTTTGAATATGCTTGAAGGACCAAATGTATAAAATAACTTTTAATGTTTCAAAGTTTTACTTCTTAATACGTGACTATCTTAGACCTATTCTTGCTACGTTCTGCTACATACTGTCACATACTGTGACTTACTGATAATTACCTTATATGCTATCCACCCTTATGTCTAACTTATACAATTCGTATTCTACTTTACCGGCTTCCGTGTATGAGGGGGTAACATTCAAATTTTAAATTGAAACTTGTACAGGCATTTTATGGAAAAATATTATTGAAAATCTTCTTAAAAGCGTAGAGATTTGTGGTGCAATAGCACGTGGTCACTTATAAGATATTATTTTTCATCACAAAACTGAATTCGTAATAAAATACGTTTATGAGACTGGTTTTCGTTTTTCTTCCGCTTTTAGTTCTATAATTCAGCTTCGTCTCTTTTGCTTACCATTTCTTTTGTGGGTTTTCTCCCTTTCTGCGGCCCTGTATGTATTGTTTTGATTTAAATCGGTACGATCGGTCCCGTGTCGTGAAGTGTGTATTCTTGTGCTGTTCTTGTAGTATTGATTCTTGTGTTTGACGTTTGTATTTTAGAATTTTTACGTGGTTAAATGACTATTTGTCAAGGCCGAAAAGAAATCATAAAACCGTGTATTGTTACATTTTGAATAATTTGTGTTTTATTATAAATTTAAAAAAGTAACTCTAAATTAGAACATCTTATATTTTATTCTTCCAATGATATTTTACTCAACCCTACCGCAACTGACTCGATTTTACCTTCTAACTTCTACCCCTTGCACGTTTTCCAAGTCTGGCGAATTGCGAGGGCTGAATGCGCTCGCAAACTGCTCGACATCGAAAATCGATTCCAGACAGCCCAGAGGCGGTGGTGGGTGGTGGCCGTTTCGTCTGGCACACCGTTGCCAATGCGACGCCACATCCGTTAGAGCCGCTCGGTGAACCGTTCACATCGTTCCAGACAGTCGTACATAGCCGGCTCAGATTCTTGTAGGCGGTAAAGCGGTATGTCAAACGGATAATCGTCCCGCCGGTGGCGGTACGTGGAACACACGCAGGTTTCAGAGTAATTTTTCGCGTCTTCGCGGTATTTTTGGGCTAACGAACTTGGTGCTCGTTAAACGCGCAGCTCGTTCGGTTGCCGGTACTACCAGCGTATTAGTGACTCGTGCCATATTGCATTGGATTCGGCGAAGGGATATTTTGCCGAAGCCGTATTTCTGTGACTGTGAACGTGATGTCTTTGCATCATTAAGTTTAGATGTTAGTCACATTGTAGCGAGGAAGATACACGAGCGTAGTTGCGTTGGAATTTTGGAAGTTGCGCATATAAGGACAGTAGGGGTTAAGATCTTCGACCGGGGGAGATGTGTTTCGTGTTTGTGAAAGTTTAGATCGCGTTTCCATGGTTTTATCGGTCGAATTATGCGGTTGTTACGGGGAATAAAATAAAATTGGTGATTATATTTACTTTATATGTTATTTACGGATTACCCCAGCTTCTTTTTTAACAATTCAATTTAACGAATTTAACATAAATTAAGTTCTTTTTGAATTCAAATAAGTAACAAAATTTTACATAAGATGATTAGAGCAAAAGAAACTGGATTGAATGTTCGAATACACCCCCTTCTTTTCCAAAATAACATCTACACTGTCGTCGTGTTGTTGTCACTCGCACCATTGCAATTTTCTTTTCTTTTATTAACCCCGGGGAAAGAGCTAGTACTGTTAAGCTGATTTCAGTGAATATAATATTCCTTGGGTATTCTTAGAAAAAAAAAAACATATTCTACAAACATTCTTGTACAACGGGAGAAGATAATACCCGAATGCAAAAAAGAGAGAAGATATCAGTTCCCGCTAAGGATTCCTTAGAGCGACAATGCATTTTTCGCTTGATAAAATTTTTTTTTTTGTAATTAACCAACGTTTTTAAATTCCTGAGAAAAAAGAAACAGTTCCGGTAAGATTTGAACGCACAACCTCTGCGTTACAGACGCATTGTGCTATCATTACACTATGAGACCGAATGTTCTTTTAATACCTAGATGTCACAATGTCTGTAGATATACCGTAATATCTCAGTATACACAATATTATTAAAGACTAAGTTCATACCAATTAAATTAATATCAAAGAACCGTTGATAAAATGATAAAATTACAATTTTCTTGCAATTAATCAACGTTTTTAGATTCCTGAATATCAATCCCGATAGGATTTGAGCCCACGACCTCTGGGTCTAGGTATTAAAAGCGATTTGAACTGGCATTCGGTCTCACGGTGTAATGGTAGCACAATACGTCGATAGCCTAGAGGTCGTGGATTCAAATCCTACCGGTACTGATATTTTTCAACGAATTTAAAAATATTCGTTAATTGCAAGAAAATTATAATTTTATTATTACTAATGCCAACGTTGCTTTGATATTAATATTAGTATTCATTTTTCGCTTACTTACCTGTGAACAAACATAATATTTAGATTACTTTCTCCAATTTATTTCGGAATTTAAATCAATGTCACGGCGTTAGAGACAATAAATTAGATGTAAAATAAATTTACGAATGTAAATATCTTTCGTAAACTATCATAGAACTTATTGATAATAAAATGAATAATGAGGAAACTAAAAAGTATAAAATATGCACAATCAATAGAAAGTTTAATAAACGTGAAATTTAAGTATACCTATTTAAAACTACATTGCTAAACTTCCTATAAAGAAGTGATACGTAATATAAAAATAGTATTTAATATAAGGATGCAAGTATATCCTAAAAATTAAATATATAAAAACATTACAGAAACAGCAAATTTCTTTTAAAATTATTTGAAACTTGACTAACAAATGAAGCCAGTAGAATAATAGTCGAAGAAGGAAAATGTAATTTTTTAAATGATTCTATGCCTCAAATATTGGCGCAGTAATGTATTTAAAAAGGCATTAAGTTATCTTCGATTGCGTAATTTAATCATCGAATTTATGAAGTAATCCCATCATCTATTGAATTGATTAGAATAAGAAATTAATAAATCTAGCATAAACTTTTTATTTATGTCTTCTTCGAATGCATTATTGCGATAGCAAGGTATGTACGTAGATAAATAAGCGAAAAATGCATTGTTGCTTAATTGTACCGGGGATGAGAATTGATATATTCTCTTGTGCTTGTAGTGAGCGGATATTATTTTCCTTTGGTGTACTGTAACTGTGTTGTGCGAGGGACGGTACCGCCTTTCTACTCTATCTTACAGTGCAGGTTGTACCACGACGAGATTTGGTTAGAAGACTCTAGAAAGATGACAAGAAGGTAGTAGTTTTCAATTAGGTTTTTTCGATTTAAAATATTTTCAGAATTTCGGAAGTAGGTATTTCAAATGGGATCCTCTAATTTTTATAATTGATATAAACTTTCGAGATGATTTTGAAGTTAATTTGTCGAAAAAGCCTCACCCTTAAAGTGACCAGTCTTTGAGATATTAATTTATTTCTTAAAAAAAATAAAAGAAAACGGAGATATTACAAATTACTGCATATCTGATAAGTATATTCAAATAACATTTCAATTTCAAAACGATTATTTCGGAAACTACTCTGCATCAAATGCCGTATGCTACATTTTATGAAACAATACTTGGTATACAGAAAAAAATCTAAACTTATTATTTGGAAAATATCAATTTCAGTTATATTGAATCTTGCATTTAAAATCACTTCCTTACAGCTAAACTTCATCATTTTAGAGTTTGCTAATAGGTCCTGCAGCATAAAATCTTTTTATTAGTAATAACTTAATCCATAGTGTTACAGCGTTATTTCAGTCCGTGGGAGATTTTATATCTACTATTTAATCCAATAAACTTCTACATCTTTTCCTTTTTTCACGAAAACGTACAACACAACCAGATTCTTCAGAATTTTCATAATTTTACATACACTTACTCAAATGCACACCACAAATAAACATAAAAACTTATCTATTTCGAAATCTTGTAGCACGTTTATGGCTGTTACTACTGGCTGTTACTACTTAATTGCTGGTTATTGTCAAAATCAGATAAAGGAATTCGTTTTGCACCATTCTATGTTTAACTACTCATTGTAAAACCGGTTATTAGTCGAAAGAATCTAACCCAAAACTACTACTTGCCAAATTTCTAACTTTTTCTATATTCTTCTAACTAAAACTCGTCGTGATACACCCAGTATATTACATTGAAGTTACCTAATTTTGCTAAATACACTCAGTTGTGTTCTATATATTTCGTATGCCTATTTTAAACTCTTAACTTGACCTAATTAGTTTTTTCAAACATTACAGCAGATATTGTCCAAACACAATATGTAGATACATCCTTAATAAGTCTCTTATGCCTTTTTTTGTAACTAATGAGTGTGAAATATAAATAGATTGCGTAAGAATAATTTGGTATCATTTACAAATTGGGGAGTTATATTTTGCCATAGTATTTATAGAAGTAGACGTTGTCTTGATTTTAGAAACTTTGTATAAACAAATCGTTACCCCTTAAGTCTTTTAACAATAACAAATCCATCCACCACCGTGAGTTTTGATTTTATAATCATTCTTTGATCAAATGTATGAAGAGCATCTGTTTTTTTTGCGAACCATCACTTCCTTCATATTACTGGTTCCAGTGAACTTGTAAGTCATGGTTGTTGCGTTTGTTACGAGTAAAAGAGAATCTTTTTTGTCACATCTTTGATAGCTACATATAAATGGACATTCTCTCATCCGATTCCCGTCCACTGCGTCAATAGATTGCATACTTTGTTCTCTAATGTATTAAAAAAACCACAAAGGAGTCAGTTAAAACTTTTAGAAGTACTTGCAATTCCGGTAGAAGAGAAGATTTATTGTTGATTTATCTTGTGCAGCTGAACACCTAGCACCACAGTAAGTGTCGAATTTGTGGTAGTACTCGCTTGAAAGCATAGGTTTGTTCCGAATAAACTGTTTCGTGATGAAAGTGCTTTACCATCGTTTCATCGATCTTAAAATTTCCTTATGAATCTGAAATATGTCAAAATGCGTATGCAACTGGAGATTTTGATGATTAGATTGTAAGGAAATTATCCATCATAGTGAAATAGTTAATATTCTAAAATTAGAGAAGGATTTAGCAGTAGTTATTACACTTTTCACATGTTTTCAAATCTTTAGAAACGAATTCCGTCCAGATTAGTTCTCTTACGCTAATTTTGGTTATAAAATCGTATTCTGTATGATTGTAAATATCATATCGGCGAGCCTTGAACCAAATCTAGGATGAGCGAAATTTTGACGAATTTCCAAAGGTTTACGTTTTTTGGGAAAAAATCGAAGTCACCCAAAATATAGAACCACCCACACTTAAGAGCCGTCAATAACCACACAAATTGCCATTTCACTCGTTCTTATAGTTATTCTATCAACTTAGGTTTAAAGAAGAAAATTTCTCTCGGTTGTTTCGTCCACACATTACCACAATTTTTTATCTTTCAATTCTGTTATAATGCTTCTTTCAACAAGGTTTCTTAACGATGTCTAACTTGACATGTGCACTTGAATGTGCACTGAGACTTGTCCCTCTTTACCGAGACTAGTGATAACTGGTAAATAAAAAAAATCAAAAACAAAATCTTATATGCACTGTTTGAAAAATTAGTATTTCGTTCAATCCCTATAACTTTTCTAGTAAGCTGTGTTGTACTTTTTAAATCCATATTTTGCGACTTTGGGTGGATTCTGCACATATTACAATTTCCTAGTTTTTTTTTTTTAATTCGTTATATGTTCGAGTCGTAATTAACTAAAATTCTTTGGATTTATTTTAATATAATTACACCATTTCACTTTCCGTATTTTTTATTTTATTTCTGACACGTCCTGTATATTAGCTAGTCCTCTGTCTCATTATTAAATACTTCCTGATCAGTTGAGTATCAGGAGGAATTATGCAGACGACATTAATTTTTGAAATTTTGAACTGTGTCACTGCAATAACTTCTGCTGCAGCTGCCAACGTCTCAAATCTTTTCCCATAAAATGGAGATGAAGAAATTCCATCGAAATTCTTTGTTGAAATATCACTGAATGCTATAAATATTGTATGGCTATTATGCCGTGGGTTTACATACGAGGGGAGGTCCAGAAGTTCGTGGAATGGAGGGGATGGAGTGGGGATAGGGGCGCTCGCTAGGTGTCATTCTGATTGGCAACTCTTCATTATTATATAAGTTAAGTTGCAGCTCTATAGCGTCAGTCGTTTACGAATAGTTGTGAAAAGTTAATCCGGAAGAAAACTGAAACTATGGAGGAAATTGAACACCGTGCTGTGATAAAGTTCCTTGCAAAGCAAGGAAAGAACGCTCAAACCATATTGAATGAAATGGAAACCGTTTATGGAGAACAGTGCCCTAGTAAATCAATGATTTATAAGTGGCATGGACTTTTTAAACATGGTCGGGGGTCGATTGAAGACGACCCCCGGTCAGGACGGCCAGTTGAAGCCACCACATCAGACATCGTCGGAAAAGTGCAAAAATTTCTACTGCAAGATGCCCGTTTGAAGAAAAAACAATTATCTATACCCTTTCATTCCACGAACTTCCGGACCTCCCCTCGTAAATATTTTAGAGATGATCCCATAATTAGATATAATAAAGTATACCATACAAACAACAATCTTTATCAGTGAATTACAGTTGCTACAGATAATAGTATTTACTTACCACATATAATCTCAAAAATGCAAAGACACGTGTTAATTTTTAACGCTCTTAACTCCAATAAACTAAAAGAAATCATATCATCTTTACTGAACATTTAGAAAATATAAAACTTAAAACTTTACATGCAAGGTGCCATCACAACTGCAATAATTTCAATGTACTTCAGTGTTCAAAAATGAATGAAACTTGTTACATATTCTTATTGCTGAATGTACTTACATACATCAGCGACAAGTAAGCCTTTTCTCGCAGACTTAAACGCGACACCTCATTTAATTTTATTTGACGCGCGTTATCGGAAGAGAAAAAGCTGCAGGTTAAACGGTTTCTTGCAATTATCTCCGGGCCAAACATCCACACACAACCATCCATAGGCATTCCGCGCAGTGTCTCGGGACGAAAAATGAAAACAGGTTTCCAAGATGAACCCGCGTGGACCCGAAGTATGCGGCCCCGACGACGTGCAGAAGACTTCGAGAATCAACCACGGATCTTGAGTTATCCGCGTGCTACTTCGATCAATGAAATCCGCGAGAAAAGACACTTAGTTTTGTGCGTGTGGTATAGGTTTGATGTTCATTTGTTTGTGTATCGGCGAAGTGAGAATAATTCATTTGTTTTAACGGGTTTTGTTTTGTCGTTTTCCTTTTCTTTATTTGGGAGATGATTGATAACATTATAGTGTTGGACGTATGTGATAATCTAAGTAATTAATTAATTTATTTAAAGTCGTTTATTTTCGGTAATTGGGTTGGGTAGAATTAGTGTTGAACGTCTAGCATTTTGTTGATTTTAACGTTTTCTTTTTAATAGCCTACCCAAAATTTCGTGTTGGATATGGTCAACGCGTTCTTCTGAGATGCCTGTTTTCTCTGCTATCTCTTTCAGCTGCAATCGGCGATCGTCTAACACGACGTGATGAACTTGTCGACCATTTTATTGTTTGTAGAAGTTTCCGGGGGTACACTGCGTGGTTCATCACTTGTGCTTGTGCGGTCACGTTTGAACTCGCTTACCCAGAAGCTGATGGTCGAAAATGATGGAGCATATCCGCCATGAACCTCTAGCAAAATATTTGGAACTTCCGTGGGCGTTTTCCCCGCCATCCAAAAGTGATTATCCATTTTTGCGAAACCGCCTGACTGACAAAACATATTTTTAAACAACAACTATTGACAGGTTGCCCTTGGCGACCAATGAATCCATTTCAACCTTCGTACGTCATCTCTTGTCGATTCCATGCAGCATTTCACGTCGCCCTCACATACATTAGGGTCAATTAATAAATAGAAGCAAGATAAACAACATAACAGTTTTTCACTAAAAGATTAGTAAATCAGAAAGATTTATCCATTTGCGGTTCTTTTTTCTAAATTCCTTAAGTAGTAAAGATATTCACAGAACCTAAAGGGGGGCCTTATATCCTTAAGAAACATCAGGGTTGGAACAAATTTCATAAATTTGCATTTCACCCTTCAATTCCGTACGCTAATAAAATGCGTTAATCTGGCCTACAGTCGGTTAGAATGTACATCTACAATTATTAACAAGTGTACTTACAAAAGAAGACGACGGCTTGAAAAGATTGGAGCACCGTTTGAAAAATCTTCGAGGAGACTACATCGAAAAATAGAAATAAAAAACCAATACCGGGTTTTTCTTGTCGTTTTCGGAAACATTTCAAGCTTAGTTCTTTTTTATACCCAAGATATTACGTAATGAACCAAACCATCATCTAATTATTTAATTAGATAATAGTTTGGACAATTGCTTGATATGAAATTAGTTCCATTTCCAGAAGATTATGTAACAATATATTGACATTACAAAAAAAAAAAAATCTTATTATCCCTGCAATGATGTGGATCTTACGCTTCTCAGAAAGTATTCGAATTTACGAATGTTTTTTCTATTGCACTCATTATTCGGTACATATGTTCTATCAATATTTCAATTTATCATCAAGCAATCGTTGTCGTTCAAAAACACTTTTCCCATAATCAATATTCGCTGACAGAAGGAAGCTTTGATGGTTTATGTCATGGCATTTCATGGGAAATAAATTTTATAACTCTACATTTTTCCCAACCATCTTCCTCCGTTCCAATTTGCTTTTCTTATCTAGTTTATTTACCTAACTGAGCTCACATGTTTCCTTTAGTCAAACAAAAGTTATCAATTGTAGACGGCATATATTGCATGAAAGTAAAACATTCTCTATTGATAACCTCACACCAACTATAATACAAGGCTCTAATTAGTAGTAAATTAGCATACGAACGTTACGCAAAATGTTTAATATACGTACAATACATCACCTTGATTCTAATCGCGTTAGAACCATTCACTTACAAACTTTATCCTCAATCAGCGTTATCCCAGTCATATTTTCTGCGTTTCCCAACGATCCAAACGCCTTCTCCTCAATTTAAATCTCCCAGATCCGATAGTACGCATTGCTTCGTCCTCATTAAATTCTATTTGCAGAGTCCATTAGCTTAAAAGACCGCGTGGAACATCATAGAGTGCGTGTATTTAGTAACTAGTGCGATTATTTCGAACGCGAGAACCTCTTTATAGCTTAGATTGACCGATTTCTTCGGACGATATGGTTTGGCTTCGAAGGTGTTTCGGTAACACCAATAAACATTGATTGAACGCGTATTTAAACATCGGGAAAATAAACGTAACCTAAATAAATGCTATAAAAGCTGGTGCAATTAGTGCCGAAAGGAGGAAAAAAGAAGAAACGCGTAGGAAAGGATGGTGGCAGGGCCGAAGTTCACCATCAGCGAGAGCTGGACCGGTTTCGACCGTTGCAAACGGTCGGCGTCTTTAGCCGATTGCTTGCCGGAAATAGGAAGTCCTACTAAGCACGTGCTGTTCATCTCAAACGTGCCGATATGTAGGAAAGTCGTAAGTATATTTCTTGCGGACGGGGCAAGGCCTCTCTTGAATGTTTGTCGCATAAAACTGTATATGTTTTGAAAATATTGGTTGGTGACTTTATTTCCGGTTGGGGACGGTAATCGTAATGTAATAAAGTAACCCCAGATGGTGAGGTAATTGGAAATACAATATTTTCTGTTTTTCTTATTGTTCATTAGAAAATAATACGAGGGTGGTATGATAAATGCCTGTGTTAAGGAAGACAGCGTAATTGTTTTGCTTTTAATAAATTTATTTCTGGACATAATTTTTTAAGCCATCGAAATAATAAGATTTCCCGAACTCTACCAAATATTCCTCTATGAATAATGACCTCTTTATTCAACAAGAACCATTTTGTGGCAAGCCATTTTTACAAGTTTGAAAAAAGAAAGCCTAAATCTGGCAAACATGATAGGTGCTCCAATTAGTCACGTAACTGGACTAGTTTTGCTGTCACAATTACCGATGAGTACGCCCGGGCATTATCAATCTCATCCGCCCTATTTGGTGCACGTTCGCCAGGAAAAACCCATTTTGCGGACCGATCTATGGTTATTGACACGATGTGACGTATTCATATCTCATCTACGGATACATAAGGCAACAGAAACTCATCGGTATGGCACTTAAACATACCCAAATATCAAACTAAATTAACTCACAAGTTCTCTCGTGGTGTAATGGTAGCACAACGCGCCGATACCGCAGAAGTCATGGGTTCAAATCCTTCCGAGACTGGGTATTTTTTCAGTAATTTAATTACGTTGGTTAATTGCAAGGAAATTGTAATTTTATCATACTGAATCGCTTTGAAGCTGATAGCTTTTTGAAACTCAATTCTTCATCAAAGATGTTCGGTTATGGTTAAATTTATTAAATGATGGTCCTTATAAACTGGATCCAACTTCTCTTTGGTTTTTCTGCACGTGTTTTCCCATCTAAGAAAAGAAAGTGAATCACTGGCTGGCATTGGTCTTTTTCCGTGACGCCGTAAGTACACTATCGTCTAATTGTTTAGAAGCAGGAGCAGATTTTACAGTATAATTTTATTGTGATTGTCTATCAATTTATACAATATAAGTGATTGTCGCCAAATAAATTAATTCAAATATAATGATAATAACCGCTGCTCAAATTTTAGGCATTATTCGAAGCAATTCTTCAAGACATTCCGCGTTAATTTTCAATATCCCCATAGGTGTTGGGTGTTCCGAGGTTATCGCTGTCTAGCCCTTCCATCAGGGCCATACCGCAAGAGCTGCATGGGGGTAAATCCGGATTCTGAGGAGGCCAAACCATTAACTTTAGTTCATTTCTTGCCGCTTTCCCATCTAAAAAGTTTTTACAGATTCGAGTCGTATGTTTGGGGTCATTCTCTTGCTGGAACACAAACGGTTCGTCGATAAGACGGCTTCCATACATTTTTTCCGCATTGTATCACTAATTTTGACTAAATCATCCGTAGTTGTTCCAGCAAAACATACCCAAACCATAAGACTACCACCTCCGTGCTTAAAGGGTGCCGCCGACGAACAAAAAGCTCTCAATGCGTACCAAATAACTGAAATTTGGATTTGTCGGTCCATAAGACTGCGTCCCAATTATCTAGTGACCAGTTTCGATGCTCTCTTGTCCATGTTAATCGCTTCTCTTTTTTCACACGTTTTAAAAACGGTTTTTTTTGCGGCCGATACATCCCCTTAAACCTGCTACCAATAATGGCCTCTTAACGGTGCTAACAAAAACATTTGTTCGTCGTTGCGTATTAACGCGCATTGCGATATTCGGTACTGTTAGACCTCGATCTCGTTTCGAAGTCGTTACTGTAAATCTATTTTCAACCCCCAGAAGTCAAGATCTTGTTCTGTCTATCTCTTCCGGGCCAATGTGTAATGCATACCTTTTGGTGAAATCCCTAGCCGTAGAGCAATTCGATAATTCTCTTCGAAATTTTGATAATCGTCAAGATTAAGCGCCATCTGTCTTCAAACACGAGTACTCATACCATTCCCGTAAATATGTAGATGATTACCAGTTTTCTATATGCTATAATCAGTACTTTTTTGTTGGCTAGATTTTATATATTTCCTCTGTTATCTCTTGCTTGCATTATAATTGCGAAACTATATGCAAACTAGCAACTGAGTGTGTAGTCATATTATATACGGTAAATAAATTAATTCCTTAGCTGAAGGCATAGAAAGTAAAATTTTGAACGATTTGATTATCATAAATATTTTTTAAACTTAAACCAGTCTTTCTCTCGCTTATTCAATTACAGCTACATTTTTATAATTTCCCCGTATTTAAAATACACCCTGTAATGCAGATGGATTCCATTTCATTCATTTTCACGCAGCTCTCATTACCATTGAGTTCGCGCCCGTCTAATTGTCGTAGATATAAAACAGACAGTTGAAGTACAGCTTCGATAGGCGGTGAAATGTGTTATGTTGAGGACATATGTACGTCTGAAGTTATTTGCGGCCTTTAGAGATTTCAATGCAGACAATATCGTCCGCGTAAGTTCTATATTTAATATTCCACGATCGGCGGAGTTGGATTGTGCCTATGTTGGCCGTCACTATTCATCCGGACAGGCATTTGAACTGGAGTAAACTGAACAAATAGTGTAAAAAGTTTGTCAAGCTTCCAGCGATTTTAGTATCAAATTTTAACGCTACGAGAAATACAATTATGTGTATTCAGTCTATCGTCTACGAATACAAATCGATGAGGTAAAGATAAAATACTGCAAAATTCTTGGGAATTTGGTAAAGGCAACCATATATTTATTGAATGTCAAAGATAACCGTGCAAGTTACTGCTGGCCAATTATTAACACCGTTTACTCAAATATTTGTATTTCTTCATTTACTTAACTTCGTAAATATATGCGATATTAGAGGAGTTGTAGGAAATACGTTGGCAATGAAATTACGGAAGTTTTTAGTTACGTCATTGTTTCATCGGATAAAGTAAAGACAAGCGCTATATATAAAAGTTCGAAGAATACGTATACACAAGCGAGATAGAAGTACATATATAACATAAGTCGTAGCTACTTAAGCATACGTCATAACCAACTATGACGTAACTGCAAAGTTTCGTTGTTTTCAGTGTATAAGACTTTTAAATATAAATGTATACTTTGTCTCAAATTATAACGCCGAATGTGGGTTTGTACGTAGTAGGTGCTACAGAATAATTGATATAATAATCATAGTACAGGTCAGTCCGTATTATCAAAATTTTGCTAAAAACTAAATTTGTCGGTTCTGGAATACATACAATTGCAACTGGAAACTTCAATTTCGATAAACATTACAAAATTATGCCTGTTATCATATCTGTATCATCACTCTCATTGTTATTAATTGGTACAAGATTAGAAAAAATGTACTGTAGTTCGTTTGGACCTTACACTATAATACAGTTCTATGGAAAAATAACTGTTGTCAAGAATTTATTGTGGAGAAATATTGTGTTAAAGAGTTAAAAAGATGGTTGCAATCGAAAGCTTGAAACTCTGTTAAGATTATATTTACTTGTAGTGTTTGACGTTTATTTATACAGGGTTATTTATGTTTTTCAATGCGAAGTATTACGGCTAAATTGGTAAATTTGGTAGTTTTATTTGTGTTTTAGGAACTTATTACAGGCTCTTTCAAAATTACAAAACACATTAAAGTTGCATTTGTTCTAAAGCGAAACACCCTGTATATTATTTAATTTTTCTTTGTTAGGATCAAAATAAAAGCGAGTTTTACTAAAATTTGCCTTATCTAAAGCTAACTGTTTTTGAAATATTTTGTATTTTATGAAAATGTGGTACCAACTTTGATGTGCAAATTCTCAAAATATACTTCCTTTTTTTAGACTAAATTCGCACTAGTGTCTATTAATTAATTAAGTTTTATGTTGCATGGCAAAAACTTTACTAATACATATACAGGATGTGCTGAAATTAAATAATTGTTTAATTTAAATGGAACACCTTATATTTTCGGTCATTAGCAGATGTAGATTTTAATTGCCTATCAAATATTATCCTATTCAATTGCAATTTTCAAAATGGAGATTGCTTTTAGAAGAAATTTTAATATTTATTAGGTCACCTATCATACTTTTCACATTTTACAACGACTTGTAAAAACAGCATGTTAAATACATTTTTCCGCATTTCTAATTATATTTATTTACAAAACATTTAAAATTTTATCGATTAGTTTCAATAATAAAGAAAATAAACAAAGCGGGGAAATAGAACAAACACATTCTTATAACAAGTGTTCGAAGTGGCATGACTGATTCTAAACATAAACGTATTCTCTTTAAATATTTTAGCAATGTTGGACTGAATTTGTGGCCATATGTTTCGAAAAGCTTCTCTAATTCACTTCTTCATATTATCTGATGTTGTTGGAGGTGGTGTTATATACCGATCCTTTTAAGTGCCCCTATAAAAAGAAGATTGGTGAAGTTAAGTCGGGTGATTTAGGCAACCATTTTTTCCAGCCCATCAGTTTTGGAAAAAAATTCTCATACCCCACGATGAAAATATGCTGGTACTCTATACATTTGAACTTACGCCGTTGTTCTTATATCGAAAGGAATCTCTTGTAATAAAATAATATTCTATCAATCACCAAATAAACTAATGTCACTTTGTAAATTGTTTTTAAATTTCTCTGTCATTATTAGAAACAAACGATTACAGCTTTTACTTGAATTAGTTTAAGCATTTCACCGTAGCATCAGTTTACACGAGTAAAACGCATTTAATCTGACATATGGCGTTCTCGCCTCCGTTGGCTGACAGATTCTTTTGCTTTTTGCGAAACATCTGCGGAATATAAACACAACCCGATTACGTCACAATATAATCTTCAAATGTGATATCATCTTTCCAAGGAGAACAGCCCCTCTCGATCGTGAAATTTATTTTTATCTAATTCACCTTTCTCTTGCTGTTTTGGAAGGCCAATGAGACGACGTTAAAGAATAGTAAATTTAAATATACCTTAAAGGATCGTAAACAAATATTACTGTGTAATAAAATTGGATAAGTAACCATTTAAAAATATCTTAAAAGTAGTAAAATTGAACCAGCTTAAGGGAAACATAATAACGTATCTAAATATGTAATAGGTAGTTTCGCTGGTATAATTACGCGGACACATAATAAAATGAAATGCTCTAATTACTCCATTGCTCCGTAATTGATGAAATAACAGGCCTTTCGACGCAAGTAGCATAGTGTTACAACTAATGAACATTATTAAGTCATCACTCGGCAAAGGATGTGAACGTAATGATTTCAGAAGCTCGTTACTCATGCTAATTGTAAGAAATACTACTCTCCATCAGTATGATTCAAGCACTTATACCATAGCTATAGCTAAATAGAATATGCTCTTTGTTTTTTTAATTATAAGTTGCATATACACCGACTTAAAAAAGTTTTTATTTATTTTGACTAAAATTTCGAGATAAAATATAGTCAAGGATAAATAGTTTCTAATGTTTATAATTTTGCATGCGAAATTTATAGCCGTCTAAGGATTAAATTAGAACCACTTTTTTTACAATTTGCTCCAACTAGACTAGAGGTGATTTAAATAATAAAGATACAAGTCTTTGTTTGCCATTATAGAATAAAATAAATACGTAAAAGGAAAAGAAAGGCATTAATTTATAAGAACTTAATCATATCAGATAAATACAAGACCCTTACATGTTGAAAATTCGCCTCTATTTAAATTATGCGAAAACAAATAACCCCAATTGCTTGTCTGTTACAACTTTCCTATCTCTACCAAATACCTTCACTCTCTTTGGGGTTTATTCACATACGGGATGCCTTTGAAATAAAATAAAAAAGTATGAAAAATGAAAAGGTGTAATTACATAGAACATAAATCCAAAAAATTTTGAGTGACGATTATCAGTATTAAAAAGAACCCTAGGGAATGGTAATACATGTTACCAAAGTTGTGAAAAGTTTATAACCAGAAAGATTATCAAACAAGCATCGCTATATGCTACAGTCCTTACCTTGCATAAAGGCATATACAGTCTGACCAAGATAAATAAAGGTATAAAATTTTTAATCCCAATTAAAAATGTGTCTGTTGAAAAATGAGGATATCATTTAAACTATTAGATTCCAGCAGTCACTGTGTAAATATTTTATTAAGATCTGGTGGAATAAGTAATATATTTTTACTGTGTAGTTTCCTTTACTAGTATGCTTTAGTTTATAGATGAAAAGGGAATTTGTTTAACAACTGTTACTGTATATTCGCAATCCTCAAAAAGTTAAGATTTTATGAATTATTTATTATAAAATTTTCCCAAGATTTTGAACACTCTGTATACGTTAATAAAATTTTACTTAGAAAGACGCTTTTAATATTCCTCCTTCCCCTTAAAATATCGATATTGAAATTCTCTATATATGAAACTCGTCTTTGAGCATCAATTTGATCAACTGCTCATTGTGCCATTGTACGCTTTGTTCCTTGTTGCTATTCAAGAAGTGAAATATGTTAAGGTCAGGTTGAGGGAAGGACGAAATTTCTGTCAATGGGGAACGGTACCGTTTAAATTGTTTGTGATATATCGGACAGCTGTTCTGTCATTGTTAGAACGAACCTAAGTAGTTATTTCTTTCGTAGAATTGACAATTTTTATTCTGTATTTTAGTCGCTTCATCAAAATTGAAATAAATTTTGAGAGATGGAATTAATAAGAGAAACTGAGTACCATTTTGTTGTAAAATCTGACACAAATAGCATTAATTGATAGAAATCGTTAAATCTTCGATCAAATAAACTAATAATATGAGACACAATCACACACGTCTTCAGCATATATCAATATACTGAATGCATGCAGAATGTACAGTTTATCATAAGGCAGGTGTTCTTCTGTTCAAATTCTATTTCATAACACATTCATTTTCAATTTCAATTTTTTTAATGCATTATTGCTTTATTGCGATCATAAAATTTAATACAGGTTTTCGCATTTGAATAGATTTACTATTAACACTAGATTGTAAATGATATTATTATTAAATATTTTTAAAATAGCTTGAATTGTAATACAATATATTAGATGTGATCAAAGTGTATAATATTGGTTTTGACTAGAGGAAAAACATACCATATTTTTTATATCACAAATTAAATTATCTATTAAAGTTTTTCAAACAATTCCAAATGTTGTATTTTAGAAATATATAAATAGAAACGGAATTTTCTCTGCTATGCGGAATACAAGTGTTTTTTCTTGGTTTTTTTAATCGCATCTTAAATATCATTAAATATTTAATAACAATGGGGCGCATTCAATTTGAACCAGTCTATACCCATTACATAGCGAAGGTAGTAGGTAATTTAGTGAATTGAAGGTGAAATACTTGTAAATTATCTTGTCCATACTTATCACTATATGTGTTGCTTTAGTTAATTAGAGTCTGAGTTCTTTGCCCTATAACGTACAGGCGTGACATAAATGTATTAAGTTAACTATTACTATGAGTTGAAAGATAGTAGTATTAAGCCTAAAACTTATTTTATTGTAAGAATATTTATTTGATTTGCACTAACCCTTCAAACTTCTTCACAAATTCTTTTTTTTTTAATATAATAATAATGTCATTTCATCTGTCAAATGTGACCGGTTTAAAGTAGAAAAAATATAGAAATTATAAAAAAATATAAAATCTTTAGCCATCGTTTTCTAATTTAAACAGCGTATAATATAACTGTATGGGATAGGAATTTGATGGAATTATATATTCTCCATATATTTAGCATCAATAATTTAAATTGAACGCACATAATTGGGACATGCCAGGACAATCACTGAATTCCACAGGCCGTTACTTTTTTTTATTTAAACGTATAATATAGCGGTATTCCGTTACAACTTTCTAACATTTCCATGCGTATTCCTCATCTATAACAGTTTACAACTCGATATAATGTCTATTAGATCGTCTTAACCATCAAACACAATTGTAAAGTTCCTAATAAATTGGAATAGAATATTGTGCACGTGTCATACAGTTATTTCAAATATAACGTCCATTATTAGTTAATGCGGTTTACTGCAGATGTATATTGATATCTTGTTTACTTGTTAAATCAACTTCTGTAATTTGATAATTTATTAGATGCAAATAAAAAGATAGGTTATGTATGCAATCTAAAACACCTTTTCCACTGTTATTAGTAATACGCAGTATATTATATCGAGTTTCATTCGAATAAGAGACGGAAGAAATCGAGCAAAAGATACCAAACAACTATTAAGATCATCACAGTAGGCGTGTATATGTATATAAGTTTTGAACACTCGGTTTAGTAAGCAGTGTTTTAGTAGAGTGGTGGAGGTGTTGGTTGTTGCGTGTTAACTGGTGCGTTTTTTACTCGATATTTATGGATGTAACGCGGAGTGCTGTTCTATATTGCGTGTGTTTGTCAAGTGATAAGAAAGTTCTAAACGGATTGGTGCATTTCAGTTGAGTTTCGCTTGTTGTAAGCGATGTTTCGGAAAAAAATACACGTATATAAAGGTTTTTTTGCGTAGCAGATACCTGCTTTTAGGAGGTACATCGGTTAGAGATAGCTCATTGTTTGTGCGATAAACACACCGGGCTACCCTAATACCCAAAAATATTTCGGATATTTTCCTCAGTTGCGGTTTAAAAGTTGTATCGAAGTGTCAGCGTTGAATTAAGTGAGGTTAGTTTTAGAGGAAAATCGGTTGAAATGCTTCTTGGTTAAATCTTTCTAATTGATAATTGTCTAAAGTTTTTAGTGCTTTAACTAACTTTCTAATTTGTTTAATTTCAATTTATTTTTCAACTTTCATGCGAAGTGTAATAAACTTTATCCTTTAGAAAGTTCTGTGAACGAAAATGTAAATATTCGCAGAGTAGGTGTTATTCATTACGTCATCGTTTATTTATGAATTTGATTCTATCATTTTACCGGTCGTATCAGTTCTTCTTAAAATTAGACGTGACAAATTAACTGACAGGACGTTTCCATTTGATACGATTTGTGTATCGAATAGATATTTGTTTATTTACAATTACTGGCTACTGAATTGCAGTTACTTTCTGATTTTACGATTTGTTCCAAATTTACTAAGAATATAAATATGGATGTGTTTCTGTTATATTCTTAGTGGAAATGAAGTGCAACACCTAGGAAATTTTAGTATACACGTGATTAATAAAATTCTTTAACTTATATATACCACCGTCCAATAGTTTAGCAATTTTTCGAAACAGTCCGTGTCAATTTGTTTCCATGCGTTCTATAAATATTCCTGCGTTGCAATCATTCAGTGACTAGTTCGCATGCTCTCTTGCCCATGTTAAATGTTTCTTCGGTTTCTTGCGGCCGATGGGTTTCCTTAAATCTGCTGCTAATAATTGCCTCTTGACGGTTGTAACGTTGCGATACCCGGTGCCGTTAGACGTTGATCTCGTTTCGAAATCGTTAGCAGAAATTACCCGTGGTCGCCCACTTCCATGAAAATTTTGTCCCGTTTCTTCTCCGGGCCAATATGTAATGCGCACCTTTCGGTGAAATCCTTAACAGTAGAGCAATTTCTCTCTCGGTATAGAGTACAAATATTACTAGGTTGTTTAACAGTCAATTGTCTGCGTTTTGTCGTTTTTACGCTTAGTACTTTACCAAATTCTTACAATTAGTAGTGTAGTAATTTCAAAAATCCATCCCCGCCAAACAATAGTTGTATCTTGCAAAAGAACAATAAAATGTATTGGGATGAAGTTTGTACCTAAATGCTTGGACGGATTAAGTACAACAATTTTATATTTGCATACAATAATTTATAACAGGAATTAATGATTTTACGATGTATTATTTCAAAGGAATTTCACTTTGCTTCCAAACTTATGGACGGTAGTGTACATGCTTGTGGGGAAATATGAAGGTAATGTGATTTATTGGATTGGCAACAAAATAGTTGCTGATTTTCTTATACAAATGAAACTTGAAAGTTAAAGTTCAAAACCATATAGTTCTAACATTGACGGAAATCATTCAAAAGAAACACTACTGTCATCTACGTTTAAAATCGACAATTACTTTATTGCCAGTCCAATAGATACGCATTGGAGGATAATACAGTATTCTTACTTCAAAGTTACGAGATTAAAGAAATAAAACGGATAATTTGAAGTTATTGAATCGTAATTATCGGTGTGAGAATAAAACGTTGGTAATTTATTTTCAAATTGGCTTTTTATTATGATTAAATATTTTGTTGGACCACCTTTACTTTTGATAAAATGGCTTGTAGTCTGTTTGACGCTGAACTCATCAAATTTTGGACACAGAACAAGCTTATGTTTTCATACTAGACTTTTGTAATGGTTTCTATCAGCTATTGCTTTGTTTCTGAACTATACTTTCCTACCACCTTCGAAATCATGAATCAGCAATTTTCTATAACGTTATTCTGCGGACCTCTGTTAAATAATCTTTTACCTATAATTTCTAGCATAAAGGCACTAGAAATGGTTATGTATCATCTAAAAACACTGAGCCTTGAGAAATTCAGTTTATCACGTTTCCAAATTGTGGGTTAATTATTGGCA
This sequence comes from Trypoxylus dichotomus, assembly GCA_023509865.1. Lineage (NCBI taxonomy): Eukaryota > Metazoa > Arthropoda > Insecta > Coleoptera > Scarabaeidae > Trypoxylus > Trypoxylus dichotomus. The sequence continues at coordinate 55,232,054 of CM042078.1, forward strand.
CGCGAATATTAACCGACGTATCCATCCACACCCTTACTCGAAAAACATTCCCAAACCACAACACTCGCTGAAAACTTTGTAGTCTCTTTTATGCATTCGTCTAGCAGTTCTTTGCCAAACAAAGTCAAACAAATGAAATTACATCGGTTCCAAACAAGTTAAATTCCGATTCATTCCAAAAAATGGTCACGCAGTCACTTTAACCGTGATTGTCGGATTTTATTTGTTAGAACGAGCTTGTTTTGCGTGACGCATTTAGTTTCATAGATTTCAATTGGTGTCGTACTGTCAAAACACAGATGGTTACTCCTGTTGTTTATCTTAATTCTGTAGATATTGCTGACCATTTCTTTAAACATAAACCCTGCAATATTCTATCGTCACGTAAAGTTATTATTTTTTTTTTATTGTGGTCGGCCATCGCAGCTTTTGTTCTCTGTACTATAGTAGAGATTTTCCAAGTTCAGTTGCACATCATTAAAACTTCATGACGAAATTGACAACTTGAGTTACGAGACCATTTATAACGGAGACAATTCGTTAGTTGTTTGATGGAAAACCATTGCATTTACATCTAGAACATCCCGCAAAAATCTCCAGAATACCAAATTAAAAAAGAGAGGAGTTATTATTGTATGATATGTTGAAACCTGAGTTCTAATGCTATTCTCTCTTTAATATTTCCTTATTTTTCAATAGGTAGTCCTACAGTAATAGTAATACTATCCCATAAACACATTTAACAGGATCTTGTGTTTCTGTTTAATTGACTACAGTAACACGAGATTCCATTTCATTGAATCGGCTTTTATGTGATGTTGCTCATATATTATATCCCGTTTAAGCGGAAATTGCATCCTATTCAGTATTCTAAACATGTCTTTTTCTATATTTCTTATACTTTATTTCATATGAATCATCAGACTTTAATGTTCTTATTATCGTTTCGTTCAACGATCCGTATAAGACTTAATATTAAAACTTGAGTAATACTTGGCACCCAGATAGCGCACCTATGTTATCCATTTAAAATGAACGTAACAAAAAAATAAGCCTACTACTTTAGATAAAACTAGGTACTAAATGTTATATATATATAATAAAATTACTTAGGTGCGTGTAGTATGGAAGATGTCTAGATACCTTTTATTAGTACACGATATTGAAAATGGAACGTAGCGATAGTGTAGATTCCTTGGAGGATCTTTTAAACGATCTAAACGATGATAGTGACGAAAGTTTTACGGAAAAAGTGGCAAGTGAAAAAAAAGCGAAGGAAAAATCAGATGGCGATGGTATTAAAGGAAAAGGTAAAACTGATACTAAAGAAAAATGTGATGCAGAAGTAAAGGAACTGAAGAATAATTTACCAAATCAAATTAGTGTGAAAGATGAAACCAAAATTGAAAGCCAAGAAACAAAACTGGACTTCGAAAATACGTCAACTCCTTCGGAAGCAACAGAGTGCATCAATCCAAATGTGAGCTGTGATATTTCCGACGTTAGGCAAGGAGTTAAAATCCTCCTGGAAGGTGTGACTGAAACTGAATCGAGTGACTATGGTGGAGTTAGTAAGGACCAACTTAAATCCAGCAGGAGTCATAGTCTTTCCTCGCATCTTGAAGAGGACGTCATCAATCAATTTTTGGATAAAACCACCGAAGACGTATGTATATCTAACTAAATTAGCTTGCTTCAATTTGTAAAAAAAAAAATGAAAGTATGATTTGTCGTATTATCGGACTAAAAAGGTTTTGTATGTCGATACAACTTTTTATATCTTATCAGCGTTTAATCCTTGTGCATTTAATGATAAGGCACTAGAGATTATTCGTCGTGATAAGGTTTAATAATGTGAAATGTGAGTTGCGAAAATATGTTCTTGTGTATTAAGTATATTAAGTTTGGAGTTATATTTGGCGATGGCTAAACCAGTTTCCCGAAAATTTATTTTCACTCGTTTATCTTCTAGTATTTTAGGAAATTATTGGCGTTATTTACTGTCTTTATTAGGCTCTTCCATGAAGGCTTAATTTAGCTAAATTTTCGACATTACCAGCTTTTGCATGATTTTCCCTACATTGAAATGTTTAATGAAAAACAAATGTTGACTATATCTGAAGCTGTATAGTTTTTTTAATTATTTAATGCACAGGATGTCCTGAATTTTTCCTGGATCACTATGGAATCTCTACTATTATTAGAAAGAGAGTACAAGTTTGTCAAGATTGCCAAATTTAGTGCTGGTGCATGATAAAACAAAAGATTTGGATTATGACGTATATAGAAGTCATGAAAGATAGAAAAGCAAACATTCGTCACAGCATAGCACCGTTTTCCGTGTCCCTTCTCTACAGAATGTCGCCTGCAATGACAATCATGCTCTAACAGGGTCTTTCACCTCTTCGTCTTCATCGAACTGCTGTCACACGGCTCGGATCCGGCCCGCTGTAAGATTTGATCAGAATATGATGCCAAAAACTTGAACAATCATGGGTAACCACAAAGAATAAATGTGGGTATGTAGGCTTTCACGGCTAGAGTCAGTGATAAATGATTTGTTTGTGTTATAATGAACAGTATTAAGCAGAGAAAGAAGACGAAAATAATAAATAAAAAGGAAAAAGGGAAACAGAAATGAAATATATGCAACAAGAAAAATTAAAAACGAAAATGAAAAAAAAAATGAGAGAGAAAGGAAAAGATAGGAGGCTTCTTCAGGGGAAAGGAGAAAAGTGTGGCACTCGGCAGTGCACATTAGCTTCTAGCGTAGTTAACACTCTAAGTTATCATTCCACTTTGGTTTCCCTCTCTTTCTCCTGAAGAAGCGTCCTACAACGAAGGCAAAACGTTGAAATTCAGCCTACCTCTTTCTTTCCCTTTTTATTTTTTTCCCCTTTTCGTTTTCCTTTTTTCGTGTTTTCTCGTTTTTTTTTACTTCCAGAATATACTTAACAGTTTCAAAGCCTAAAGAGTTAAATATGAAAAACGAAGATTTGGTGATTAAGATTTTTAATTATATTTTTTTACAATCTTGAAAAAAGTTAAAGAAATGATTGATATTTAGAAAAAAAAATGTTAAAAAATGCCACGTGGCTCTGTAATATCATGTAAAAGCTTTTTCCACATTTAGGAAATATCAACTAGGTTTTGAAGCATCAAATAAATCTCCTCTCGCTATACTTTCCACTAAATATTTCATCGGGAACGCTTATTTTTTTCTTTCTAGGATCGTTAACTTAATCCTTTGTACTTGTTGTCAACAGCATGTAAAATCCTGAATGTTTTGACACTTTATCTGCTGCTTCTTTAGGATTACATTGTGAAATCAGTCTTTACTTACAATGTGTAAAGCACAAAATATGGTTGCGCTGAACCATCAGTCATTTAACATCAACGCAGGCGACAGATAAAATTTGTCGATATATGTCACTAGCCCCAAAATTGCTTCGCTTTGGAAATGGCATTACAGCATTAACAACAGATTCTTGTTAGAGTCTGTAATCTCCTTCATGCACAACCAGAAGCTTTTTGTTATCTAAATCTGGTTTAATACTGTTTTCAATTTTATCGTGTACAGAGGTTACGTGATTTTGTAAAGTTAATTGAGATAGTATTTTTTGACATTTGGAAAAATACAAAAAAAAATATATAATTCTTGCTCTAGCTCGGTTTGAAAACCCTACCTCTTTATAAGAATTTATTTCTGTTCTTTCCTCTTCTGATCTAAGCAATTTACCTCTCGGCATTTTTGATACGTATACTTCGACAATATATATATATATATACTTAACAATAAACATACGATGTTCAGAGGCTTTTTTTACACTAAAAGGTAATGCCCGGTTTCGTAGAATGTCTTTCTAACTTTGTGGATCTAATAGCCATCCCCAAATATAACACCAAACTTAATATAGTTACTTGCATTTGTGTTTCTTTGTAGTTCAGCATTAACTTCGATGCATAATTTGAAAGCTATTCTACCCATCAAAAACATTTACTGTTGAATAAAATTTATTGTATACTTCTTTTATTTATTGGTAAATTTAAGTCAGACTTATTTGCTGTGCGGTTACAATCCCATTTTTTTTGATTTTATTGTAGAAGTGACACAATTTTATTGATTAAATGGCGAGATCATTCTATTTTCTTTAGCTATAACGCAGGTCGAGAAGTCTCTTTATTAAGTTAGCAATTCACTTTTCAACGTTTTTGGAATCTATGTATTAATATTGCATGTATTTAACTTTTTAACATATTTAGAAGATTTTTATGCCAGAAGTTAATGTCCGAGTTCGTGCACATTAGAGATATAGGTATATTAGAGATACATACCCGGTTTATCAGTAGCTTTTACTGTTGGTAAATGTTTATAGTGAAATTGCAAAACTATTCGAAATATCTGCATTTTATTCATTTAAAGATGGACGTTAAATCTTTAGAATTATTTTTTTGATCTTATTTGCAACATAGTTTCTTCTTTTAGGGTCTTTAGGTTTTGAGTACGCTGTACTATTAATGTTGCCTCAGTTGTATTTTCCGTCTAGAACAGAGATTCGCAAACTTTTTTTCTGTAGAATATTCAATTTTCCTAAACCTACTAACGTCAAATGTGGTTCTCACAGCTAGTGTGTGGATTTCTGAAAAGTGGACAATTGTCTACACTTTTTAGTTATATCTTTATTGAAAACATATAAATGAATATTTGGATTTTTAATTCAGAACCTAATATAATTCTTACATAAAATTAAGTTCTAAAGATACATAGATGGTACATACATTAATGAGAGAGATGAACTTGATGCCCCGAAACTTTCTTGTAATACTCAATATAGGCAAGATAAGCAGCAGGTGTATCTTTCTGCTAATACCCTATTCTAAATTGTACCTTAAGTCCTCCTGGTACGTTCTCCTGGTTTGAAGAACAACGCCGCTGTAGCCTGCTCGTAATTTCCTAAATTACTTGACCAATACTTACTTGTAGAGTATGTTCGCTTATTTACTAGAGGAAAGGTTGTACAGTGAAACTCAATGCGCATGCGCAAAAAAATATATTTAAAAATGAAATGGTTACACGGTTTCCACTCTTGCCTATGTACATGTACGATGTACGTAAGATATATAGATTTGCAATAATTGCAGTTATTCGAGCTCTCTTATACATGTAATGTACATTAGCATTTGTATGTGTATTTTCATTGGTAGCAACATAAAGTAATGCCTCAGCATGTACGTTGCAAAGCCATGTCTTAATTCTGTTTAAAAGGTTAAACTCTTATATGCTTCCGCTGAAGCTTTGTTAGAGGCATGTACTAATGCCTCTATCTGTTTGCATGCACCACTACCTTTTATAGGAGCCAACCCTATTTATTTCTTAAATTTATAAGCGCACCTCGGTGCTATGCTTATTTATATGTCCCTTTCCGGGAGCCTAATATACTTTCCTTGTCTTAAATTTGCCTAAGGGACTTGGCCCTGTATTATTGGCATGTATTTGTACTTGAACCAAATACGTTCGTTATATTCATATTTGTAGGGGAACCCACCCTATCTCTTAGAGCTTGAACGCCTGGTCGAGGGCGACAGTAGCGATAATAGCCGATCTCAATACAAAAGTAATGTCACAGCTACCCAGGCGTTCTCGTTTGAAATATTACGCTATGTGCAATCTTTAGCTCTATACTACTGCGCCCCAAAGAAGGGAAAAATCCAGTAACCAGCAAATGTGCGAACTGCGCACCGACAAGTAAAACGGAGCGATGATGCCGACATTACATAAGAAAACTGGTCCGTGACACTCGTCCGCTACGACGAGCAACTAAATGAAAAATTTCTAAGTCCCGATACGACAAGGACCGAACAAACGTACAAAAGACAACGGGTGCTGCGGCCGCAACGACCGTCAGCAAGAAGCGGAGTGATCGTACTTGTAGAGGAGGTCTATACATGCGCACCGACAATCTCACCCAAATAATTTCCGACACAAACTTAACTGAAGACTAAAAATATGTATAGACGACAATGGACACAGTAGCCTCGACGTACGATGATAGAAAATCGAGAATTTATACTTATTAAAAAAATCTATACATGTGGTCCGACGACGTTACCAAATGACTCCCGCCAGAAATAAATGTATAGACAACGTCCTCGACGATTCCCGCCAAAACTAGAAAAACTTAGAAATCTCTAATAATCTTACGACGACGTTACTGTACACGTTACGACGAGGCACAAAAGGTGACCGAGGGTGCACGATCGCTAATACCTCGACCGTCGCGCGGGAGACGACTGCCTATGCTTGTGTACCTTAAATTTTAAGAAAACTCCCATTACATATCCGACGACGTTGCAGTGAATGATTTCTAATTAGGCAGTTTTAGCTAGCGTAATGCGAATGGCTGGCTTGCATACATATACAATGCGTAATGTACATACATATTAAAATAAAATTGGATATAAGAGAGCAAAATAAATAAATATAAGAATGAAAATAAATAAATATAAAAATGAAAATAAAATAATATTCTAAATGAAAATAATAATGCAAAGAAGATAAAATACATAATAGTAAAAAACTTACAAAACACAAAAAACAATGTTAAGTCCTTAACACCTCCCTAAATGATTATTTCAATTTCCGAGTTCTTCTAATGTAACACACGATTCTTTAATGTCACTGTTTGGACTGATAATCTCGTGTGATACTTTCATAGCCAAAACATCTTCAATAACTCACCCAATATTTCGCTCACGACGTTAACAGTGAAAATATTACACTACAATTGACCGTTGTTTACTTATTTTATTATAATCTTTTCACAAGACAATTTAAACATCATTACCTAGAATTTTACGTCCGTAATTGCTCCGTAATAAACAGTTTAGGACAACTCAGCTAAGCGCAAATAGAAGATAGTAAAACTAATCCGATATAATTGAACTGCATTTCAAAAAAATATTCCATTTTATTTTAATCTTTTTTTTTGTTAAACAAGATTGTATCCATTAGTACGAACACAAAAGCAACAAAAACTAAGAGGAAATGTGAGAAATACTTAACTAACTTTCTCGTCACGAATAAAACGGTATAATTTCGCAAATTTTCCGCATTCATAGCGTATCAACAGATAAAATCTTTTCTCTTGCAACGTAAATATCACTTACTTAAAGCAATAACTGTGTGCGACGGAATTAATTTGTTGAATTCTTAAATATGTAGTTTACTGTGTTACAATTCCTATTGCAATGTTAAGGAACATGACGGCAACACTCAGCATCTAGTTAGTTATTCAATAGAGATGCGGCAGAGGCGTTCCATTATAAATAGAAGACATATTTTAGTTGGGGTATTTTTATTTACGCCGGTTTTACTATTTCTCATTAACAGATTTTTGGTTGGCCTCTTCAGTAGCGGATAGTGACTGCGGGTTTTGGTTAGGTGTCTTTTCTCTTCGAAAATAATAAATTAGAAAATTATTAGTAAGACGTGATAAACAAAAAGTGTAATACAGAAGATACGTATTATGTCCAGTAATATGCATGTAACTTTGGTGCTAGATGATAGTTTGATGTGGTTATTTCATGAAAAAGTATGTTTTCTCTTACTAAGTATAAAGACCTGTTAAGATAACTAACCCATGTTTTCTTAAAAATTGTCCAAAATAAAACCTGTATTTTGGAATATTTGAATTGATTTAACTATAAATTATATTACTTTCTTTTTACCCCTTAGATGAGATTATTTCCTTTTGTTGAAAACGTAATTTTGTTATTTGAACCATAAATCTAACAAAAAAAAATTGCTAAGTTTATAGATAAGAAAAAATCAGCTGGAATTAGTCTTAAATTCATTTATGAACGAAAACACCTGTTCTTTACGACTCCCGTCTTCTTGGTAAGGTAGAAATCTGCATTGCTGCTAGTAGTTCATTTTGGAACATTTCTTCCTTTTTCTATTAATTTTGAACGGATGTGAAGTTAGTAATAAATAGAGACCGGATTATATGCAAAGTGGATATATTTTATTTTATTTATTTATTATATTTTACGTCTATTTATAAATGTCTTACACTGATTAACCTTAGTTAACGCTAATTAACTTTAATCAGTGTAATACATCTACATATAGACGTAAAATATAATAAATAAATAAAATATAATAAACTTTAAGAATAAATAAATAAATAAATCCACATCTGCCTGATTTAACGCGTGATTTTTCGCACATTGGATTATTGTAAATATCACTAAGGACCTGTTTGAAATGTTCTAAAATGTAAATATTTTTATAACAATTTTTATAAACAATTAGAATGGACGAATGGTTTTCCTTTGGATCATCTCTGCATCTGCAATAGTCTAGTCTAGCGAACACTAGAGAAATAAACAATTCTTTATTTATTGCGCTAGCGAATTAAATATACAGGTTTAATTGTTTATAAAAATTGTTACAAAAATAATTATTTTTAAAATATCTTCAATACATAATAAAATTTATAGCTAACTTCACCCTTTGGAAATTTCAGTTTGCATCCATTTATACATCATTGTTTAAAATACACTTACATTCTACGACATAATATTAAATTGTGAAGCCTTTGTAGTATTGTTTGTTTTTTTCGATAAAGCGATTATCTGATTCCTAGATTCATTTGTAATCCTCTAGTTTCATTGTACTGTGTTTATTGAAATTGATTATTGCATTAAACTTGCAAACAAGCTTAGATAAGTGTGATAATTAGAGACCGGATTATATGCAAAGTACATATATTTTATTTTATTTATTGATTATATTTTTGTAGATGTCTTACGCTGATTAAACTTAGTTAACGCTAATTAACTTTAATCAGTGTAGTACATCTATATATAGACCTAAAATATATTAATTAAATAAAATATATGCACTTTGCATATAATCCGGTCTCTAGTGATAATTATTTGTTCTGACTGGTACACCTAATAAGAAATGAATAAATGTTGGGTTTTCTAAACGTGTTGGTACCAGTAATAGTTTTATTGAGACTTTGTTTGATTTATCTAAGGCCTTAGATTCAATAAATATTTCATTTATGTCGATGAATTTAATGATTGGATAATGGTCTTTTTTTTTTCAACTATAAAAGATTAGTTTGTTAGGGGTTGGGGTATAGGAATTCAATCTTTATAAAGGTGCACTGCAAGGTAGCGGTTTGAAACCTTAGCTTTTTTGTATTATTTATAAACGACCCTCCCTAGTATATTCCTTACGGTAGGGTATTTCTGGAGGTGTTCAATTGATATCTCTACTTTCAAAAGAAATTAAAGAAATATCTAAATGAGTGCAATTGTTAAAGTTTGTCTAAATATACAGCAACGGATAAAATAATAATAACAGGAAACTAAAAACATCTTAGACCAATGTTTTTCATCCTTAACTGAAAATAGAAAAAAAGTGACATTTACACCTGAAATGAAACTAACTTAACAGACCTAAATAACACGTGAAAGTTACTTAGTTACTGAGTTATTGTTTCGGGGAAGTCCGGAATTTTACGCAAGAAGTATGTGTTATGCTGAGACAAAATTATAGCAGTATTCATTCGAATATCATCGTGTGCAGATTAAAAGATTTTATTTGTTGAAATACTTTATAGTCATAAGTATTCAGTTACGATTAAGTTTAGTTATTTTTAAGGAATAGAATAGGCCGAAAAAATATTACATTGAAGAAATGCCATAGCCGATCATAGAATTAAGAAGTAAAGGAACAGCGTATCAATTTATTCAAAAACTTTTAAACTATTCCGGCTAAAATAATTTCAAATGCACTACTATATCAAAAAAAAAAAAAAAAAAATAGCCCATGTTCGTATAAAAAGAACAATTTCTGGCCGTTCCTCAACTACAAAAGGAAATTACATTTAAACGTTACTCCTAGAACAGTCTGAAGACGGTTAAAAGCAAGTAATTTGATAGCTAGAAGTCCAAGAAGAGTGCCACTTAAAAAAAAAAAAACAGCGTACTAAAGGTTGTTTGCAGATCATCAAACTGGCCGGCGAAATGGCGCAATATCCTCTATTCTGATGAATGTAAAATCGTTTTATTTGGCTCGAGTGATCGTAGATCGATGTCCGAAGACCTCCTAACACAGGGTATCAGCACACAGTACACTTTAGAAACAGTTAAACGCGTTGCTCATGGTTTAGGAGTGCTTTTCTTATTATGCTACAGGACCCATACACTGGATCTAAGACATTTTAACTCAAGATGAGTATGTAGAAATACTTGAAAAATGTTATGCTGTTCTATACCGAAGAGGAAATACGTTTAAAATGGGTAAGCACATTAATCCATGGGCGAAGAATTGAATGCAAATCCGAAGACATAGTAACAACTATGGGAATTTATACAAGCCGCTTGGTATTGAATAACTTCGGAACACTGTCAACATTTGGTCGAGAGCATGCTTCGACGTTGTGCTGGACTACTACGAAATAAGGGTTATGCAACCAAATATTAATGTATTACATTTTATATTATTTAGTACATAATTTCTCTATATTTTAACGTTTTGTTTCCAATTGCTGTGTCACTAATATTATTTTGCTTGCGTCACCTACAATTATTATTGGAATTGGCGGTATTATTAAGCAATGCAGACGATGTAGGTAGCTTACTTACCACTATTTACCTCAATACGACAACATTTCTACAAATTATCTAGCCGTTTAACAATAATAAACATTAATTTGTTAACAGTGCTATTATTTTGCCCTGTACTGTACATAGTTGTATATCTGACACACCCCATTTGCTTTCTTAAGCAGTTAAAGGATCAGTAAACTTATTTATCTATTCTTCATTTCTTTTGGACCGTTACCACATACACTTTTTTTCTCATTTCTATTGGTATAAATTAAAGGCAAATACACAGAAGTCTATCTTTTTCAATTTCATTACAACGGTTACGAAGAACCAAACGAATAATCTTTGTAATTGTCAATTCTTGGGAAACGTTCTTTAAAACACATATTTTCTCTTTAATCCCCCAAAATTGCTCCATAAAACGAATTTTAACGACCTTCTCCTTAACTTCAGCTTCTAAAGATCATTCTCTTTTTTTTCAGGCCGAGGCTCGTATGCTAGCGAAGAGACAAGCACGTGCCGAAGCTAGGGAAATTCGTATGCGAGAATTGGAACGACAGCAAAAGGAACAGGAAGAAAATGCCGACAGACAGTTCGATATGCTATCGGAGCCCATAACTAGGCCGACCCGTGCCACTGGTTCGAGATACCTCTCCAGTAGGAGGAGTTCCGAGGATTCCTTGGAGGATGGCGGTAGTCTTAGAGAATTACGAGTAAGAGGAATTATTGTTTTTACCATCTAACAGTGTAAGGTATTTTCGTGTTTAGGCTTTCGGAAGGAATCCGATATCCATCATAGAACGTACTTATTAAAGTTTTAACGTTAACAAATCACTCCGCTCGCATATTAGTTCGTAAATAAATGCATCTATTACATTCTCCGGGTGAATGTTATTCGTTTTCCTGAATTATTACGCTAATAAATCTTTCTAATGGCCGAAGAAACTAATGGTGTAAATTACGTTGAAATTCCACGGTTATGTTTATTTAAATTTTAAAGAATTTTTATGACAAGGAGGAGTTATGCTATGTACAGTGTTTACGCTAAAATTTCTTGACCGTATATTTTTTAACTATACTGCTAATAGCACAAAAAATAGAAAAAGTATTTCCAACAATCTGGTTTTAAAGATTGTTTGAGCGTATATTCTTTTGATTCCTGTGGGAAAATTTTTTGAAACTTTGTACGATCAAATAACTTGAATTAACTAAGGATATCCAAGACTTCATGTGGATAGGTTTTTGTATTGTAAAATATATTGTAAAATAAATAATTATTTTTTATGAAATAATACAGTTACATAACAGTTATTCGATGTGGTTATACATAAATAAACGTTGCACTTGATCAACTGGACTGACCGTCACACCCTCCTGGTTTACAATTAAGTGGATGTTTCAGATTATCGTTGGGAGGCTAATACCGAAAACGGCCAAATTGTCTATCTCCACACGGTAATACAAATGATTGTCTTCTCTTATTCTACTGATGATCTTTTCGTTCATTCTCTTCGACTTCTTCAGTTCGTAATCTAAAGCTCTCTCAAGCTGCGAATCGAAAGTCCAAAGTTGGTTTGTAGTAATATTTATTAATAGACATTTGACATCGTGAAAAGAATGTTTTCCTTTCCTTGAATGACATCAATTCTCAATCAGTTCTACATAAACGAGATAAATGCTTGGAATCATTATCTTTTTGGAAGATAAAGTTTTGGTCACGTAATCTTTCCTTATTTGGCACGGTATTTTTTTGTAAGATTCATAACAACCCTCCTTACGCAAGATCCTATCTATTTTCTATATCTGTACGACCAAACCAACCCCAAATCATCATACTATTTCCACCATGTTTCACAGTAAAAACCACGCTCTTGTCACTCACCCTTTTTCCAGTCTGCTGGCTCACACATGGCCGACGCTTTGAGCCAAAGGTTTGGAATTTGTATTCATCTGTCCATAATACTTTCTACTACTGCTCAAGGATCCAATCCTTGTGTTGAATGACCCATTCCAGTTTCTTTTTCTTATTTTATTGTTTTGGCAATGGCTTTTTCACAGCTATTCTTCCCATTAGTCTTGCTGCGGGAAGTCTCTGCTTAACTGTTGTGTGTGATATTGGGGTTTTTCTTGAAATATTGAGTTGTTGAGTTTCGGTTCGAAGATATAATATACTGATTCTCAACAACTGTCATTGCTCTCTTTTGTCCTGACCGTTTTCTATTACGAAGTGAACCTGTTTCCCGCATTCTCTTAAGAGTCATAAATACTCCGTTTTTAATACCGTTTTTGAGCGATTTATGCTATTAAATACCCTTCACCACGTAATTTTATAATCACTGAACGTTTTTCAATTGATATATCTTGTCGTTTTGGCATTTTTAATTACAATCTTACACGCACGATAACAAATGTTAAATTGATCCTTTATTCAAAATACTTGCATACATTTTTGGGTATTTTTATAATTTATTTATTATTTATTATAACAATTCCTTAATCTATTTAGAATCCTTCTGAATCTGATTACAGTGAGAATTAATGCAGTTTGAGCTATGGTAAGGCGTAAAATAAGGCAGGTGTCGTAAAATGCAAATTAGGTTCAAAGTGTATTATATTACGGTATTGTTTGTGGAAACTGCGCTATAAATTTATTAAAATACAATTGAATAGTGTATTACAAGAATATTTGATAGCTACACTAAGGTGACAGAATAAAATAGACACCTACTAATTAAAAAAGAAGATTCTATTCTCGTTATATATACAGAATATTTTAAAATTTTTAAATTAGACTAATATTTTGTCGATCGACCTTTACTTGCGTGAAGTGCTGCGAGTCGTCGTGGCATAGAATCTATTAAATGATTAATGGTGTCTTCTGTAACAGCTGCCACGAGTTTTTCCTTATTGCTGGGTTTTTGGGGTCATTTCGCCATATTTGTCTGGATTATGTGCCAAACATTCTCTATCGGATTCATGTCTGGTGATTGGCCTGGCCATGGTAAAATCCGAATCCCTTGTTCCTCTTTCAATGTGGTTGTTGTTCTTGCTTTGTGGCAGGGTGCTCCATCCTCCATAAAAGTGGCGTCTTCTTTAGATAAAATGGCGTTGTCGAATATCGATAGTAGTCATTCTGTTAATATTTGGATATATTTTGTCGCATTTATATTTCCGTCGCAGATTACTAATTGCGATCTTCCACCATACCATATCGCGCCCCACACCTTGATGTTTACACCGCCGTATTTCACTGTCTGATGCAAAAATTTGTTGTCCAGTTGCTGTGACGAACGTCTCCATACCCACGTACGACCACTATCACTGAATCGGCAGTATATGTTTTCGTCGTCTGAAAAAATTACAGACCGCCAAAACTCTTCGAGCTTCGTTCGTATTTCGATTGCCCAAGCCATCCGGCGCCGTTTTTGAAACGCCGTAAGGAGAGGTTTTTTCTTTGTCACCCTTTTATACATCCCCACACTGTGGAGGTATCGTAGAACGGTGCGCTGACTTTTCTGTGAAGTTGCCGCAAGCTCGGGTGTACTTTTTCGCGGTTCTCTTAACACTTCGCGCACAAGCACCCTTTTACTTCTTTCAGAAGGTCCGGCACGACCTGGTCTCGGCTCCACTGTTGTATTTTTCCTTGCGTTTAAATTGTGTAATCGCACGGTTAACTGTGGACAACGGAATATTTAAAAATTTACTTATTTCACGTTGCGAAGCGCCGCGTTCACTCTGGCCAACGATGCGACCCCGGGTGAAGTCGCTAATATCACTCGAACCTAGTAAGCGAGGCATAGTTGTAACGATACTAAACTATGACGAATTCCTTCCGATACATCTATCCCTACCCTAATGACAAGAGAAAGTTCTTAATTCTTTCTTAGAATTTAGCTGTTTACATATTTATACCGCTTTACCTGGTGTCTATTTTATTCTGTCACCCTAGTGTATTAACTACAAAGAAAAATATATTCATCAAATGGTATAAAATACAATAATTAATACAATACAATTAACATTTCGTTGAACACCCCTTATATTTAGTTACTGTTTTACACCATCGTGACGCAATATCCACGAATCGATTACAGCGTTCTGGGGTGAATACTAATCAATTCGAACAATCTCCCATAACTGTTGTTATGCCCTTTGTTTGTCTTTGGAAACTGCTTCTTTGATATCAGTCTACAAATTCTCAATTAGATTGAGCTCCGAAGACTGTGCTGGTCATCCCAGAACCTCAACTCTATTGTGAAGTAACCAGTCCTTTATGTTTGGGGCCGTTGTCGTGCATTAAAAGCCAACAACATAACCATTATATGAAAATGCCCATCTTGGGTTAAAATGATTGATGCAATATATAAGCCCTGGACTGTAATAGGGAAAACATCCCCAAATCATAATTTTTTACACTTCCGTGTTTAACAGTTTTTAAAGTATGTTGTGGATGATTAGCGTTGATGGTGTATCTTCTAACAAATGTTCCACGTCCTTTTGAACTAAATAGCATGATTTTGCTTTCATCAGTACATAGAATATTGTGCCATTTTGTACCCGGCTATTTGACATTTTCCTTAGCCAACATTATTCTATTTCAGTCGTCTCCGGATTGTTCCAGTAGAAACATTTAAATTGTATTCTTGCTTTAGTGCAGTAGCTGTTAACAAAGGGTGCACTCTTCCATGCCTTACTGCCGAGTTATCCCGAGGAACTGTTTTCCTTTTACGACAACGAGTTTCTCTTGTTTATCGATGTCCTACCGAACATTTCAAATGTGGACTCTTCCGACCATAAAACATTGTTCCAATCTTCTACCGTTCAGTATTGGTGTTCACAAGCTAATTTAAATCGCTTTTGCTTATTTTGTTTGCGTTGTAATTGTTTTTTTTTAATAGCAATACGTTCATAGAGTTCGGCTTTCTCTGGGCGACGTTTAACCGTAGAAACATTAACTGGTTTTGTAGTTTGTTTTAAGAAACATCTAATAGACATTTAACGTATATAAATAATCTTTTATCTAGGCGGTTAATGTTATACACAGTCATGATTAACTGAAACTATACATCTCTATGCCAATATTAAAGTAGTTATGGTGTAAAATATTTCTTTGCAACAATACTATTAATAGTTCTTATGTTTACCATTAAAAATTCGACATCAATTAATCGATCGAATGTTATGAATAACTGCAAGCTGGATTTCCTATCAAACTGCTGTTTCTAGCAAAAAATCGCGCCAGTAATCGAAGTCACCGCGTTATTTTTTCTCGCCGGAGCACCAACGAGCACCGTATCCTATTACCAATAACCGTTTAGCCTGAAAAAAATGCGCTGTCCGCTGCTCGCACTCATTACTTGAACGCTGTCCAATTAGACAACGCAATTGCTTGCACAATCCCTATTAGCGAAATAGCGCGTTCCGTTTGGATGTATCGTTCGCGAAAGAAACTGCTATCGGCGCGTCCGATGCTTTCGAACGTTATTCTTAAACATTTCCGTTTGCAGCATGAACTCAAGGAAGTCGAGGAGAAGTTCCGCAAGGCGATGGTGGCCAATGCTCAGCTCGATAACGATAAGGCGGCGCAAACATATCAATTGGAGCTACTTAAAGATAGGTAAGAACATTGAAATAGAAAAAATATCTAAAGGCTATAAAATTATTGGAACTGTCAATTTTGACGTTTAAAAAGTGAGGTTATAATGATTAAAGTCATTTGATGAGATTGAGGTTAGAATGGCAACGTTTGTTCTTTTTTAAGGTTAGAGGAATTAGAAGAAGAACATTCGCAATTGAAGCGTGAACATAGGGACAAGTGTAGAGAGCACGACCAGCTGAAGCGGCTGGCGACGCGTCTGAAGGAGGAATTGGCTGTGACGAAGGCTGAATTGGAGGAAAGGGATAGGTTAATAGCGGAAAAGGGTCTAGTGATCGTTGGCGATGATTCGTTATGCGAAGAACCGTCATCGGATGGGGCTGTGAACGGTTTAGGAACGCCTAAGAAGGCTTTGGTTAGCGTCGAGAACGCGCAATTATTGGATACGATTGGTGAAGGTAGTTTAGGTAAGCCCTCTTTATGTTTTATAGAAAGAAATTTTGAATCGAAACTGGAAAAATGTCACAAAAGTTCAATAGGCTTATGAGTATCGGAAATCTTTCATAATTCGTTCAAAATGAAAGGTTAACATATATTTAAATCGATGTTAAAGACTCTAAACTTTAAAGACATTGTTTCAATGCCTTAATTGATTATGACGTATTCCATTTGCTCACACATTTAGTTTCATGTTTTTAGATTTTGGTTTTGATGCTCAAATTTGTTAATAACACTTGTACTACACTGTCAAAATCGTGTCTATCAATTTGCTTGTGTGTATCGCAGTGACGTACGAAGGACGTTTAATTAACAAAAGAAACTACAATGGCAGGAAAGGTATTGAATATTATTAGATGAAATTTTTTGAGGGTCAAGTTGGTGACCTTGATGACAAATTCAAACAGCTGTTTGGAAGAAATAAAAGGAAACACAATCTGTTCTGTTCATTTTCATAATATCTTCTCGAAAGATAGGGATTAGGGTTTTGGTATCTTCCCACCCCCCACGAATATTAAATTGGACCCCACAAAAAAATGGAAAACACTAAATAAATTATGTATTACAATTGAAGAAATTACAAAGTAGTAGGAACTATAAAAATTGGAAATGAAAATGAGAAATAGAAAGGGGGGACAGAAAAAAGAAAAAAAAGAGGAATGCGCAATGTCTTTCTTTTTTTACCTTTTTTTATTATTTTTTTATTTCCTTGTTCTCCTCTTATTCTTATTTCATTTTCTCTTATACCTTATCATGACACGGTCCAATTCCGGGAACAGACCGTTTATTACTGACTTTGGCCGAGGAAACCTACGTATTCATTTCAATATTATCGCAGTCAATTCATACATAAAATTAGATGTGAAGGTACAATTTTGAATCAAAAATTCCCAAATTCTAAAAGATCAATAATGTATTTTATAATTTCAGTCCTTAATGGAACTGGAGATAAAATTTGAATTATAAAACCTGTCGAAATATCTTTAAATTTGTATTCATTTAAATTGGCAAGTATGTTTGAATTTAAAAATTGAAATGAATTTTTCACACTACAAAAAACTATTTTTCACATAATTAGTTGCTGTATCCAACGTCTGTTATACTAGAGGCATGCTAAGTTCCAATGCACGTCATCAATAAATCGTGACGTCCGTTTTTACGCCGTTGCCGGATACACACACATAAACTCACTATCAAACCTAACCTTACATATTAATGTAACCTAGTCTACGAACTGTCAACGTTTAAAATGGCCGGGCCAAAGATAACCGACAATATTGTATTTCACCAAATATAGCTAATAACAGTAACGTAAAAATAATTAATTAAATAACTATTTCTTTTACATTTTTAACTTTGATAAAACGAGCGTTTGTATTAAAAAACAGTGTGTTGCGTTATGAAATTTATTTTAATACTATAATTATGTACTAATAAAAAATACTTTTAATTTATTTGTGTGGTCGCATTGGATACTTATGACGTCATTTGATTATATATATGATCGTGCCCCTAGAATAGGTATATGAATTTGTGTGACATCCTGTATGTATGAATAAATCTCTCTCAGGAACAAATGAATAATACTTACAGGTAATTAATTAGATTCAGTCTTATTTATTTCTAGCAGTTTTTTTTGACAGAAGAACAGTTCTTTTAAAGCACTTGTTTTCATTAACCACCGGTAATTCTCCAATTATTCTAATCATTTGAAATAGTGCGATTTCTTTATGTTCCTAAGTAAACAATTAACAAAATCAAATTCTTTGGACATATATTAACTTCTTGGAAAGAATCGAGAATTAAATTAATACGATACAAAGCTTTCGTTAATTATCTTCGTAATTACAAAGGTTTTTTAACTTTTACAAAAAAAATGTCGGTCTCTGTAGGATTTGAACCTACACCCCCAGGCTCTGGTGGCCTAGTGGTAAGATATTCGCTCGAAAAGCGGGAGAGGATAGATTCAAGTCATACTGACAAAAACGAACTTTTTTTAGAAAATTTTAAAAAATTATTAAAGAGTTACTTCTTTTCTCTACATTTTTATAACGTTTATATTTTGGTCGCATACAGATATAAAATTAATTAATAAGACGTAATTTTTATTTCACTTAATCAGTTACTTTCTCTTGTACACAGATGTTCGGCTGGCGAAATTCGCGAAAGAGAAAGGCGAACTTCAAGATCAAATTAGTCATTTGAAATTGGAACTGGAGGAAGAACGAAGCAAGCGGCGGAAATCCAACGCGTCTGGTATCACTTCAAATGGCCCGACGTCCGACGCTGACTACGATGCTGCAGATATACAAAGTACGTACGACATGCAGTCATATCGCATTTCCAAACAGACGCTTTATCGCTCGCCTACGATATTTCAATGTTACTACCTCGGAGCCGTCCGTATTTATAAACTCTGTACTTTGACATTGGGCGCTATTTTACAATCTACCGAAATATCGAAGCTATTAATTGTTTTCTTTCTTTTTTCCAGGAGAAGTCAGCAAACAGTTAGCGGAATACAAATTTCGCTCGCAAAAAGCTGAACAGGATGTGGCCACGCTACAGGCAACGGTGGCGAGATTAGAGAGTCAAGTGATAAGATATAAATCGGCCGCGGAGGTTTCAGAAAAATCGGAGGAGGCGTTGAAAGCGGAGAAGCGAAAATTGCAAAGAGAGGTGAGCGTTTTTCCCAAGAAAAACGAACTGCATTTGTATATAGTGTTTCTGTTTTTGTTTATATACCTAAGAGACATCTGTTATTTCTATTTAGAAACGTTTCTTTTTTTTATCAGTTTGTCGAATGAAGTTTTATACAAGTTTATATTTACAATCTATATTATACGCCAGCAATCGCTTTTATATTTCCAGACGGGGGATATACACAAAAAACTAGAGCAATAACAAAAATTTGCCGTGAAAAGCTATATTATAAAAATAAATTGAACCGTTTGTCAATATTTTTTATTACCTTTTGGTGTCAAGATAAAACATCGCATTATCTAACTTTTTAGAATTGGAATAAAATAGTAGCAAGAGACCATGAAATGCATTCGATGTATAGAGCGCCATCTCTTTGCGAGGGACAAAATTATCAACCTCGATTCTTTCGTACCCACGTCACAAGAAAATAACTACGGAATTGATTCATTTTGGGTGTATAAATGCAACAGAATAAAAATATACAACTGACCAATTTCCCATTGACCTACTGTATCAATTTGATGTTACAACTGTACAACATATATTGGCTTTCGCACACGGCGTTGCATATATGGAATAAAGTTTATCGTTTTATTTGAAAATGTATAGACGCAAGACACTTCATTTATTGAATAGAAGATTTAAGCAAAATGCAGTTTAAGATAACAGATGTCTCTGAAAAAAAATTCTTTACGTGCTATATTATTCTATTTTTTTTTTCTTCTATTATTATTTTATTCTTGATTATTTTTCTCTTTTCTGCTTTGACATTTCAGGACACTTTAAGTAGCTCTAGCTCGTTTGATGAAAGCATTACAGACAGCCGAGGTAGAACTAACACTAATAACACTTTCTTATTGCTTATGCTTTTCAGTGCCGTCTCGCAATAATCTATTGTCCTTTTCGATCTTTCACTGTTACGTGTATAACATTCTTACCTTAAATGTACAAGTGTTGAATGAGATATGTTGATGTTATTACCATTTATTTAATAAGTAATATTGTAGTTGTATTGTATTAGGTGAATATTCTGCAGCAGCAATTGTTGCGGATGGATGCCTATAAAGTAGCCTTGTCTGAACAGTGCAAACGTTTGCAGAGAAAGCTGTTCCTAGGTCTCCCATAGGGATTTTGTAGAATGTAGTAAAGTAATACAACACTTCTGTGACGTGTAAAGGTTTCTAATTTCACTAAGAATAACTAACTAAGCGGTTGATTGATTTTGTTTGTTTTGGTGAATTAATATAAATGAAGGAAATACCAGTAAATGAGCAGTACTAAATATATGCAACGTCTAAAAACAAATGAATAAAGCATTTAAAAGAATTAATTAAACAAGAGTACTCTGCAGTCATTAACTCTTCCTTTACGAATGCTATGTACAGGATGTTTTAAATTAAACTATGCATATTTTAATATGTTATAGTAGCTTTGATTTTAAGCTAAAAAGTTCATATAAACTTGTGTCCAATTCGCAGAAGTTACTGAGATACAGTTATTTGAATTATTCTATACAGGAATCTAT
Organism: Trypoxylus dichotomus; assembly: GCA_023509865.1. Classification (NCBI taxonomy): domain Eukaryota; kingdom Metazoa; phylum Arthropoda; class Insecta; order Coleoptera; family Scarabaeidae; genus Trypoxylus; species Trypoxylus dichotomus. The sequence goes on from CM042078.1 coordinate 55,253,002, forward strand.
TACATTATTAAGTTTGCTAATTACTTTCAATACCATATGTTTGGAATTTACATAGACATGCATGTTTCATAATTTTAATAAAAACAAAAAAAAATAAAAGACAATGGCACTTATTGATGTTTTCTTTTTGATGCGATCCCTTTTGTTATATATTGAATTAATATGGTTTATACCTGATACACCATATATATATATATATATATATATATATATATATGACGTCAATATTATATATATATATATATATATATATATATATATATATATAATATTGACGTCATAATTGTGGTACCAACAAAGGTTGCAATTTTAATTTAAAAATTATATCATGCATTTTATACATACAGTGTCCAAAGCTAGTTAGATTAGCTTTTTCCTTTCTTTCGATTAAGATGGTGAAAACAGAAAAACAATTGAATAAAAAGACATTTTCTAAGAAAATGGAACAGCGTGTATATATTTTGAAAGAAAATAATATTTTGAAATAAAAATTGTTAATACATTAAGGGTATAGTTTTGTTTAAATTCTCATAAGTTTTTTTAATATGTCCTATCTTCAATTAAATTATTAGAATAACTTGCGTTGGTTTTCCAGTGTCAATTCACTTCCCTTGGTATTACCAACGTTGAATTTAATTGGTTTAGATTTTTGTGAAATTTTTAATGAATAAAAACCTACCGTTCCCGGTAGGATTTGAACCTGCAACTTCAGTTCGCTAAACCGGTGTGTATCCATTTATATATATCTAAGTATAAAAGATATCAGAGGTATGTCTGCAGTCACTATTACATCAATTACATCAAGAAAAGAAAACGCTGTCAATACAGCTTTCTGATGGTATTAGTGAAATCACTTCACGAGAAAGACATGTGACATAACACACGGACATGTTTCTGCCTTCCTAGCGTCATCAGCGTGGTTTCAAGCAGTTTTATGCTAACACATGTAATTCTCTCGCTGCTTCTATCGCCATACTTAACTCTACGATACAAATGAATATTCCTGGCGCTAACTGGTGCCAAAAGAAAGAAACACTTGTCCGCACAGTCGGACAGCGAAAAGAAGCGTGTACAGTTTCCCACCCTTCTCTCGTGCAATTATAGGCATTCTTTTTTCATGTGACTAAATTAATAATTTATGTGGCGATTTAAATAAAGATTTGCTCAAACGGTGTCCGTGGTGTTAATGGATACACACCGGTCTAGTGAACTGGAGCTGTAGGTTCAAATCCCATCGGAAACCGTGAAATGTTTATTCATTAAAAATTTCTCAAAAATATAATTCAATTAAATTCAACGTTGGTAATAATAAGGAAACTGAATTATCAGTGTCCTATTTTCATTTACACCCAATTGTGGTTTATGGCGTTCTATGCAAATATAACAGGAATTAGTTCATTTTTTATTAGAATCACTCTATTCCAGAAACAATTGATAATAAAATACATGTTTATATAATCGGTTTTGCTTAAAATAAGCCGTACTAAAACACACAGAAATAATGTGCCATTCCCTTGAAACATCCTGTATAAGGGTCCTCTATAAAGAAAAGGTTAACTAGAATTATTAACGATTAACTGCTCTGTGGGATTCGATTTTCTCTGCGCATTTATATTCCTAACAAGCACAACAAAAAATTCCCATCGTAATTCCTATTTGTGAACATAAAAACTTAATTCATGTGTATTGTAAGTTCGACAGAACAAAATTGAGTACGCTTGACCTTATCTAGTATTATCCGTTTCACGAAATCCGGTTCATATCTCTAATTCATCCGTATTTTACAGGCACGGGAAGCATTGAATAGGGCCGAAGAATTGGAAACTTCAAATACACACTTACTTAAGCGACTAGATAAATTGAAAAACGCTAAATCCGCTTTGTTTAAGGAACTTTGACAATCATCCGACAGCAATAGTTCGTACACTTGAAACGGAGGAGAAAATGCCGAGAAATTTGCTACTAATCTAACATCGATTTAAAAATGAGCCCCTACCTAAGTGAATAGGATTATTAAGATCGATGTATTTGCTCAGAATGTTAAAAAAAAAAAAACAAGTATAGTAGTGCTAAACGAAAACGAAATAAAAAAGAAAATTAGAACTGATTTTTATACTTGCTTAAATTTGAGATGAATGTTAAACGAGCTTCTTCCGTTGTTTTTTAAAACAAATATTGCAGAACACAAAGTCTTAAGATTACACGGATTGCATACGATATAGGTTTGTAGAAGTTACGTAATGTCTCGTCAGTAAGAAAGGTTAATACTTCCAGAGTCTCACTGCACTTCTAATAACGAACATATTATCATTATCCGTACAATAAATATTAACTAAAATATCCTCCGCGTTTTATAAATAGTTGTTTTTTGTTTTTTCTTTTTTTTTTTTTTTTCTACTGGATATTGGATTTACGTAATAGAACATATTCTACTACGAAAGGGTATAGGAAGGAACATTTTTAAAGAAATATTGGTCGAGAATGTATTATTATTGTAACATATATATATGTTTCCTCTGAAAACAAGGATATTGTTTTATATGTTTTAACTGTTTTATTATTTATTTAGTATATAATTAATTTTATATTTGTATATAAGTATATAGATGAAACTCAGGATGTATCCGTACCAATATTTTCCAGAAAAGAGTAAAAAATAATACGCTGATGATAAAAAAAGTTTGTATAATAGCTATTGTATGTATGTTGCAAGTGTGTATTTTATAATAACACAATAAACAAATATTACGGAGCTACGTGTTTTCTTATTCCTTTATTAAATTATAAATATTTTAACCATATAAAAGTACGATACCAGCCCGTACAGTGCGGATAGCATAAGGGATTTTGGTTTATAATCCAGCGTTTTATTAAGAAAACTGCCAGTTTCTTACTTGCTTACAATCTGTCTAATTCGCTTGCGTTATATTTTTATATAGCAAATGCGCTTGCGCATCTTACATTTAATTGCGAATATACGCACCAACACTACCAGATAATTTTCTTTGTGTACATTTTCTAATACGACCCTGTCTCGTATTTATGTAAATTTTTCAAAAAATTGTGTGTTTTAAAGGTTTTAAACGGGAATGGTAATATATTTTAATCTTAAACAACAAATTTAATCAAGATCACATGTTTTTCTTACCTTTAATATTAGCGCCATCTAATGACGACCTATCCAAACTTGAACTCGTCAACCGAGACTTCTTTACACTTATTTGAATTACCTTTAATATTCAAGGTCAGAATGCATTATGAATCGCGTTAATCAAGTATAACTACACACTAAGGCCGCAGAAACGGGTACTTACGATGTAGCGCACGGGTCGGTTACTACCAATATTAAAAATAATTAATGTAATTTCTTACTATACTTTAGTTTGTGTTGATGTAGAGTCTACATCAACAACACAATCAAACTAAAATAGTAGTGTATTGTCATTTACTTACTACAGACCGATTTAGAAAAAACACCAGAAATGTTTAGTTTTTACCGAAAACATAGTGGGAAACTGTTCATGTTGCGGTTTTCCCCCCAATTTGGCAATGTTGCTAAAAACTGATAAACTGGTGCCGGACACTCGTATATCGGTTACTTTTGTTTACATTTTGATTGCCATAAAAGTTTGTCTGGACGTCATTTAGAGGTTAAACTGTCAGTTAGGCGTTTCTGTTTCAAATTTTTTTTTTAGTTTTGTAACTGAAACAGAACTAAATCTGTTTCAGATTGCGGTATGTAGCAGTCTGAGACGTGTCGCCCATACCATATTCTTACTTGTACTTGACGAAAAATTGGTGAATTTTTTAATATACGGATGTTATTGACGAGGTATTAGCAACGGAGTAACTTTTGGTTTAAAATTATAAATGCGTTATCCACAATCTTCCAAATTGAAATAGAACACAAAAAACTAATACAAACAATTACGGAAGCAAATAACTCACAGTAACTGATAGCCCAGAAATGATACCTATATATACGAATATACTACAACCATATTGATGCTATGATGTGATATTGTTAATATCACACAGCTCAGAAGGTACAATAAAGTAACTTCTCTTCAGGACAACCATTTTACGCAGATGTCAAATAGTTTTGTCCCTTTCTATTACAATCACTGCTACTTTGAATACAACTTTTTTGCAGATGGTACGTAAATTATTACGAGACGCTCTAAAAAAGCCTTCAAACGCAATTTTAAGCATGAAAAACCATAACAAATTCGCCAAAAGAATTGTAAAGTCGTCAGTCCGTTATAATATTCCATATTACATTAAGCAGTAGTCCACCAACAATATGAGAAGTGACGTCAGAAAAGGTTGTGGATAATGAAATGGCTTGTTTAGTAACGTTTCAAATTATTGAAGTTTTTGAATTTCTTTTTACTGAATATTATGCATCAATTAACTTTTACTGCATTACTTTAGAGACTATCAAAAGTTGTTAGAAAAAGGATTCATTTTCCTTTGAAATAATTTTATTTATTTCTGTACCCCATACATATATATATATAATACATATTTGAATATGTTTAAAAAGAAAAAAAGCTTAAAAATGTAACAATTTCCTTTACTAACCTCATACCATTTGTTCATTCGATAATTACCTCTAAATCTAATATTGTGAGATTATGATGAAATTGACATTAACTTGATACAATATGAAACATTTTTAGCTTCTTCCTTTTAACATCTAGATATAAATCTGTGTTACTAACCGCTACAATACTACTTATTTTCTCACGTATCACGCATAACAATCTTACAACAATGAGCAACGTATCGGGGGTACTATTGCATCTTATTCTACTTAAGATTCATCGATTTCTATGTTCAACATTTAACGTGTACATTGTAAATAAAAGTGTACACAACCAATTGCAATGACAAACTTTGTTTGTGATAATGTGAATAAAGTAAATATATCTGTAGAAAAGAAATAACAAGTACGTTGGAATGGACATGTGTTTTATTCACAGGTCGCTACGTTAGTTATTTTTCTACATAGACACTTCATTCAGACCCTCTATTACTATCACTCACAGACTAGAAAAAGTACATCGAATGCACGCCAATTAATACGATAACAGAGAAATAATATAACGGTTTTCCCAAAAGTACGTCCTTTTAAATATCAAGCCATTCCCGAACGGTAAATGTTTGAACGTTTGTCTTTGACAGATCGCAGTTAAAAAATTAGGAGGTTTATGAAAATGGTGAAAGGCATAGATATTGTTAAATTTTGCTGTAAGAATTCGCAGAAATAGTTCGGAGAGTTAGTACCCAATTTGGCCATTATGGAGCACCAAATCAACAAATTGGGCAAACCGAGTCTGTTATTAACCAAACGAAAACAGGGCATTCTCAACAACTGAACATTTAAATCATTGAATTTTGTATTTTGGTCTCCACCTGCATATAGTTGAAAGACCGCATTAAAACAGACAGATCGCTTCAATGTTTTGCATTTTCAGATTGAATACAGAAAACATGATTTTTGCAACAAAATTATGAATGACGAAGCCCATTTCCTTCGAAATGAACGGTTTTGGTCAACGGGTCCCCTTTATTGTCGATATTAGACCACATTTAATGGCCTGATTTGGAAACTATAGACTTTGAGTACCTTCATTTTTACACGTGAGAAATTTCTATGGGGATAAATCTATGCTAATGGTCTTATTATAACTCAGGAATTGAAAGACAACACCAGAACTGTTATTCAGCCAATAATGGACACAAAAACTATGAAAAACCTCTCCGAAAGGATGATCGCCTACCAGAGACGTCAAGGGGAACATTAAAGCAATATCATACTTCATACTTAATCTCCATGTTTGTACTATGAATTGAAATAAAAATACCAGCATTTTTTAAAAATCAATCACTTTTTTTGTCAACTCTAAAATGACACCTACTTTCGGGAAAACCTTTAGAATATGCGTCGCCCTATTACTATACAATTACTATCGATTTGTAGGCTACTTCCTTTGTTGGGATCATTCTACTCGAACATTTATCCTTGTCTTAATTTTGCAATTCTAGAGCGAGGTATATTCCATATACGCTAGTGTCAAAGATATTGAAGAGAATAGATAAATCATTCTATACAATTTGCATAGAACGCTTGCGTTATCAAAAGGAAGGAAGACATAGATTGTCTATTTTATTGCTGACTTTATGTGCCGATTTTATTTACAATGCACAAAAGTAGCGATAAGATACACAATATGTATTTGCTATAAGTCTGATAACCCAAAACATCTACAGATGCCATTCCCTTTAATGTCCTTGTTAAGTTTTCTCTCTATGATAATAATCGAGAAGGTCCGAATTCAGCGCCACGTTAGAGGCTGGTAATGTAGTGATCTATCCCGATTAGGTTTTATAACTTTAGTACGATTTCGTAATTAATATAATCGAATGTATAAAAAATATATATAAAAAAAAAATCGAATCAATAACACGATAAAAGAACAAAAAAATTCCACTTAAATCTCTAGATTTTGTTATAATTTGTATCTTAGCTACGATTAATTACTCCTACCTTATACAATAATAAAACATATCACCCTAATATTAAGTCAATTAGATAATCATTTCTTATTGTTCTCAATAACCGTAGTAAAATATCGGATAATATCCTGTTTACTTGATACAAAAAAATAATAATAATAATAATAATAATACCATTCATTCTTACGACTAACTACAGATTCGACATTTTCGCATCTTTCGGCCACTCACATCCCATCCCAAACCGAAGATCTCACACGTACGTGCTAGAGTTTCCGACGGAAGAAGCCCCTGGCTTCCCCGATATTCAAATATGCACAGCTCTCTCTGTCGGCCCGTTCAAATTAGCGACCGCAAGAAGGTGTCGGGTGCTAGATCCGCTCGTATAAGAATCTCCGCTGCTCCTGGCACTAGCGTGTGATAGCGGCGTTCCGGGCAGACGCTGCGGTGTGCTTTCTATCGAGCTGGGAGTAACGCTGCTTTCGTACAAACCGCCTGATTGAACTGGGTTATTGGGCTCTTCGGGCGTATAGTAATCGGATTCATCGCCCCTTTCTTCGCGATCTGTTTATTTG